>CM074576.1:154412109-154834609 GCA_037305975.1 Chrysolophus pictus | reverse complement strand
GTGTAGGATGTCTCATTGCCTAAAATGATCACTATATCTCAATCTCAGTGAGTTTCTGTTTGTGTACTTTCTACAGAAAACGTATTCTCGAGAAGCTGATTCAATCTATAATGATAACAGAGAAGTCTGCTGCACATTAAATACTCCTGAAGTTGCTAAGACGAGATATACTTATGCCTGTAAGAACAATGTGATACTTGCCATTTTTCTTAAAATCTTACATCTGAAGAAACTGATGAGTCAACCACAGCCACAAGCACTTCTGTCTTTATTCCTGATGTTACATCTTCAAGTAATATCTTCTTCACTTTTTATAGTATATAAGTAACTATGCAAAGATCCAGTAAGGACAGTGAACTGTTATATTTTCATTATACATCCTTCTTCATTTTTAGACATGCACTCTGAATATTTGTTAAACTACATGCTGAGTTTCTGAAGTACTTTCCCTGGACAGCATTCAAAACTTTATAAAAATTTGCAATTGTGTTAGGTGTCAAATCTAAGATATGATATAGGATTTAGACATATTTGCATTGAATCTGAAGAAACTGCTGAGTTCCAGTAGTTAGACAATGATATTCTGTAAAATAAAATTCACCATTCAGTACTATGACAGTGACGATGAGAGGTCAGCAGCACAATCAAGCACGCATTAATACAAGGAATTATACTGAGTCAATTCAGCAGCAAGCAGGCAAGGTTAAAATGTAAATGACTGATATGTTTTTTTTTTCTCATTAAATACTAAGTACAATAAGGCACTAACATTTTCCTCACAATTTATTCTAGAAGATTATTAACCTTCCTCAAAAAGAATGTGCTTTTAAACTCATTTAGTAATACATGCATTGAAAGTTCATGTACAAAGAATATGGTTTTATTAACAATACAGTGGATCTGGGTATTGTTTTTGCTAGGGCAAAATCTAGATTATCAACTCATACACCTGTTTTGGGCAAATGTCACACAACTGAGCTGCTACAGTAATTTAGCTATTCACAGAAGGAAGAGCTCCATCTCATATTCCACTCCAGCTGTCCACTACTTCCTCTTGCTTTCACTCATTTCATCCCATGCTAAATAAATTCAATTCACTACCCAAAGAAAATGAAGCGAAGTAAAAGTTGAAGTGTTCTGTTGAGATAATGAATTGGATCTCTTCTGCAAAGTTCTTATCAATGGCAAAGTGGAGAAGAATGAGAGTGGGAAGATAAAACTGCCTCCTCCTCGTCATCATCAGAGCTAGGTTTATTCAGTAACACGCCATTTTATTCTTTGATATCACAGAATCCTCAGACAAATTGCTTGAAATTGGTGCATTTCAGAGAATGAGATGTAATCCCAGAGAGATGCAGTAAGTGTACAGAGGCCATGTGTGATCCAGACTAGATTCATTTTAATCTGTGCAGTATTAGCACAAGCATTTCCAGTCTAGCATAGCAACATAGGCTCAGATTATCTGCATTCAGACTGCAAGGAAAAATAAGAAATTCAATGCATAGCAACATAGGCTCAGATTATCTGCATTCAGACTGCAAGGAAAAATAAGAAATTCAATGCATATAGACACAGTGTAATTTACATGTATGTGATACATTCTTTAATGTGGCTCTGCGAATTCCAGGTACTTCCCCAAACTATTAGTGTCTTCTGAAGTTTGGTGACTGTATAATAGGGAAAAGGCAGAACAGCAGGAAAAATTTTAACAAATAGTAGAAACCAATGGCAGTCCACCGTGTTGTTTTTCTATAACTGTGAAAAAGCCAGTATAACCAGCTCTTTGGTACAGATGTAGAACCATATGTATCTGTATGTCATGTTTTATAATTTTCAGCTACCTGACTATAATAAATTACATAAACCTCATACAGAGCTGTGGATATTTTTGCTATTGTTTTTTTCTTGTTCACATCAAAGTTTTCATAAATAGAATGGCATATTTTAAAGGTTGAAATTGATATTTCATGTTTCTTTCTTTAGTGGCAGTGCAGGTTTAGCAATTTCGTCTCTCAGCACTTCCTTTCTTCTCCATACTACCAAATCTATTGTGCCAACTGTCTCACTCCAATTTATATGAGGGAGAGGAAGTTCTTTGATATATGTATAGCTGGCATGAGATTAAGAAGCAATGGTTCAAATGTTATTCTGACCAGTTTATTATAAATCCTAACCAGAGTGACAGGGAAGTGAAGGAGGGCGACTATTATGTATTAGGGTGATGGGGAAGGGAAGGAGGGTGATAGAAAAGATAGGAGAGAAGCAAGAATTGCGTAAAGTGGGGATAGTCACCACCAGGATCCAGCAGCGGTCCCATTGCACGCCATCCCAATGGTCCGAGGCAAAAGCGCAGGGGGAGAGCAGCAACAGCTTGGATGGCCTTGGGCAGCAAGCAGGTAGAAGGAAGAAGCTGCAGGGTAAGTCCGGAAGGAAGCAGCAGGACTCAGGTAGCATGCCCAGGAGAGTCCATCAGCATGCGGGCATTCCGTAGTGAGGAATCTGATGGCAGACACTTTTTTTCTTCTTCTTCTGCATGCAGGCATCATGTCATGAGGAATCTGTTGTCAGAAACCTTTCGGGGGAGAGCAGCAGCAGCATGGCTGACCTTAGGCAGCAAGAAGGTGCAGTGATAGAGTAAGTCCAGAAGGGAGAGGGACAGGATGTGAGGCTTCTCATGTCACAAAACTCTCCTCTTCTTCAAGAGGAATCTGTTGCCAGAAAACCTAAACTTCATGATTGTAGGTCCTCTTTTTATCCTTATTCTGCCATTGTGGCATTCCTGGGTGCTTGGGTAAGAGTCAAGTGCAGCACCTCCTGAGATGGCCATCTTCCTTGAGATAAGCCCACACAAAAGACTGCTTGCTGGCCGTTAAACTGCAGCTTATCTCTCTCTCATTTTCCCTGGCCTTGTCCATCTGCATCCCTCAGACAATTGATTTCACAATCTTTGCCCAGGACTTGCTTGAACTTGTTCATCTGTGTCCCCAGCAAGCTTTGAGACAATGATGTAAAAGAATAATCTCTTAGACCAACACAGCATTTTGTGCAGCATTTGTGGTGAATATGGGAACAATCTAATAAATCCTGGGTCAGCAGAGAGGAATCAAGAAAATCAGAAGGAAGTTTCTAAGTTGTGTGGGAGGCTAACCTCGTGCTGGGATTTCTATAGTGTATATGGAGGCCCTTTTAAACTGACCATAGAGAATCTGATGTCTAGAGAAGATTTTACGTTTTCTCATTAAGCTTCAAGAATCCTCTTATTTCTGGAATTCGGAAGCCCACTCTTTATCTAGTGCCACTATCTCTTAGCTGTTTGCAATTTGTAAGACTTTTTATGGAATAATCCTAAACTTACTTGAATATAAATCTTCTTGATGAGTAAAGATTCTTAAGTACCTATCTTTCTAATCCTCTTTTGTTTTTCTCCCAGGAAAGCTGAATTGTAGCTAAATTTGTATGCATATGGATATGTTCATGTGTATGTGTATACTAGCATGTATACACTAGTCATGTAAGCATGATATTATGTTTTTGCTGCCTAAAGAGAAGGATGCCATTCATGACATCTTGATTAAGATGTTATTAAGCCCTCTTTACAATTTAAAATATACTTTTTAGCTGAATACTCAGTTTCCACTAAGAGCCACAGACATAAATATATCTCACCTGTCAGTTCTGGCAGTTTCTCTACTTGACTTAGTTTCTCATTTTTTGAGAACAAGGGTTTCTGTCACAGTCAAGTCCCCACAGGAAATGTTGCTCATTTATAGATCTATAATTCTGGAACACTTTACTGACCAGACACATTGCATCTGGAGACTAGGTATTTGGTTTCCATTCCAGGGGCTATGCAGTAAAATACATATCATTTAGGTGTTTTAAGTTTTGGCTAATTTCAAGTCTATGAGTGGGACTATTCATATCCTTGACAGTAGGAAAATGCTCAGGAGATTTATTATAATGTTAAGTCACAGTAACACTGCAGCCTCCAAATCAGAGATTTTAGTCACGAACTCTCATATTTCTTCACCTTGCTTCCTCGTATCCTTATACAATGAATTTCATGTGCTTTTAAGTAATTGTTTTCCTCTGCAAACCTTATCGTACAGTTTACCTGCTATTTTACCCTGACAGCTGTGTCTTCAATTCAGATAGCTAGGATAAAATGATTTTGGAAGACTCCTATATGGGAGCTGTTAGGTCATGGGCTGAACCAGTGACTGAGCACCTGGTGAAAGGGCATAGCCAGCCCTGGGAGCACAGGTGGAGGCAATTCACCTGTGTGACTGGAAAGGTTGGACCCAGGTTCTGCCCCTCCCTAACCTCATTTGAGGGCCATCAGCTGCAAGGGAAGTATCTCTAGTTGGAGACTGTCTCCTTTGGAATGTTCAGCAAACCCTGATCCTTGGGAAGGGGTAAGCAATTCCTTCTTTATTACCAGATTCTGACTGCTATCTTTCTTGAGTGATTTGAAACAGGTTTAAAGCATTTACATCTGCTGTCTTTTATCCTTACAGCTGCATTTCCTCAGTATCTTTCCCCAGACTATCTCAAAATTCTTTATGAAAAGTGACTATGTCAAAGACACTTCTGTACTTAAAGGGAAATAGATTCTTACTCATCCCAAGTCTTTCTTCTTCTGTCCTGATTCACTTCTCATTTCTCTCCTCTCATATGCTAACACACCTTCAAACAACTTTGATTCATATATCTCTTCAACAGCTGCATCTAACTGTATATGCTGTATCCACCGAAGAGACGATTGCATCCTAATTCACATAGCCATCAAATCCTGTCTTCTTTCTGAAGGCTTTGTTGTTTTTTTTCTTTTCCATACCTCTTTATCTTTCTCGTTTATTACTGCCCGTTCAATTTATACTGGTATGGTTGTTGAATTATCTTTATTTCAGCAGTATCTTTTCCATTTTTCTTGTATTCATTTTTCTTTTAATAAACTCAATTACAGTTCCTCCTCATTCCATTACTTCTTTTTCACTTTTTAATTCTTGTTCTTTGAACTGCAAACCTGACTCTTCCTTTGCATGTATTTCCTTTTTTGCTTTAATCAAAAATCTGAAAACCAACTAGATTTTCTTTTAAAGAAATTTTTATTTTCTTCCTACACAATTATTCGCTAATTGATCCTAGCAACTGAAAAACAATTTTATTTTCAACCTGTTGAATTTGGATTGGGTATGAGACATCCAGAGAGCTTCTCATATACTTATATGTATACACAAATATATGTGTGTGTGTATACACTTACACATATGTACATTCTTTTATATATAAGTATGGATGGATGTATATACGTACATATATATGAATACACACACAAGGATGCATATATGTACTTATATAAGGAAGTAAATCAAAAGACAGCTGTTTTTTTCACTGAATGCCTTATTTGTATTAACAACATAAATCAAGTATCATTGCATGGGAGCACTCCATCACCATTCTATGTACATAATTAGGAAAAAAAGAAACAGCTAAGATATCTACTGAAGCTGATTTACAGACATAAGTGTCTTACATAGTACTTTTGTTCACATAGTGCTAAGTTATGAAGATACAGCAGAGATGAAAGATACAGTATCTCTATCACAGTGGTATTCTTTACACCCTCACTGACAAAAGGTTTTAACAGCTGCCCAAGACATAAAAATAGTGCTGCTATAAAAATAACATTACTAGATATCACAGTACTAGCTTTCTTGAGAAAGTTACAGTCACTCCATCAGCTGCTGTCCCTTCTAGGTGTCCCTTACTGCCCCTTTGCTTTCAGCTACCACATTGCACCTTTCAGCATCTAGTGATGGAGCACTGAGCTGCCTGCTTCTAAGACCCAGACTAAGCACTGGGATACTGACAGTATGTTGCTGTTTTCATTAGCGTTAAAGATTTGTTGTATCTTTCATTCCTGGATATTAAAAAGAACAAAACCAAAACAAAAACAAAAAAACAAAAAAAACTGGGAAAAAAACAAACAAACAAAAAAAAACCATGAAACCATCTGAAGGTAGAGAAGACTTGTGAAGCACTGACTTTTAGAAAGAGACCATGATAGTTCTCAAAGGTAGAGAATAAAAGAATGATATTCTCCCCATTTAAAAACTCCTGACCATGCCATTCTTCCCATCGATATGAAATGCGAGCACCATCCAGTGGCAATGGAAGTAAATCACAGCTAAATTGTTTCATTTCCTCATTCCCTCCCCCCAGCCTACAAAATCTAAATAAACATTTAAAAGTTTTCATTAAGTTTTCCTGTGTTTCTCAAAACTGGCACGTCTACATTTATATAAAATTGTCAAATATGCTGTAGGAGTAGAAAAGTGTTTGGGTTTTTTTGTTTGTTTGTTTTGGGTTTTTTGTTTGTTTGTTTTGCAAACTGAATTTCAGCTGCACAATGCATGTTAGTCTTTCTTGGTGTCCAGTAGAGACAGGTATTTGACAAATATCTAGAAGCTTTCTGCATGCAGTTCTTTTTTTAATCATCCATTGGTATCATAATTGTAAGTGACTCTTCCCTAGCATGACAATATTACATCAGAGTGAAGACTCATCTACTAATATCAGTTTGCTGTCATCAAATGACTTGTGTCAGTTGCTCTCTAAGATCAGGATTATGATTATTTGACCTCTGTTTTGTTCATTCTCTTTTTTTCTTCTTTTTTTTTCTTCTTTGCATGACTTTCTGTAAGGTACCAATGACATTCTGGAACATCAGGAAAAACAACATTCAAGCAATAAGACTATAATCTCCATTCTGCTGTTCACTGAAATTGAGTTTCTTGAAGTCTATGGAGGTACAGTGGCACGGCCTTCATTTGTGTCATACTTATGCTGAAAGGCTCTATTAGCTTTCATTGAGGACATCCGATTTCTTAAAACACATTGGTTTCAGAAACCTTAGACTTGCTGCAATAGATGATATTGGTAATATATTCAGTTTCACATGTACAGTTTGATTCTTAGGCTATTTCTGATTGTGTAGGATTCAAATTCTATTTACTTTTAAGCAAGACTGCCTTTTGCAATGATCTTCTCCTTAACAAAAGGCAAATTAATTATGGCTATAACTGACGTGACACATAGATATTCTGCCTTTCAAGTTAATAAATATCTGAATCTTCTTTTTTCCTGCTCTCTACTGCTACTTTCCTTTTATCCCTATGGCCAGCAAGTAGCAATCTGTACCCAAAGTAGGAAAGAATAGTCAATTTCATTGGTTTTAGAAGCAATTGTACACAAAGTTTCATACCTTGTTTCAATAACTCTTTCATATCCAAGCACCTGAATATTACACTTTACAGATACAATGTTTTTAAACAAATCTAGTTGGTTTTTTTGCTTGTTTGTTTGTTTTTGTTTTTTGTTTTGTTTTTTGTTTTGCCTATTCCTACCAATTCCTACTTCTTTAGGGAGGAGGGACTGAATGTATTTTTAACCCAACAGAATAAATGAAGTTCCAAGGAGCTTCTGCACTTCAATCAAGGTTAAGATTAAACCATGAATCAAATGCCTACCAGTAGACAGGACGTATATTCTTCAAGCCTGCAAAAGTTAATAAAACTGAGGTGAAATTTGCTAATTGGATATGAAAGAAAACAAGTGATTGATTAAACAGTGGTTTAAATGAGTGGAAAATCTAAATACTCACTAGAAGTTTTCAGGGAAACAAGTAAAAGTGCAGAAACAAGATATATATTTCCCGACAGTATTAACTTTCAGCACTAATACTACTTATGTTGCATTGGTCCTCTTGGTGACATTTTTTTAACAGAAGTGCTTATTTTGCTTTGATAGTGAGTTCATATTCTTTTTGATGGGTTATTTGTAACAGCAGACACTACACTTCTAAAACTAAGGTCTGTATAACTAAAAGCATGTATCTTGACAGCCAAGTACTGCATAGTAACGAACTTCTGCTCTTTGTAGACTGGCCAGTGGATGCTTCCTTTGCATCTCCAACAAAGATCCATTATACAACTGTGAATATTACCAACTGATCAGTTATGAAAAAGCAATTAAATTATGCCAGCTCTCCCAAACACTCTAATACATGCATTTAGAGGACTAAATTGAAAACTACTTTATGTGCACAGTTTTTGACTAGCGTGAAAAAAAAAAAAAAAAAAAAAAGCCTAATAATTAAAGGTATCTTGAATTATTATTAATTAAAAGTCTCTCAACTAAATCTAATAGTCCTACTATTTTAATTATTGGAATCTTCTTTAAAAAAAAAATAAAATAAAATAAAGCTTAGAGACAGTATTTTATCCAGATTTATCATCCTAAAAACAAAATAAATAAATAAATAAATTGTCCTTAAGGAATTTAACCAAGTAGCTAAGGTATTTTGATTTGCTCAGGGTTGGGTATGAAACAAGCAATTATAGTATGTGTTACAAAGCAATTATTCCACATGTGGACAAGCAGAAGGCGCCTCCAGGGCCAACAGTGAAGAGAGCACAAATTTTCTTCCCCTGCCAAAGGTCAAGAAGTAGGCAATACATGATAGAGAATACACAGAGCTATGTATAAAATCTGTTTCAGTTTTTGCTCTCTGAAACAGGTAGGCTAGAATGATGGGAAGTAAGACAGTACTTCCTTATCTGGTTATGATTTTGAGATGTGTGCTTGTCTCAAATGAAGTAATTTATTTATTGATTTGACACTGAAAATATGCAACTAAGTTCTGCTTGTTATAGATTGTGAAGTTAGAATTTACACCTAATTTCAAAGATTTCTGAGATAAGGAATAAACTATCTGCTATTTTTCAGAGTATCATGTCAGTTTACAGTAACACATCAAACTACTGTATTCATAGTTAAAGTCCTTGTCCAGTAGTTTAGTAACGAGTAATCTCATTTACTATTTTTGTTTTCAGGTTCTTCAGGAACCTCCAATTGGTGTTATTCTTTCAGATAGCCTGGTATTGTCTCAGCAGTGCTATGTTCTAATAAATGGCAAAGAAAATTACAGACAAATATCTTGTCAATCTCTTTATTCATAGGTTAAAATGTAATGGCATACAGTTCTTAGCAATTACTGACTGAAAAAATTATTGGCATAGAACAAGCAAAAACAGAAGGAGACTAATTAAAAAAGCCATCTTGCTTCAACTTTTGATTACATACAGAGTAATATACATATTTACAAGTATATTATATAAATATAATATATATGTAATCTCATACCCACAATAAATATCAAGGTCTCTTTTAGGCACACAGCATAGAAAAAATGCAGAATCTGCACAATCCTTAAGATTCTTGGAGTGACTCACTCTTACATTGTTTTCACACTGAAAAAACAAATATTTTATACAAAATACGTAGGTTGCTTTGAAAGTAATGCCTCCTATCTATTTTTACAGAAACAACAACGGGTGCAAAGAGAATAATGCTATCTGATAGAGCAAATTCTGAGCTACAAAACACTGTTTTTGAACACAGTCACTACTGTTAGCTATGCATTTTCACCAGTGATGAACGAGAGCCTGCATGCCACGCTTGTTAAAATCTGTACCAGTGAAGATAGCACATTGTTTCACACCTGCTATGACAGCATCATTTCTAGGAAACTGTTGCTCACGCAGTCCATCTTCCAACAGCCTGAAAAGATGGAAGTCAGAAGGCACCAGTTCTGGACTATACAGTGCGTGTGGTAGGACAGTCCACTGGCAATGTGCTCCATGGTATTCAGACTGTTATGGGGCCTGGCGTTATCATGTTCCAAGAGAAAGGTTAACTTTTTCTCTACCCTGACCTTGGAAGTTTGAGCCTTCACCTTAGTCAGAGTCATGTAGTGGTCAGTGTTGATGGTTTGTCTGGGTTGCAGGAAGTCCAGAAGGATCACCCTTTACCATCCCAAAAGACAGTGCACGCCCTTAACCTGCTGAAGGCTGTGTCTTAAACATTTTCTTTGATGGGGAATCTATATGTCACTGTTCTGTAGACTGCTGCTTTGACTCCAGCTCATACTAGTGATTCCACATCTCATCACCAGTAGTGATGTGATCCAAGATACTGTCACCTTCAGCCTTTGTCCTGATAAATTTAAGTACGGTGTTCTTTTTTTCTGCTGTGACCATTTGTGGGATTTATCTGGTGAAAACTTTGTGATATTTCAATATTGCCACCATTTCTAGTGCATTAGAGCTAATATTCAGCTCCATACACAGTTCCCTAGTTATAATCTGCTGATTTGCACAGATGCATTGATCAAGATGCTCTTCTTTTTGTGGTATGACATTTGTGCATGGCCATCCAGAACATGGCTTGCTTCTCACATCGCTATCACCATTCCTGAAACACCACCCACAGCCTCAGTGTGCTCATATTCTCATATCCATTGTTTGGTCTCCATAAATGTTCAGCAAGCTTTGCAGAAGTTCAATGTGTACCATTTTTTTTCCCATGGAGGACTTTAGTGACACACCTTCGCTTCATATGCGCTTCTATGTCAGATGCCATTTGTTAGAATGCCCCTCAGCAGCTGTCACATGACAACAAAATGTAATTGATTACTGGTGGGAAGGTTCTACCTCTGCTGCCATACCACCAACGTCCACTTCTGATGCTACTGGCCAATATAATAAAATAGGAGGCATTACTTTCTTAACAGCCCTCGTATACAAATACAGTTTATGTAGTCCCCAGTGAACAGGGAATCTTTTCTTGCCTTCCCATAAGTCTACTCCTTGATTTTTCTAATACTATTGCTCTATACAGATATTACATAAGAAAATAGTTTGCAGGTTTTTTTACTCAGCTAATAGCCTAGGTAATTATCATTGCTAACAAAATAAGTACAGCATATCTACATAAGGTACATACAAATGTGTGCACAAACATGGGTTTAGTGAACTTCTTCAGAGCTCACTTTTAATACTGGGGAGTTAATTCTGGAAGCAGAAAAAAAAAAAAAATCAGGGATATTACCTCAGAAATATTACATAATTTAAGTGGGATCTGGGCTTCAGTGATAGAACACTTTAAAATTAGAAATTAATTTAAAGAAAACAAATTCTCAGCTATGATGGCAGATGTAGGCTGCCATTGATTTTCCATTTATTCTCTTCAGTGCAAATGAAAATCCAAAGGGAGTTTGTACAGACAGTCATAACATCTTGAAGATCGTCACTATGGAGCACCTGAGATTGCACCTTAGTACGTGAATACGACCGCCTCTCTTAGGGGAGCCATGATCAGCAAGAGGAGAAACAAACAGAGAACTTTTTTTTTTTTTTGCAATTACAAGTCAGACTCTGGCATATCAGGCATATCTGCCATTAAGTATCCAATACCATAGCGTCCATTTGGAGCAGTGTCCAGAGTTGGTGATCCAGTCTGTTTTCGATATATGTTTTTCCCAAAGTTTGGAGATGGCACTTCACTTGGACTCTTCCCATGAATTAAACTTGTATTATCTCCCTCCAAATTAGCAGGCTCCTTTATTATCCGGCCTCTTTTGTAGGATACAGATGCCAAGCTACCTGAGCTGTCATCAATAAGGTTGCAGCGGCGCACTATTAAGACTATTGGGACTGGCAGTATGGCTAATACCATCAGAGATATACAGACAATCATTCCCCATGTTGGGTAGCTGTGGAACTCTTCTGTAGCCTGAGAATGCAAAGAGAAAAAGATTAAATAAATCTTTACTTTAAAAAGAGCAAATCTGCAGTTCTCACTAAAGCCTGAAGTTTTCAAATATATGCTAATCTACTTGTCATCTTGCATCCACAATGTGGGCATCACTGCAGGTTTTGAATCTGAACAATCATGGACTGTATGATTGGTATTTTCCTGCCAGGGAGCAGTATCAAACTGCCATCCCAAAGTTTCTCACATTCTCAGAGCACTGAAGTGGAGCCCAAATCAGGATTTTCATATTCAGCCTTCTGCTAAATGTGCCTGTAGTTCCCTGATCCTTTAAAACAGCAGAGCAGCATGCAGTGGTATCTGTAACCATGCCTGGAAAATAGATCTTTGTTTGGTAGGCTAACAGCTGAAGTTTCAGATCATCTCGTAGAATTGTTCTGCTTTGTCTAAACTTCACATAAACTGTAACTCATTTACTGGGCTGGTGACTCTACCCCACAAACATGCCTCTCTACTCCCAGCATGAATCACTGGACAACACTCTCAGTTTGTCTAACAGCTCAATTAGTATTTAATTTTATAGAGGGAAAGGAGAAACCCGAGCCTGCAATATGGAGGCATACTGAATTCAAAAGTCAGACTATTGGGCTTGCTTAAGACGATCATGGTATAGATTAAAATTCAAGTTCCACATAAGGCACAGCAGGTACTACCTGTCCCCAAAAAGGAAAAGATATCACATTGCTAATCTCAATATTTAGTTCTAAGTAAAAAATTGATGTGGTATCTGAAATACCAACAATTTTCTGCAGTAAGTTAAAATTTATAAAAGTGAACAACTTCTCTTGCCTTTAAAACATCTCCAACATACACCAACAAACTAAAACTTACCAAAAAACACATATATTCATGTCAAGTGGTTATACTTTAATGCAAAAAAATGACTTCAAAATTTAAAAGATTGTTAATCACTGTATCATTATTTATACTGATATTGAATTTGTAATTGAAAACTTCCGTGTTTTTTCTGTGTTGTTTTTTTTTTTTTACATACTTCTGAAATACTTCATATCTGATTACTATGACTGCAATTACATCCAGTATATACATACCATATCTTCAATCCATGCATTGTAGCCAGGAGGACTTAATCCCATTTGGACGATACTAGCTACCAGCAAACATAACAACACTAAAGGTGAAACATACTTCCACATGTAGTAATAATACTGGCTTGGAGAAAACCCAAGCATATCTTTCAGATCCTCCATGAATCTGTGAAGGAAATAAAAGGTTATCGTTACACTGGCCACTGAGATTTCAAATGCTGTAGTTGATAGTATCTAATCTGAAAGAAAATAGACAAACTGACAAAATGTATGTATAGAAATGCCTGCACTGTAACTGACTGGAATAAAAATAAAACCTTATTACAGTTCTGAAAAGTTGAGCAAAAAATTACTCCACAGTGTAATTACTCAGTAAAGTAGCTTTTGAACACTGAAGATTCAGACATAATACACTGTAACTAATACAGTAAAATAGTGTGATACCCTTCTAGTCAATAAAAGTATAGGTTCCAAGTTTAATGCCTCATCCAAGTTATAATGTTTGATTGCTGAAGAGAAAATTGAGACTAGTGGCATCTTAAAGTGAATTAAATGAATAATTTTTGGTGAGCAAAGAGAAACAATGAAATACCTGTAATTTTACTAACCAATTAGATCACATTTACATCTATTCCCTTGAAACACAGGCTCACTTAGTTTGTGAATTCAAACGATACTGTGTGTTACCATGGATTTTCTGAAGAATAATCTTTCTTGTAGAAGTAAACATCAAAGCAGAACTGGAAGACCAAGCTGCTTTCTATTAGCTTCTATTAACAAGGTTGAGTGCTACAAGAAACACCCTTTCTGTTTCTGTCACTTTCATGGAGGCTGACAAACCTGAAATTCTGTTTCTGCCTCATATAGATGGCCTTATCCTGCAATGAGTAGTAAACTACATGAATAGTTTAGGTACTCTAGGCAGTGGAAAGGATGAGATTTTAGAGGCAGACCAGACTGCCCACTGCTGTAGATGAAGCCACATGTCATGGACATAGCCTATGACCCTTTCCAGTTTTTGTGAAGGTAGAAGAAAAAGCGGACACTGCTTCCAAAGCAGGCCAAACCTAGCCATAGCTACTATTCACCTACACCTCCTTGGCAGTGGGACTGCTCTTTTGAGCAACTGCCAGGCCAGAGAAGATACTAGGCCTCCTCCCCTACTCAGAAGAAGGCCTTACGGGAGAATGTAGTAGACTAAATTTAGCTTGTGAGCAGATTGTTAAACCATACTGGAAAGATGTTTAAACTCACCTTTAATTTACAGAAATTTACAAAAATCTTTTTAATGCTTGCCTAATGCTTGCTGAGGCGTGTGCCATTGCTTCTGAGCACATGTGAAAACAACATATCTTACAGATTTTGAAAAAATAATTTAGAATCCATATGTGTACTGCAGTTTAAAAGAATATCTTTATACATAAGTTATGGTTTGCATCATATAAGCTGCTGAAAAAAAAGTTTGTGAAGTTTTAAATCTGCCTTCTTGTGCCTCAAAATTGCAAGTTATGATCTGAACAAAACTATTTTTGTTCAGATGGAACAAAATTCTTGATGGGGTATATTGTTCCAGAGCCAGTAGAAAAAGAGAATATTTTTAGAGCTAATTCTTTTGGTGTGTACAAGCCTTGATTCTCTTTCAAATCCCTTGTGGTTCTACTCCCTACTGAAATGTGTACATGAAAAAAGTTCTCATGGCAATAGCTACATTTTGAGAGCAGTTACACATGTGCAGTTACTGTCATATAAACACTGAAAGAAATTTTGAACCACATAGTTTGGGGTATTCTCTTTGTTTACACCATAGTGAAACACACCCTTAAAAAGAAGCTGAATTTGGAAATGGTTTGTGCCCTCTAAAGATTGCCTTTTCTTTATGTGTTCCCTAGCTTTACACCTAATGAAACATAAATCCATTCTCTTCATTTTCGAAGTCTTTCATCACCTTCTTCACTCTATTAATATTTCTTATAAGCCACCAATCTCACATTCTTACAGTATCTGTCAAATTATGTAGAAACATTAGAGATACAGTGGTCTTCATTCCTCTCCTCAGTCATCACTGCTAGAAGAGTAAACTTTTTTTTATCAAACATGCTTCCTCCATTTAAGTTTTCATCCTATTCTTTGCTTTAATTTTCTATTTTTTCCCTCACAAGTAATGCAAAGAATATTTAAGTGCGAGAACATCCCATAATAATAAATAATAAATGAAAACCTTCTTACTGTTACAGCCACTAGAGTTTGCTTTGTTTCTCTCAGACTACCCAAAATACTGCAGATATGTTCAAAACGCTCCTCCTCATCTGCTGAATAGACCACTGTTATGACCTCTTCAAATCCTTTCCTTACTGTCCTTTACATATATAAATTCCTGATATTTGCCCATCCATCCTTCTTTCTACCTCTAATTTTGACTCTTTTACTGCATTCTCTATTTGTTCTATGGGTTTTACCTGACACACTATGCTTTGTTCCAAACCTGTTCTTTTAAGACTTGATTCAAGTCCAGAATGACCCACTTTGACTCCTTTACGGCACCAAGAATAACAGCTTTATAATCATAAAGACCAGCAAGAAATAGTTGCAAAAATAAATTCTTGTTTTCATCCTTAACTCCTACTGCGCTCGTTTTGTTTTGCTTTTCTATCTTTGTCTTACAGTTAGTTTACAAAGAAGGATATCTTTCTACTGACTTGAATTTATGTGTTCATAGCAAATAGTTGGTGCTTTAGAATTACAACAGTAATAAGTATTGTAATGAATACTCTTGATACGAACAGGGGTATATATTTTCTCTGACTTACTTTTCTATTCCATAAATTCGGGTAACTGCAATGTTCTCCAAAATGACCACAATAAGCAGGGGCAGAGTAGCTGAGTAGTCATCAAACATCGTGACAAAATAATTTCCAGAGCGCTGCACAAAGATCAGGCCAATAAAAAATGCCACCAAGCAGCAGATGACTGGAATGAAAGACAGAAGTATGAGTTGTAACAACAATTTTCCATAGAAAAAGAGGAAATGAAGAGAAAGTTTGAAATAGTAACGATGTAATTAAACACATTATTTCATTTAATCAAAGTTGAAATAATTTTCCTTATTTTGGTCTCAGTTTCAAAAATATTAGGAATTCTAAATACTCCCTATGAAACAGAAAAGTAATGAAATCATAAGTATTGGAACTGTCATATTAGAGCAGCCCTTGTTAATCAGCAGAGATTAATCAATGGATTTTTTTCTCATTAAACATTTTACTTAATGTGACTGCAAGAATAAAATAAAGAAAACTGGTGAGCTGAGCATCATGTTATTTAGTCATTAAATCCCCTATATAATCAATATATATTAATATATATTTTTTTCAACTAATTTCATAAAGAATAGGATTGAATGCTTAAGCAACTACAAAATAAGTCAAATTTCAATAAACTGTGAAATTAGTTGTATACTAAGCACCAGCAAGACTAACTCTCCTTCTTGAAGTACCATTTGTTCCTCACGCTGAGAACTTACACTAATGACATAATTATACAAATTCCAGCTATTTGCTATTGAATAAAGTAGTGAAAGGAAAACAGTGATGCTTTTCTTAAATGTGAGATGACCATTCTTCAACACAGGCAGAATCTCTCCATTGGTACTCTCTTTAATCACACAGCTGACTTAAATATTGAAAATAATACATGTATAACACTTTTAAACATTACCAGAGAAAAGCAGTTCTTTAATATTTCTTTTTCAAATGCCATAACAAGGAGTTACCATAAAATGCACCATTACACCAGAGTAATGACCATATAACGTGGTATTTGCTTATACACTTAGGGCAAACAGCTGATTTCTAAATGTCACATTAGTTATTAACTATCCCTGAAAAATAATGTGATTAACATTTGTGAAGAATTTTAGTTTTAAACCAAGCAAAGCAAAAAAAATATATATATATAAAAAGCATGTTTTGCATCATTACGTGTTACATACTACCTGAGTACTCAGCAGTCAGGAAAAAAAACAGTATTGTGCTATACCAGGCAGTAGTTAACTCTTTCCTCCATATGGCCAGAAAATGATAAAGCAGCAGGTTTTTATTGTTATTATTGTTGCTTTTTGTTCCCACAAAATCCAAATTTGTACATAATATACCAAGTGCCTTGCAACTCTCCTAAAGATTTTCCGAAACACTTTTTCATATTTTATGCTGATTTTCTATGTTTAAAATAAAAATAAAAAAACAACCTGCTACAAGATAATCAAAACTACATGAAGAATTTATAACTCTAATAATATAATAACTTCAGACATTATAAAGAGAAAAAAGAAAAAAAAAAACTTGTTTAAGATCATTTACACATTCAACAGAGAAAAATATGTTCTTCTGGAGAGGATTTTTAATATAACAAACATTTCATAATACCTTAAGATTTCATTTGCTTTTATCATTATGATTTATTGTAATTTGCAACACATTTTCATCCTTTCTTTCTGCTTTATTCCCTTGATATGTGAGACAGGCTTGGATGGAAAATATTCTAGAAGAGCTCAGAAGAACTTAACGTGAAGAAATTTTGAACAGAAGTCTCTATTAAATTGAAGTTCCCTGTTCCAGCTCTTATAGCATCCAGAAGAAGTATCTACTTGTAAATATTAACATGCACATGTGTGGATGTGCAGTTTGGAACAGTGATTTTCTCATCTGTTAAATGTAAGTACTGAGAAGTTTAAAGTCAGAAAACCAAGACTTATTACTTTTGGCTTACTGTTCTGATAAGAAAAGAAAGATTGTGAAACTCACCAGTAAGAATTTCTTTCCTAATTTTGAAAGTATCAACAATGGGTGTGATGATGCCTTCAATGGTTCCAAACATACTTCCAAGTCCCAAATTTACCAACATAAGGAAGAACATGACCGACCAGAAAGGAGAAGCAGGAAAGTGGGTCATTGCTTCTGTAAAGGCAATAAAAGCTAAACCAGTTCCTTGAACAGCCTGTCAGAAAAAAAATCCACATTATAATTCATGGATAGTAGCAGTAGTCTTAGTAGTAATAGTAGAGTGACATTTTAACTTCATGCTCCATTAACAATGTAATTTTTTGCTCTTTTACAGATAATTTTGCATAGAGCTATTATATCAGAATAGTGTTTCAAACTCAAAATCTCTGTAATAAAGTTAGAAAAATGTTCTCTACATGTATGGTTTATCACAAAGATTTCTAAACAGGGTGATGTCAATTAAACAAATATCTAATATGTAATTAACTATTTTCATTTCCACTGAAGTGATATCTATATAAAATAATACTAAATAATATTGACATTAAAAGACATAATTGAGATAGATAGTTGAATAGATAAATCTCTACTCACAATTTGGAAAATTACCTGCGGTCAAACAGAACTTCAAAAATTTATCATCTCTTGAGGACTAATGTTATGGTTACAGTATGCTAGAAATCAGTGCAGATGTCAAACTCAAAAGTGCTCACCTGAGCAAGAGTAAGATCCACAACAGAATCATATTTTCATACAGCTACAGGGAAGAGTACTGAATCTGATAGGTATACTTCAGTTTATTTCAGGCTTACAAATATTCCCTCTTCATAACATTTTTACTTAAAGTGTATTTATTTCCCTCACCTTGTCAAGCTCATCTTCAATTTTACAAGATTTCAAGCCTAGTGAATCAAACTCTTCTTCTTTAACTTTCTGAATAATGTCATAAACTAAATTGTAATCTTCTGCTGTAATGCTTGAGAAATTGATATGATGTGGGATCATATCTTGGCTCAGATTTCCTGTTTTCAGAAGTTTTAAAATCTTCTCTGAATTTCTGTAAAACACAATAAAACAGAGAAATCAAACTTGATGATCTATGTGCATTCACAAATGAAATTTACCATAAAAATAATAATTAAAAAATTGATATTCATACTGGATAACACATTTCTCATTTATGATATTGGCTTTGAAGCCCAGAACTGCAAACACCACCAAGGTTGCCAGCACAGAAGTGAAAAAATTGATGAAGGACACCAGTACAGCATCAAAATGGCAGTTGTTGTCTCTCTTGTTGTAGCTTGAAAAGGCAATGACTCCACCAAATCCAAGCCCTAAGGCAAAGAACACCTGAGTAGCAGCTTCTCTCCAGACCTTGGGCTCCAGCATTATTTCAAGCTGTTTGAAATTAGATACAATATATGTCAGCTATAACATGCATTTCTGTTACACATACATAAAACAAAACAAAGCAAACCAACAAACAAAGAAAACCTACATTGTAAAACACTAATAGCCTACTGTACCCCACTATAAATATATTTTCATTATGATAAAGCTGAATGTAACACTTTAAATTGTGTGCACTTACAGACCAGAATTTCCATTTAATTTATACAATATAAATCTTAAAGAGAAATATTCTATACAGTAGGATAAGATACTACTGAAGTTATGTGATAGCTGAAATAGCAGCTAGTTACATTGTGAAATCAGAGAAAACATCTGTCGTTTTATAATTCGTAGTACTCGCTCACTTTATTTTTACAGTACTTGTACAGACAGGCATTAGAATTAAGATTTCTTTTGGGAAGACAAACCCATTTATAAATGCAGTAAGTACATTGATTTTTATTTATTTATTTATTTATTTTTAATTTTAAAAAGCAACAAATTGAATATGAAATACACATACCTATATGGAGTTCTATTACATGCAAATATGTAAAACAAAAATGTAGCATGTAAAACAAACACTTGGTCACCGGAATTTATATAGTGCACAAGAAGAATCTCCATTATGACAAGTTCAATGCATCCAGCCGAAGTTAAATGAGTGAAGTACTTCAGCAACAACTAATCTTTGTATCTCAATTTAAATGTTAACTCCATAAATATTTGCTCTTCAGATGATCACACTTCAGTAAACATCTTTGTTTAAAGTAATTTGTCATTGTGTATCTATTTAAGATCCTTCTCAATTCTGAATCATAAAAAAGAAGTGCATACTTCAATATTTCATCTTCTTGAGTTGATCCAGTGTCTCTGTCCACTTAACAATGACAAACCTTACTTCTTCAAATATTATTTTTTTTCTAAAACTCAAACCTTAATAAAAACAGTAAGTCTGAAAGGCTGATGCAAGCAACAGAGGACTATCTTATTCTGAGAAAAAAAAAGTCTGTAATTGTTATATATAGATAATAACACCTTCTTCAGTCTTCGAAGTATACACCCAAAAACAAAATACATTTGAAAAAAAAAAAAGGGTTTTATTACACTAAATTTGTTCCTGTCAAATATATATATTTTTAAATAATTTCAATGCTCGAGTAGCTACTGTATCTACTTCAACCTGCTTGTATTGGAGTCATGCTAGAGATATTCCACTAGAGGGTGCGACAGGACTAGTCTTCATTTTACAAAATCTAATTGGTTTACTTGATAAAATGCTTCTCCGTTTTCACAGACTACATGGAAACAACAAAATGTAGGGGAGTCTGAATACGTAGGTCGTTTCCTGGGAACCTACAACCCAAGCCAGTGTTTAAGTACAGAAACATTCTGAGATTTTTATAAAAAATACTTCTGACAGTTTATATGTACATATTCTCCATCTGACTTGACGTGATTCCTAATCTCAGATTTAAACCATAACTTATATTTTGATAATAACAATGATAAATTGTCAGATTAAGTCTTCAAAGATTGTTTATTTGAACATTTGAAAAAAAAATTATATAATTAAATGATAAAGTTAACTATAAAGTGAGGATCAACTGCAGCTTTTGTTGCATGAAAGATGAAATAATAAAGGGTGCAGGGTGGATATTAAAGAGGAGTTTCAGTATTGATTCCTTCTCAGAATGCACTGGTACTTTTCTAGTTAAAGAAAGAATTCTGACACTGAGAAACCAGATTAAACTTCAAGAGGTCTGTATTCCATCTCTGCTATAGATTTCTTCTTAGTCAATAAGCATTACTTTCCTCTTTTCCTCAGATTTCCCCAAATTTGCCTAAGCATCCTGCAAGCTCCTGCAGAACCACAACTTTGTAAAGCAAGTGAAGTTTATTTCTAAAAGAAATAGATCCTTTCAAAAATGACAAATTAATTATTTAAATCTATGACAGTAGTCAACACTGTGACACTCCAGAAGAAGCATTTAAATCCTAGGGAATCACAAGATTAAAAATGCACAACTCTTTTCATTACTCAACTCATCAAGTTTTCTAAACATTCTCATTCCTATAAACAACACTTTCAGTTGCTTTGTAAAAGCACCTAACTCAGGAAACTTATCATGTAAGGGAAGTAACTCCACACATACATTTAGAACACTTGGAACCTTATGGACTTTAGGGCTTGATACTTTGGCACTGAGGTCAACTGCAATTTTGCTATTGAAGCAAACAGGAAAACTATCCATCTTCTATGAAAGCAATATGCTTATCTGAGAGCACTCAGAAATAGTCAAATTGCCCCTGAATCTTTAAATACACTGAAAAAAAAAAAAAAAAAAAAAAAAAACATACCTTAGGTGTGAACATATGACGAATTCCATCCAATGATCCATTAAGGAGCAGTCCTCTGACCAGAAAGCACAAGAGCACCACATAAGGAAAAAGGGAACTAAAGTACATGATCTAAAAAACATTAGAAAGAAATTTAACATGACATCAGTTGACATTATTTTCAAGTTTCAAACTCATTATCTTTTGTACATATGGCTGAATTAAGAACTATTTGTTCACAAAGAAATATAGAAAACATGTCCCTGCAGAACAAAGCAAAATCACAAGACTGTACTCAAAAAAATTCCATACTGTATTAAAACACTACAGTTGCTAATACTTCAACTAACTGATAACAAATTGTAAGCCTTCTATGGAAACTGTGAGAGAAATCAAGGAGAAGGTGGGGAGAAGGACAGAAATTCAAGTACATGATACGATAAAGATTAAGTATGAACAGAAAGTCTTTCTGAGTTCAGAAGGAGAGAAGAAGCAGTCTGGAAAGTATTCAACAGATGGAGTCAAACCACTAAGGAATGCTTACTGCAAAAAAAAAAAAAAGAAGAAAAAAAAAAGAAACGGGGGAGATTCTCTGAGCTACACAATCATTCAAGATCTCATTAGTTTGACCCATAAAAGCAAGAAACCAATATTGCTTTGACTATTGGATGACAAAATGTCACAGGCCCTTGAGAATCCAGAAGTGTAACATTGCACGGTTTCTAACAGATTAAGCTTTTTTTTTTTTTTTTTTTTATTTAATGTGAAGATCAACAATTCTGGCCTTCTGTATCATCAAATAGAATATATTTATGGCACAATGATTGACTCATTATCTAACAGCCAGAGGAAATAAAAAATTTGTAATCAAATATGATCTTTTACTCTCCATCACTGAAAAGCAAATTTATTCTCTGCTTTAAAGTTTAGTAAAACAATTCTATTGCTAAATTTGTATGTCATTTCTGTAACTATATAAAATATAGTAAAATATATTAAAGTACACTGAAGAGATCAAAGACAGCAAAAAAACTCCTAATAGCAAATAATTAATAGGTGACAGGAACTAACAATAGATCTCATCTGAGGAACAGATCTCAGCAAAGCATTCACTGGCCAGTCTATCTGGCTGGATGGGAAAGAAGTCATGATGTACCCAGATCCAAAGGGATGTTCAGTCATTAATCAAAGAAACAACCCAGAATCCTGACTGTGATAATGACAGAAGCATGGATAATGATGACAGTAGCAATAAAAAGCAAATGCAAGGAATTTTGAGGGCCAAGGTAAACTGCAATCATGCTAAGCATATACTCAGAAACTTAATTCCCTAGACATTCAGAAGCACACAAGCTCACATTGCATTAACAGTTCAACAAGGCCAAATTGCAGTTATTTGCAACAGTTATGTTGATGAGAACCAAAATGATTTTTCTTCAGATCTCAATCCCCGCTAAATTACAGTTCCCAAGGAAATTACTACGGTTTTAATGCTTAACTACTAAGAGAGTAGGGATTGTACAAACAGTGGGGTGAGTCACAGCTTCTAGCCTACTCCTACATATTTAATGAAAGAACAGAGGGCGTGGTGAACAAAAATGTAGTGAAATAACTCTTAAATGCTTCAAAGTAAAACACTTGTCATTTAGGTAAACAGCATACTCACTTTGCCAGAAGACTGAATGCCTTTGATCATGGCTAGGCATACCATGACCCAGGCAGCGAGCAGGCAGATAGTCATCTTCCAATTTAAACCCCCACTCTCTGACAGAGAGCTGGAAATATTCAGTGCTTCTCTGTACCAGTAATAGGTCGTCGCAGAACTCTTTTCACACTCTGGCTCCACAACTGTCGAGACATGTTAGCAAGTAAAGATTGGTTTAGGACAGAAGTATTTTCCCAACACTTCACTGTAAAGTTATATCAATTTCCAATACTTTCAATCGTGCCTTCGATGCTGACGGAGAAACTGAATTCACAGAGTAAAAGAAAATGGAACTGCTATCAATTGAAAGTTCTGAATATAACTTTTTAAAACTCTCTTTTGGTATTACATATTCCTCTGCATATCGTCAATATAAGTCCTAGGCAGAAATAATTTTTTAGTTAAGTAGATAAAGACTTTCATTTCATTTTTAACCCATAAGATTAGAATTTCTATATATAAAACTGTGAGTTACTCTCTGTGAAAATTCTCCCTCTGAATTTGAAAGCTGAATTCTAATAATTTTGAAAAAAATATGAAGATCATTACCAATTATGTCTGCTTGGACATGGAAATCAAATCAACAGACACTTAATTACAAATGTTAATAACACAGCAATATTAAAGTGATGAGAAAACAAAAAAAAAAGAGAGGCTCCTTCACACCTGTGTTCTTAGGAAAGGTGCTACGCATTCCAACAGTTATTTTTTTTACTAAACTATAATTCTACCTTATTTATATTATTGAACAGTTTAAGAAATTTTGTGCATCTAGGTATATAATACAATGAAACAGAAATAATTTTTGGAAAAAAAAATTACTAGACATTTTAATTATTTTTTTTTTTTACAATCAATCATATTTTTAAGGTGGGTCCTGAGTGAAGGTGATTAAACAAAACAAGGGAAAAATACAGCAGGCATCAGATCTTCACCAAAATAAACTATCAAAAGGGTCAGGATGATATCAAAAATAATACTTTTCTGTGTTTTAGCTTAGTTTAAATGACCTCTCCTGAAGTTAGGCTGAAAAACTTTGTCTTACCATTTGGGCAGGATAAGAACACGTAAACAGACAAAAATTGTGGCTCAACCGTGGTCTTGTGGTCCAACGCTTGTGGAATACAGGTGATTTTAATGAGTGCCAACATTCACAAATACTGATAATTTATTTCAAACAATTGAAGCAAGCAATTCTCGCAAAGACCATTTAAAAACATAGTACAGCTTTTCAAATATCCGTAGTTATGGTATTCATTAAAGGAGGGGGAGAGGAATACAAAAGATAATAAATGAAAATTTAAGAACTGATTTAAAAATAAATGAAAATAAATATTTCATATTTCAATAGCAGGACAAATGTGTGCAATTATCATAACTGAAATCAAAGTATAGGAAACTTTTCATGCTTTTGCATAATACTTCCATATAAGACATACTACAACAACAACAACAACAACAAAGACCAATGATCTAATTCTTATTGGTCTACAAAGCAAAAAGTGCTTTAACCATATAAATTTCATTGATTTTTACAGTTTTCCATTTTCTACTTTGTTAGTAGTGCAATCCCTGTTACTTTATTGCCAGGATGTATGCCATACTAAAAGAAATGGAAAACTCTTCTACCTTTGTTTTTCACCATGAAAAGAAATATCAGAATCAGAAAGAAGTTATGAGAAATTATATTTTGCATTTTTTTTCTGCAACATGCTAAGTAACCTGATTTTATTAGTTATTACAAATGCTGTTGACTGCAATGTTCTTTTCGAAAAGAACTTTGCAGTTGTCTTAGATTAGCTGTTGTATTTTTTCTTATTAAAATGCAATATCAGCTTTGTGTAAAATGCTTTTTTTCCCACAATATCTGTTTAAAGCACATTCTTTTCTCTTTTTAGTTTGAAAATCTCAAACTTGATGTGACTGACAAAATGACAAGAGAGAATTAAGAACAAAACTCTGTTCAGCATTTCAGAAAAAAAAAAAAAAAAAGAACTGAGACAATAAAGAGAAAATCTCTTTTCAGTTCTCTAGAGATATGTCAACAATAACCAGCAATAAAAGGAGATAATTTTAAAATCAGACTTTTAATTCATATTTTTTTCCCAATGAGCCTTGATGAAAATCCAGTGAAATTCAGCAGAAAGACTTGGTTTTACTTAGTGTGTGGACTTGTGTTTGTATGATGAAACGTTAACAGACTTACATGTATGGGATGCATTTTTAACTAGAGGACACTGGTCCCATGGCAATGGATGCTGAAAAGACTGGGAAAAGTAAAACAGACTCCATCCAATAATGACATTGTAGTACAGGGCCACAAAGAAGCATACCTATTAAAAAGACAAAAAAAACACATACAAAACAAACAAACAAAAAAAAAGAGTAAGACTTATGAACTACATTTTTTAATTCAAAAATTAAAAAAACACCCACTGATATTACACCTTTGTAGATTTCTGAAGGTCGGACATGCAACTTAATTTTCACTAAAATAAGTCAGAATAAGAACTGAATGGGTTGTTCTATTAAGTCTTGTTTAATGATGACTTTTTCACTTTCGTTTTTCTCTGTATTTATAATATGACATCTATATTTTCACAGGCCGGTTTTCCCTCCAGAAGCCTGATCTGTTCCCAAGTTCCTAATCTCCAAGGAATCGTAAGATACAAGTTAACTGGTTTTACAAATACAACCATATAAACATTTTTACTGTACTAATTTAAGAACTTCCTAAGCAGTGTAAATTGACCTTGTAGCCTAGCTACAGGTCAGTGCCTTTTCCTTGTAGGAAAACAGAAAGTCTAAATCACACAAATTGGAAGTGAATTAAGGTTAAAATAAAATAACAAAAAACTTACTACACAGCTTGCAAACCCAATTCCTCCAAGTTTAGGGCTGATATAATTCCATACACCGATACTCCCTCGGCGAATTCTCTGCCCCACAGAAAGCTCCAAGAAAAAGAGCGGAATCCCTATGATCAGTAGCAAGATTAAGTATGGCACAAGATAGGCACCTACAGAAGGAACAAAGTAGAAATCTGAGTGAGTGAAGAAAGTCACATCTGACATAACTCATGTGAGTCCACCTAATACCTTTAAGTTTGCATTATTCATTGCAAAGCTTTTTCTATTGCATATAAAGAGTGATTTTACTTAGATGTTGGTCATAAATCTTGTAAGATCAGAAAAGCCCTAAGATAGTTTATTCCTAAAGCACTGAAATGTTTTGAGGCAAACTTTACTAAAAGTGAGTCATTACCTAATCTAGTTGGTTGTTCAAGTCATTACTTTTGCTTGTGTGAAAATTTGGGCTTCTTCTGTACAATCATCATTGCCTAAAAAAAACTCTGAATTTGGACTTGTAACAGAGCAGCAAGCCTGAATTTATAAATGAAATACAGAGCATGCCGCGCTATTACAACATTGAATTTCATCCAATCTTCAGTACAGTTTCAAAAGACTTTTTTTTTCTTTTTTTCCCCACATATACTTCAGATGCTTGGGAAGGGCAGAACAGCGATCCTATTCAGCTAAGCAAACAACAACCTTGCCCCATTTCTACCAGACTCTAGGCAGAGACATGAGGTAGAAGTGAGATGGAGTTATCAGAGAACCAGATAGCCCACCTGGACTACTCATAAGCTCCTGCTAAAGACTTCTGAGAATGCAACTGTTACTTCATCTTTTATAGGTATGTAAAACATTTCCTCTTTTAAAGGTTGTATTCCCAGGAGGTGGTCACATACAATTCTAACTTCAGGGTGTATCTCCATCTATTTCCATCAGCAAAACTGCTTGCAAGCAAAATTCTCATGTTAAGTGCACTGACAGTTTAGAGCCAAATTTCACCTTTGCTGATATATAGGACAACAGCTAAAACAAAATCAAGGTAACAGCAATTAGAAAGACAGTACCTAATTTTCAAATGTGTGACTTTTACGCTGCAATATAGAGTACTGTGCTGAACACCCAAACTAAGTATTTTAATTGCAACACTGTGTGGCTAAAGGAATTCACCTGAGAATTTCTTTGTCAAAGCAGGCTACAAAGCAACAGGTCAAAGATGGAGCTAGTAAAGTGTCTAATCAGTCTAAACACTTATGTGATGAGAGAGAAGCTGAGCACAGTTCAAAAGTCAATTTTGGATTTATCCTCAGCTCTAGCTAAGCAGTTTCCATACCCAGTGACAACTTTCTAGGGCTTTTTCAAGAGTCTATCAAAACACATTATAATTTACATATCCTTAGTAGGTGGCTTATCTCAGGGAATAGGCTTTATTTTAGAAAAGTTAAATTTTCATAAGCAGTGCAGGAGGCATCAGATTTCATGGTACCACCTACTCCTATTTAGGTCTATTTCCTATTTTACTATTCATGAAACACACAAAAAGAGGACATCAGAACATCATCATCACCTTTGGTTATAAAGAATTTATGAAGATCCTAAGAATAGAGTAACTGAAGTCTTGATTCTAAGAAAAATAAGAAAAAAATACAGAGGGAAAAAAAATAAAAAATAAAAAGGCAACTACTGATGGACCAGACAAAGAACCTATTGAACTTATTTACCCTACAGTCTGTAGGCTACTGTTAGCAATGAAACAGCTTTTTGAGTTTTATTTTCATGACAATATGATAATGCAATGAAAGCACTAGAGCAGCATTTGATCAAAAACTACACCAGGCTCTGAATAAACTACTAGTTTAGAGAATGTAATGCTACCTCACAGAGACAAATATCATGGTATAACTACCTATTTCATATACTGTCTGCTTAAGCATGTGATATAAATATTCTTTGTCCTGCAGAAGCAGCTACATTTCCAATTTGTACTCTAGCATCTCTTGTGGTTCACCTTGTACATGCACATAACGTTACAAACGCAAAGGACTTACTTCCTACTGCAAAAAAAAAATAATAATTAAAAACAAACAAACAAACAAAAAAGGATAGAAGGAAATAGATCTGATGAAAACTGAGAAATAGAGTAACAACAACATTCCAAAATGAGGTGCCTATCAAAGAATGTACAAGACATATAATAGTATTAAGTACTCGTTTTATCACCATCATTCTCTCAAAATTTCTGTGAGACAGGACTACACTGATAACTCACATTGTAAACAAGACATGGAAGCTTCAGCTTCACAAGCTTTAAAAACGTGGTTGTACAGTTCATTGAAACCAATTGTACATAGTTGTTTTTTTTTTTTTTTAATACCGTAACACTACTGCAAATTATACCTAATGCCTTAATTAGGTAGGTAGTGCATGGCTAGGCAGAGAAAAGCCTAAACATCTCAAAAAAATTGGGGCCTAAGTGACTTACCCTGTATCCCTCTGGATGACTGCACTAGAGCAGGAACTGAACCCAGCTCTTCTGTGTCCCAGTCCACAACCTTAATCACAAGGCTGCAAAGTTAAGCACATGTTTAAAGACTGGGCTGATGTGGGTGCTTTATGGTGCAGTATCAATGTAAGTAGCAAGATTTATCAGTCAGATTCAACTAAATGAGTTAAATGAATGTGGTGCTAAATCCACATTACATTATATGTTACACAACCCTGTAATTCAATATGGATGGCCAGCGGATATCATCTCTTTACTTCAGGGCTTGTGCACAGGACCTGAAACATTGGTATTCTTATCAGTCAAACCTGCTGAGGTCCCTTCTGATCATCCCCGTAAGGACATAATGGTCAACGGTGCACATCTGGGTTTAAATACAATGAGGTTTAGATACACAGTTGTATAATCTAGTTGTATCAAAGCCGCAAAATGCTTCTCTGTCCTATAGCTCACAAACTCCACAGTATCTCAGCATAAGTATTTTGTTGGATTCTTCCTTTGAAGCAAGACATACTTCAATAATCTGTAAGACATCTTCACTTCATCATAAAACAGATTCACTATGGAAACAGTTCAGCATGTCTTTTATTTGCCAGTCCATGAAAGCACATGTACTTGGAATAGCAATATTGAATAAGGATCATTTTTATTTGAATTAGAACAATGAACTGTGCACGCCAGCCTTGAACAGCATCCTAAAATTAGTTACATTCATATTGTCTGACACATCTGCCAACTGAACAATTTTTTGGTGGTTACAGTTTCGTGGTTCAGTATCCCCAGGTCTCCTTTCTATAGTTTAAAAGTCTCTCAACTCTAAAATCACTTTGTTTGCATATTTTGGTCTTAAACATTGGCTTTTCTATTAAAAAACCCACTACTGTACATTTTTCATCTCAACTTCATAAGGAAAAAATACATATATTCAAAATATATCACATCCTTTTTCATTAGAATAGCAAAAATAAAAATGATTTCTTGATTTTCAGACCTACTGAATATTAATATTGTGCACAACACAGATTTAATCTTAATTTTTTTATTTAGCCAAGTACATAATCAGATATCCAATAATTTCTCTTTATACAATAATATGTACTAAGCTTAGCAACATTATTGATAGAAATGGAATGTTACCATTGTTTTTTATTTAAGTTTTTATAAGTGTCCAGAAAAAAAAAATAAATAAGAAAGAAAGAAAGGAAGAGAGAAAGAAAGAAAAGAAAAGGGCATGGGTTTTAGTGATTAAGTCTTAGAAAACAGTTTCGGAAACAACATAACACAACTATTATCACCCGGATAGTACAGAACTTTTCTTCTCCTTGGAATAACTTGAAAAATCTAAAACTTTTGAAGATTTCTTTCAATTGCTGCTGTGGTAGTTTTTCATTTACTGTTTAATTTCTGTTCATTGCAGGGGAGTTAAAGTAGATGATCTCCAAAGATCCCTTCCAACTCTAAGGATTGTATGATTCTATGACTCCATGATTCAGTTCTTACTCGAGGGTGAGTTTTACCACTACCTTGACAAGACATCAGTGTTCTTGTAACTTACAGCATACTTACTAATAGAAAGCTTGCAAGAAGATCTTACCCATATGAAAATTAACTTATTTTGAATATCAAACGTTAAAATCTTCAAATTTATTAGAAGTGAACAACAAAACATCAAAGATTTACAGTCCACTGAACTACTTTAAGTGAATTTATTCACCATTACAGAATACAAACTGTTTTTATCAAGAAAACTCTAATAATAAAGATTACATTTACATTTTATCAGTAAGTTTACAGCCTATCTTACTGATTGGATTGGTGTTCCTATCAGTAGGCTTACACAGATTTATTATGTGTGCCTATTTACAAAACTGCGTTTAAATCCCCTTAGTCAATCAGCCCCAATGAAGAATTAAACTTGCAAATTAAAAATCAGACATTTTCAGTGCATGAGTAAGATAAAACTAAAATTCATGAGACTGACACTACAGTGTAAATTAAAAATTCACAAACTATTGATTACATTTTTGATTATTGATAAAAAGCTAGGTAACATAGCTGCTGAGTATATTATCAGTGTTGGAAATACGAGAGAGTACTTGCTTTGTTCCCATTCTTCTAAAATTTGACAATGAGACTAAATTACCCAGTCACTGCTGAGTCTTTAAGAGCTTACATGTTATTTCCTCAGTAGTTCTCAGGAAGAGTTGCTTTGTTTTTCATAAACTCACAGAATAAAACTGTTCGGCCTGCTGATATTTCAGTACAAAATCCAGACTCCTTAACTATGAAACCTCCTAATATGATTTCACTCACATCACTCTTTTCAAAATGTGCTGGTAATTAATCTGCTATAGATTTTCTCATGCTAGTCACATCTTTTATCTGTTTATCTTTTGTTTACTTGTTTTTGTTGCATATGAAGCAAAAGGTGTGTGAATTAATTCTGCCATATGAAAAAAATGACACCCACTGACTCTCTTTGATGCTTGCTGAGAGTTTAGAGAGACCAAATAATGGATGTGAGCACAGTAGTGGGTGGGTGGCGTGTTTCAGCTGTAGTGACAGAGATGTGAAAAACAAACCATGTTCTGGATGACCATACAGATTTTTAAGAGCATGGTATGCAGGCTCTTGTTCATCACTGGTAAAAATGCATCTCTAAGGGTGGTGACTATGTTGAAAAACAGTGTTTAGTAGCTGAGAATTTGCTCTAACAAGTAGTGTTATTGTGTTCTTCATCTCTGTTGTGGCTCCCATGGAAATAAATAGAAGGCATTATCTTTGAATAAATATGAAGACCAGAGTCACTTGTCCACAACAGGGCTCAAAAGATAGCATGACTTCACAGGCAGGAAAGAATCATCCCAGTTTTGAGATAAGTCAAAGTATTAAAACCTCATCAACTAAGGAATAAAGGGCACTAGCAGAGAGCAAAATATGGACAAAAAAAAAAAAGTGAGTGTGCTAATGATCTGGGTTAAGGTCTTCCAGATTCCCTCTTCCAGTTTATTCTAAACAATTTGCTCTCCTCTGAGCATCCTGAACTTCAGAAACTCCTTTCTCACTCAAACAGTCCAGATGTTGTGATTATGACATATTCTCAGAGAAATGGGTTGAACGGCTTCAGGTTCCAACTGAATCAATCCACAGAATCTGATAGATACCAAAAACAAGGAAAGAGGCAGCAGGACTGAGGCTAGGTGCAAGGGCAAACTGAGTGCAGTATGAGGGAGAACCATCCTGCGTGGTGGTATCAGCTGTTACATCAGCTCAGTTATCTTATGTAACTTCACTCTGACTATTAAATATTGAAAGACAAAGACCCATGCCAGTGTCTAAAAAACTATAAGTTGTTATCATGCTGTTAATTATTTTTCTTCTATTCACATTGGCTATATCCCCAGATGACTTAAAACATTGTGTATTCCTTGAAATTTTGCTAGTTTTCACCAGCACGTGATATGGTCTACCCTGAGTAGTTAATTTTCTATCAGAAATATTACAAAATTTGTTTTGTTACTTTTTGTCTTTTGCTCCAAGTGCAACATGAATTAAAAGACAGAATTATAGCTAAATTGCTATATAATTTTGTTTTACTTTCTAACTTGACATTTATATGTTTTTATACAGAAACAGTGTATATCTGAAAAACCACACATATTTGTTCTCATATAGCAATAAATAAGTTGTATAGTGTAAAAATGGTTAATATAAAAAACTTTTAATTTAGTTTGAGTATACTCATTTCTGATGCAAATTACCTTTGTGAGTCATTGAGGAATAATCAGCTTTTTAATCCGTAGGCCACAATAGAGGAGATTGGGCTTTTTCCACCATGGAGAAGGTGGATCTCTATTGAGGATAGTGAAGGAGTCAAAGATCTATAATCAGGTCCTTCTGAACACCCTTACTCACTGATCCTAAAACTCCTTTGAGTGCTTCCTCATTCTAAGCCAAGTAAATGCACACCACTAAAGCCTCAAATTCTCTTAATACTTGCTGTGTTACAGCTACATTCCTTGTTACGTTGAAGTCCATTACAGCTGCATACTAGCTTCTTTGATCCCCTCTTACGATAAACATTTTCTGGGAGAGACCAAAGAGTGAAAGCCAAGGAAGCTTTAGCTCTAATCACCACTTGCTTTCCTCTGTCTTGCAAAATTAGCAACCAAGTTAAATTCATAATTTCAAACTGTTGCAATGCATTAGCCTTGAGCTACGTCTTGATTGATCATTACAATGAAATTATCTAGAATATAAACATTTTAATAGCTACAACTTCAACTAGTATCAATTTGCTCTAGAATTATTTAATAGAAGTATTAATTTTTCAATTAATAGTGATTCATGACTGATTCTAAATTATCTAGTAAGCTAGATGACATTGTGTTTCATTGAAAATCTGTTTTTTTGGGTTTTTTTTTGAAAAACTACATACAACTTCTGTTTTCTCAGTTAACATCACAGTTACAGATGAAGAAAATTTTATCTTCCATACAGACCATACAACTTTCCCTCCAGAATAAAGAGGAGGAATGGAAGTTGAAAAAAAAGTGTGAAAAGAAATTATTGCACTAAGCAAATGTGAAAGAATTTACACTTTATCCTGGAGATGGAAGAAGTGAAAATAGAAATCTCCCATTTTAGCTTTTAAACTGAATAAGAGAAAATGGAGAATTATATGCTGATTAAGCTAAATTCTCTATTTCTCATCTGCATCAGTTTTGCTATTCAACCTTTGGAATCCAGTATGAATTAAATGCTATTCTTTATTTTCTGTTCTATATAATGGATTCAGTTTTTGTATCATAAAAACTACGTTTTGTTTCAAATTCAGCTAACTAGCTATGATAGAATGAACATTAATGTAGTCTAGCAGACTACAGTACAGAATAAGATAAAATACCTCTGGCTAGAGGCCAGAGGAAGGCCTCTAGCCACCTACTTTCTTCTATACTCAAGATTATAAATGAACATCTAATAAATAATGTTTTAAGTGAAAGGTAAAATATTTAGGAAAATAGAACTATGTAACAGCATAAAACAGATACACTCCATTAATGTAAATTTTATGATGCAAATTAATCATTATCAGTTTTTAAAAAAATTTCGCTTGCTAATTTACAGGAAGTAAATGAAGAACTAGGAGCTAAAGGTAATCAAAAAGCAAAGCTCTGAAGCTAAATAGTAATGATCGAATACTGCTTTGGTCTTTAAAGTGGAAGTAGATTTAATGCTTTGATTTATTCTCCAAGTACTATAAAGAACACTTTAGCACAATGATAACCAGGTCCTAAATAATGCATCACTTCCAGAAAGACCTAACACGGTTTTGGTGAACCAATAGGAAAGTCCCAAGAGCTGTAAGACACTTTCTGCCTCAAAATAAGGAAATGGAATCTTTTAATTATCTGCTACTTACTTTAGCAGGTTTGTCTCACTAAATAAAGAGAACATGGATTTTTCCTCAAAAGGTCTGGTAGAAATTAAAAGAAAAATCAAACATGCTGCAGTAGGTATTACTGTATCCATGCTAACCTTAATCTTAAAGGTTAGCTTCATCATTTAGCTACTGCTATAACAAAACTTACCTCCACCATTTTTCTGACACAGATATGGGAATCGCCACACATTCCCTAATCCTACCGAAAATCCAACCTGTGCCAGAATATACTGGAGTTTGCTATTCCAAGCAGGTCTTTCATCTTCCACATCTGAGCCTTCTTCAACATCCACATCTTTTTCTTCCTGATCACCAACCATCAGCTCACTCTTCTTAAAGGCATCATCTGAAGAGTCTTCATTAGAGAGAAGGTCCTTAACTGACTCAATGACCTCGTCATCTAGGTCTCTTTTCACTACCTTGCTGTTTTTAGGCATTTGTAATATGAGAAAAATACAGAAGTCAAGTTCAGCTGGGACAGATGGAGAAGTGCTGAAGAAAGCTCTCCCTCTGCTGGGCAAAAAATTTTGCAGAAATAGAAGAAAGATGCTGCCTGAGTCCTTGATAGCAGAGAATCAAAAGTAAGGACTTCTCTGTTTCTGAATGTTTGTTCTACTGAAAGTATCTGTAGAGACAAAAAAAAAAAAAAAAAAAAAAAAAAAAAAAAAAAAAAAAGAATATTATTATACAATGCAGAACTTAATTTAGTAATTGTATGCTCTGGTTTATCCAATTTCCCTTATCTGCAAGGTCTGAGAAGAGAGAAAAAAAAAAAAAGACAAGAGATATTAAATTGCTTTCACATTGTTGGACATAAATTCATGTTTTGGTGCTAAGTTTTCATATAAAATGCATTTCATTCACTTGCTGAGAGTTGTTTTTCTTTGTTTTTTTGGGTTTTTTTTTTTGTTTTTTTTTGTTTTTTTAGTTACTATTATTTTTTCATCTGTTTCCTAAAGACTGATAGGCCAATTGCTTGTATTTCAATCTGGAAGTATTATCAGATTCTTCTTACTAGACATAACAGGGCATGCACTTTGCATACAATTTAGAAGACCAGCTCCATTCTTTCCTGGCTTAGAAGCTCTACTGGAACTGTTGAGTTTATTAAAAAAACAATTTAAGAAAAGTAGATTAATGTTTAGGGACCATTTCTGAAAGTCATATAGCAATTAAGATGTTGATGTATAGAACAAACTCAGCACTTCAAAAGCAAGGGATACTTATTTATTCTTCATCTAGGAATACATAACCACAATCATATTTTCAAAGGAAAGAGCTTCATTTCTTCTGAACTTTAATACTTTAGATACTCTCTTAGAAAAAAAGGAAGTAACTAAACATATGTAAAACATTTGAGAAGCTGTTACCAAGCCCATTGAAAAGCCTACTGTACTGTGCATGTACAGAGAATAACAAAAACAAAAAAACTGCAGTTAAGTATATGCTTTTCTTTAACACAATGAATCATTTATAAGGACTGATGGGCTTCCTTGCAGCTGCCATGCTGAAGGCAGGAATTTAGGTAGGAATTTTTTTTCAAGAAATTCAGAAATTCTCTTCTATTCACATGGGACAAAACTGATATGTACAAAACCATCTGCACAATTAAGACTCTTAAAAAGGATTTAGATTATGTGTTAAGCTTCTTGAAAATCCTAAAGCAGGACTAGATTTCCACACAGTCTAATCAAAACTCCTGACTGATGAGAATCAGAAATTACTAGAGGATACATGCATACTTTCTGATTTTGCATATGAACTTGTTACATTATCTGGTCCATAAGATGAAGATTGTACTATACTGTGTGGAAATCACATAGAGCTGAGAACTGTTCATACTATTACTGGACTGACAGTACAATAATTGAGACCTCAAGACTTCAGTGCCTAGTGACAAGTCACAAAGAAAGAAGATAAGCCACTGGAATGCAGCCCACAGCTTATCCAGCAGACGCTCACAAAAACAGCACTAAAACCTCTGTGAACACAAGTGCTATTATCAACCTTGAGTCTGATAGGATAATTAACTTTTTGATAATTTCCTAGGATTTTGAAGCTGAACTACACTCCAGTTGCCTACTGAACTCCATTGTAATCTCCTTCCATTCATTCCCTAGATTCTTGTCACTGCCTTCTCACCTTTCCTCTCCCTCTGTCACTACTTCTCACCAACTTCACCTATGGGCATACATCCCACATTTCTCAAGCACAGTCGAGCTGGTTTGTGATCCGATTCACAGCTCACCACTGATGCTGAAAGGGTTCAAGGTCCTATAAATCTTCCTTCTAACATGTGCTGGACCTAGTAGCAGGCTTTGTTTTGTCTCTGAAACTAGCTCTTCAAAATAAATAAGTGTAAGAGTAGGAGTGTACAGAACAGTGTAATGGGGAAAGCAACTTTATCTATTTCACCTTTTAGGTTGCAAACTCTTCAAAAAACTGTGTTATATTCTAGTCAATCTTCAGCAGCTGTAGCTGTGACTGACATTTAGGTAGACACAGGATGCAAACACCAACAATACATCAATTGAAGCATTTATCCTAATTGAGATTTGGGAATACAAACCACATTATCTGTTATTTCAACTGCTACTTCTATTCACTTTCCAAACTTTTCCTTTCTTTTCACTGATGTAAATTAATGCAGCTTCTCAGTTCCATTAATTAGTAACATTGGGCAGTAAAAAGTTAAAATGAAACAATTTTATCTCTGTTCTTTATATAAAAGTTGCATAAGTAAATCTACATCAAAATTTGTCTGTATGTCCAAAATGCTTTTTGAATTGTAAGAAACAGCCATTTATCAGTACTTATTAAAATATTTTAGAAGGTCACATCTATACAAGTTCTTTAGATATAATAACTTGCAGGGTAGCAGTATGATTTATCTGCTGCTCTCCCAGATGAATCAATGCCAACAGAAATTGCATCATTCTGCCTGTCTTCTCATGCATTAAACACTGCATTGCTACACTTCAAAATACACTGGGCCTGATATTGTTATCCCTAGTACAATATCATATTAAGTTCCCTTTCATTAACCTTCCATTAAGCAGGCTGTTATCAGTAGTAATATCATAGTACAGGTTTGCAATATCTGAGAAAATGCTGGAGGCATGCTTTGCAGGCTGGTGGGACAATGTTCGTTTTCAACAGCACTGGTTTCCTAACTGAATGTGTATCACCAGCTAGACTGCATCAGAGAGTACACTGCTAAAGTCCTTCAGGATACATCATAAATCCACAGCTGGATTCAGACTTTGCAACTTGTTTTCTGTACTAAAAGTTTACACTAAACCAAACATAGTCCTACCTCAGCAGACACTACCATCAGGTGCACTTTGTCAAAATGTGGTCTCAGTTGATTTGTTCAAGGGCTCTTATGTTGTGCTGGGCCCTCTCAGAACACGCTCCAAGAGACTTGCACAAAATCCTCTTTCTCTGATCAACCTGCACAGAAAGTAAGCTCCAAACTACTCAGCCCAAGCAGAGTATAGATATGAATGTTCCCACGCCGAATGAGAAGACAACCAGTAAAAATCACGCACTGGCAGAGCTGGATAATTAAGAATCACTGAATAAACTTTATTCTGTACAATACAATTCCTACCTATAAAATACTATTTTAGGTTCCCAAATAACTTGGCTCTTGTCAAGTACAGAGCTGGAGTTCTTGATTATGATCAAGACATAATTAAGAAACATAAAGCCAAATTCTGTTAAACTGCTCTTTGAATTCCACTTTAGCTACCTTCTATATAGATTTGTATAAGTAATAAAGCATTACAGACTGTGTCCTCTAAGTATCTCCAAAGTACTCTCCCAAGATAAATAAAACCACATTTAGCAACAAACTACAGAATTTGGTATCAGACTCAGGCATTACTGTCATCATTTTAAGCCCTAAGTCTTAAATCTTGCCATGTATGATAAAATATTACTATACGACACCATTACCAGCACAGTGGATTTAAAAGTAAAATATCAAAAATACAACACAACTTAGCTACTTAAATTAAATTAATAGCTATTAAAGCTATTCTTTGTGGGGATTTTTTTGTGGGGGTTTTTTTGTGTGTGTTTTGTTGTTGTTGTTTTTTCCTATTTCGATCTACCTCATGGAATTAGATAGCTGATTTCATTCTTATTTCTGAGCAGTATAACTCATCCTTTCTGTAATATAACTGATGTCATGCATCTAATGAAGACACAAAAAGAAACTTTTTATCATGTGTACTGGAGAACATCATTTTTCTCTGGACTTTTCCACAACTTAAAGCGGCAAAGAATGTAAAATACCACTTCAAAAACCTAAAGTTGATCTTAAATTGACCTGACAATCGCCTCTACTGTTTGAGGGAATTTAACAGAACATAAATTGCTGAAGATTACCAGGGTTCAAAAATCTGAGTTGGCATAAACAAAGTTTTTGGAAATAAGTTGCCAAATCAACTTAACTAGATATTTAACATGTCTTATTAGTATTGGCCTTGATATGATAAAATTTATACTTCTTTCTGGTACTGAAAGATAAAAGGACTTTTCTGCCACATCAAGAAAACTGCAGAACCAAGCTTTCCTTCTAATTTTATTATTTTCCTTCATGGAAGAAGAATCAAGCCTTAACACACAGGCATGCAGAGGGAAAGCAACTGATTAGAATGCCATATTATTAGCAGATTAAGCAACAGTGATCCCTTGCAATACAAAATTCAGACCCAAATTAGCTCCTTAGCAGATCTGAGCTCTCTATACAACTTTTATTTCAGGTTCAAATCCAAATTTTGTTATGCTGGCTCAAGGAGATAAGAAAGGCAGTCTCAGCTGACCAAACTGCAGGCATTTGTAGTAGGACTTGAGAAAAGTTTGTCAGCTAAAGCACAAAAAGACCCATTCAGAAACATTTTGCTTCTTAACACTTTCTCCTAATATTCTTTAAATGTACTCTCTAGTAAAGGAACTGTAGTAGGGTTAGCTGTAATCAAAATATAGCAACTCAGTAGATTTATCTACACTCAGATTTTAACAAATGACAAAATAATCCTCAAATGCTCTTTGATAAAAAATGGTTTCAATCTTTGTCTAAGCCAGAAGAAGGAAAAAAAAAAAAGTGTCTGTACTTCATAAAGGAATATCAAGAAAGCTCATACAAACTAACTTTTAGAAGATATAGTATGCTGCTGTAACATCATAAAAGTTGAGGAAAGGAGATAATGGATACCTTTTTAAGTTCTGTGTTTGCCATTAAAGGCAGGGAGAAAAATATTAATGCTCATTTCTTCAGAGCTCATTGATCTTCTCTCATGAAGCAGTCAACATACTAACATGCTATGTTAGGGGTAGCAAAAGGCAATATAGAGCTGCAACAAGTTCATGTTACTTTAATCTCTGATTTGAGTGTAGATTGTGAGAGCGTAGTACACCACCTATGTCACAAAAGCTTAGCAAAACTGCCTCTTTTGACTAGATCTCCACCCTGACCATCATGATTCAGCAGAAGACACAGAACAAAAAGTCAGGATTCTCATCTCAGCAGAAATTCAGAAAATATCTTGACTGAAACATCAAATTTAATGGATGAGAACTACACACAAAAGTGATGAAGATGAAACACATAAAATGCACCCTAAATATGAAGTCTACAACCAATACAGAAAATGAAAGACTGTGTTTTAGGAACAAAGACTACTGTGAGTCCACAATAAGGAATCGGGTAACTGGTGCCAACAGGATGGGGAGAATAGCTGATGATAATATTTAAGTGACGGAATAAGAATACTACAGGAACAAAGCAGTTTTGTTGGAGTACTGAACTCGTGAAGAATGGTTATTGCTGGAGAATCTGTGAACAGATAATTTTTTCAGCAAGGGTTACACCGGGTTACAATATGCACTTAGCAAACTGAATCAGTGTTGCAATGCAGCATTGTGACTTCTGCATCACAGACTTTTTGCCTAGTCAAGTCCATTTTATCTATCCACTCCAGAAGTCATTATTCTGCTCTTCAGTATGAATTGCATGATCTAACACTTTGCCCTAGCTGGTTTAATGCAGCTCGTTAGCAGTAGATACAGACCCAAAGGCTATCTAACTCAATCACAATGAAAGATTATATTCTGTGGAATGAAACTTACATTTATCTGCATTCTTTAATGATTCTGAGGCAATGCAGTGTACATTACGCTTTTTTTTTGTTTTGTTTCTGGTGTCCATAAAGTTAAATCATTTAGACTATAGCAGAAGTATTTAAACACACAAGATTAAATTCAGACCTGATGTAAGTCTGGGTAGTTACAGACTTCAGTGACACTGTGTCTGCGTAGTATCACTGGGAAATTTGTTCTCAGTTCCTACAAAATGTCCTCCCATTTGTATATCAAGAATTCGCCAACAATTTCTTTTCCAGACTAGTCTCCTCCAGTTACTGGAAAATATTTTCTACAGTCAGAAGAAAAATACAGTATCTTAACAGGAAAAGTAAGATTTCCTTCTCAGAATTGTTCCATTTCATCAGCATCACTGAGTGAAGAGAAATATCTGAGAGAGAAGGTTACAACCTAGACCTCTTGAACATCATTTTTTTCTTTACATTAATTGCAATCTCTGGACTTTATTGGTCCTACAGTAGTTTATCACCAGCTTTCATAGGTTTCTCAGTATTTTCTTCTCAAAAAATCAACGTCACTGCAATACTTAACAGAATTGCAGGGCATGCTCTCTATAATTTCCTATTCAGATGGAGAAAACTATCACTTATCCTGATAGGTTTATTGAAATATCAAATGTAGTAGCTACCACTCTTCTAGCTGAAGTTGCATGAAGTAATGCTAGCAATTCTGAAGGTATTGACTGTTAACTGGTAAACTATGATAGTCATAACTGTTGGCAATGCGAAACAAAATCTCCATTTTCTAAATTAACCATATAAGCCACAACACAACCATGATTTTTATAAAATCTTATTACACACTTCTGAGATGGGAAAGGAAAATATCTTAAATACTTAATTCAATAACTGAAGTTATTTAAGTTACAAAAATCAAGTATTGAAAGTTAGATATTTTGCCTTCGGTGCATCTGAATGGATCAATAAGTAAAGCAAGTTGTCCCTGGGAAAAAAAAAAAAAAAACAAAAACCTGTTTACTTCTCTGCCTGCTTTCTATACATAAGCTGTATATACATATATGTGTGTATATATACATATATATACATCTGCATATATGTATACATGTATACATGTGTATATATATACATATATGTGTGTATATGAACATATATGTATATATATATATATGTAAACTGTGTTTTATCAGAAATGCTGCTTGTCCTCAAAACAGAATGTTTTATTTAATGATATAAATCATGCTTTCAAATTAAGTTAAATTCCTGAATTTAAAAATAAGATATTTAATTTCAATTCCACTACAGAAAATCCAAAACTATAAAGTCCCTATTCCAATTTCTCATCCCTTCTCCATTTTAGCATAAGAGTATGCTGAATCATTAGCATTGCAGTATACATTTCTGGCACTTGAAATAGCAATATCATTTGACAGCAGTAAAAGTCAGTTTTCCCAAAGTGGGAAAAAAAGACCACTGGCACCATGAACTAGATTAAAGACCTTGCTGTACACAGCACTATATAGCCTTGTTCTTTTCTCTTTTCCATATAACAAATAAGGAACTGCTAGTCGCAAAGTGAAGAATAAGAACAAGGAGCTCTGTTTCAACTCAGGTACTGGGAAGCTCAGCCCAATTATTCTCATTCCCTAAAAACTCTTCTAACAGTTACCATTGTTATTTCATCCTATTTTGTATGGACTTGTCAGTTTTTGAATATCCAATTGTTTGAACGAATAATGTTCAGTTATCATTATTCACTGATATGTTTTCCTAGAACATTTCCTGAGTAATAATGGCATGGCTACTCCAAGAAAAAGAGAGTTGCTAAAGTTTTTGGATGCCACCTGCTGATATGTCAAAGTTCTTTTGCAACCAATGGAAAATTTAGAGGTCATACAGAGTAGCTGCTTCTAATATTATCATTGTTCTCTTTTACAACCTTTTGTATGCTGATATATACAGTTTACGAGTAAGCTGTTCTTCCAAAAAATTCAATAGATATCCTATATTTTGGAGCAAGAACTTTATTCCTTGATGTAAATGGAAAAGTGCAGTGGAAAATAGTGGGGACATAGGTGTGCACAAATAAATCTGTGGATGTTCTTTGTTGTGCATTAGAGGTTTGCAGAAGAAATTCTGTCTTCCTGAGAAGATTTCTTCCACAAACACTTCCCTAGAGTTTTAATTCCCTACCACCCTCCCACAGCAACTACCCCAATGCATATTAGCAAAGTAATTTATACCAAAAGGATTAGCTTTAATTAGTAGATTGCTTGTTTCTTGCTATTATCTCCCAAATATATTTCTGAATAACCGGGTTTTTTTTTTCCTTTTCTGATAAATTCAACTTTTTAAAAATTTTGTGCATACAGGCTTTTGCAATGTACAGCAGAGAAAAGAGTTGACGGATCGTTCAGATTATATGATCCTTGTCTGCACTACTACTTTTTTGTTTGCTCGCCTGTAAGAAAAAAAAAAAAAAAAAAAAACCTGTAAGAATGACAAGACATTAGAGGTCAATAGGAATCAGCTTAGCCCTCAAAAGCAGTTTCAACGTGGTTTAGCAGATTTACTTCTTCAATTTCTGAATTGGTGAAATACCTAAATAGCAATTAAATGGCTTGATTTTTCATCCATAGATCAAAACCAAGGGAATTCTTTATTCTTGAATCTGAAGTGCCTAACTGAGCCCGAATGAAATTTTGGATATGCAGCAAATGCAGACTCATGCTGTAATTCTAATGTTGTCTTAACAAGGTCTCTGTGTAAATCCGAATCTTATTATCCAAGAAAAAAATAATCTACCTACATATTTGGTAAAGTTTCCTTTTTAATAAGATATTGAGAATGTATATCTGAGAAACACAATGCTAAATAGGAAAAAAAAAAATAAATGGGAATATTGTCATCATTTTCTATTGAATGGAGAAGGCAGAATAATAGATGGATAATATATCCAGTGCATATGAACATTACATCAGATAACTCATGAAATTTTTATTTTCTTCATTTATACTCTTCTTTGGAGTGGAGAGCAGAGATCTGGATCCCCATCCTATAGCATGTAACAGTGTCATATTCATAGTGCCTTACTGTTCAAAAATAATTAAGCTTCTCTTAGAAATCAATACTATGGCTGCGAGCTTGATACACAGCAATATCACAAAGACAAAATAAAATGGCTGATAAAGACAAGGTCTTGACTACAGTATCTTTTAAAAATAAAACAAAGCGCAAATTACTGAAATGGAGTAAATTCCATTGCAAGCTCTCAACTGGCAACTCAGCGTGACAGCACAGGCATCGCATTTACTTCCACAACAAAAGCAAAGCATTGCAATGAAATTCCAGTTTACCCTAATGCAAACGTGGGCACGGAAAATTGAAAGGTTTAATAAGAAAAGAGATTTTAAAACTTGGATGAGAAGCGCAGACATCAATCTGCCACGCTGTGGATATTGCAGAGGGCTGCAGTCATTACAAGCCCCAACACAATATACCTCCCAGACGCATGGAGGTTGAGAAAAGGTCCTCATTACCATACCCACCCAAACATGGCTGACACCGGGGCGCGCCGGTCCTGCGCCTGCCGTGCTGCTCCGGCCACCGCGACCGAAGGATGCGGGCAGCGCTAGGAGGTTCCGCGCCGCTCTCTGCGGGCGACGCCCGATGCTCAGCGACTACAGCGCTGCGCAGCCAGGCCTGAGCCCTCTCCGCCCGGCTCCTGCAGCGTAAGAGGCTGCGGAGCGGACAAGGAGGGGATGGGTGCGACTGGCACATCTGCCCCGCATGTGCCGGAGCCCGGCGGTAGCCACTCGCAAAACGCAGCGGACCCTACCGTGCATCCGACCTCGCCCCTCTTCTGCTACTGAAACTCGCGCTGGAGGTGGTGTATACGTCACATGCGGGTGATGAAGGAATGAATGAATTTTTTTTTTAATCACTCGTGGTAGGAAAAGAACGTATATCCCCCGCCAGAGTAAAGAAAAAAAAAAAAAAGAAAGAAAAGAAAAGAAAAAAAAGAAAAAGAAAAAAAGAAAGAAAGAAAGAAAAAGCGCACCGTACATCCGTGCAACCCACCGCTGAGTTCAAACACATGCGGGCGCCCGCTATTGTCTCCCGAGGGGCCGGCTCTCTGCTCGCGGGGCCGCAGGAAAGCGGGCATCGAGAGCAGGGCACCCCGCTCCGCTCCCCGCTCCCCGCCCGGCGGCACAGACTCGGGACGGGCGCGACCGACACTCCCGCCGCCCTCCGCCGCACCGGCCGCGGGCGCGGCTCCGCGGGGCCCCTACGCCCTACGGGCGCCGCCGCCTTACCTCCTCCGCCCGCCGGCAGCGGGAAGGAGCCGGGTGCCCGCGCGGGGCAGCGAGAGGGACTACGCGAGCGTGGAGCTCAGCGGCGGGCAACCGGCGACGACGCGCACACGTGCCCAGCCCTGGCTGCGGCGGCGACGTTTAAAGACAGACATAAAAGCGGCGGGGGGAGAGGAAGGGGGAGGGCGGTGGCGGGCCGGGGGAGCCGCACCTTCTGACGCAGGAGGAGTCCCCCCCCTCCACGGCCTGCAGCAGCATCTCCTGAGCCGGAGGCGGGCGGGCGGGCGGGGAGGAGGGCAGAAACGGCGGCGGGAAGGGGCGGAGGAGAAAGGAGACGCCCCCCACCTACCCGCCCGCTTGCCGGCGCCGCCGGGGCCTACTAGCAGCTCTGGGCCCATGTGCATCATGCATGGGCAAGGGTAGAGGGGCACGGGCCGGGAGGGGACTCCCGGGAGGTTGTGTAGAACGGTGTGGGGTGCAGACCTGAGGAAAGAGCAGACGGCCAGAAAAAGGACGGCGGCAGAATAGCCGCGTTGGGTCCATCTCGGGATGCACGCTGCAGAAGGGACGGGTGTCAATGTGAGGAGCACAGATAGCACCAACCAGCGCTGGCGGTGGTGGTGCAGATGTCTTGTAGCCTTTGCTTTCATCACTGCCACAAACCATATGGGGGTGAAATCGGGATATTTCTCTTTAATCACCCCATAAGCTTCCTATCACTGTCTGTCCGCTGGCTTTGTACTGTTTTGCTTCTTTGCAAACATTCATCAGTTCTGGTTAGGAGAAAGGCAGATAATAAGGAAGCTGCTCAGAGGCACACAGCTGGCTTAGGAAGGCAGGTTTGCTTTGCTGAAGATGGACACAGTGGAATGGAGAAGAACCTTCTTAGTGTTCACTGTGAATTAGTGTAACACCAACTGCAACAATTTAATGCATGCTGAAACGAGTAGAGCTTCCTTACAGTGCCGAGTCATGGAGAGATTTTTCTTCAGTGTTACACAGTCTCCTTAGCTGACTTGAATTTTGCTGAGAAAGGTGTGATGCAAAGTTCTGTTCTTATTTCTACTTCAAGTATTTTGTCATTGTGTGGTATATTCCTCATTGTTAGTGGATTTTAATAAGAATTTCCATAAGCAGTGTTTCAGTTATGTGCAGAAACAGGCCCTATCCATTGAGAGTTCAAGGATGGAGCTCTGAGCAAGCTGATCTAGCTGTAGGTATCCATGTTCATTGCAAAGGAGTTGGACCAAATGACCTTTAACAGTCCCTTCCAACTCAAACCATTCTATGATCAGACACTGCTTGAAACTCAGTAACAATGAACTTACCTTAAAGATGTTCTAAATGTGAACCAAACTTCTTTATACTAAGCACCAATAAGCAGAAGAATTTACATTTTCTACTGCCACATAATATGAATTAGGCTTTTTTTTGTTGTTGTTAGATTAACCAATGATGTTATCATATGACCACATAGCTTATTGCCACAGAAAAAGGTCATTCCTGAATCCTTTTGAATTCTGTGTACAGTTAATGATGAGCTCAGATCTGTAATCATATTGTCAATTATCTGATGACTAATTTTCCCCTACTGTGAGAAAGGCATCATTCAATTTCTAATGTCCATCAAACAGATCATCAGTTACTTAGCTTTTCTTTCAGCAATTGCAATTCTGCTAATAACATTTTAATAAGCAAATATAAAGTAATACAAGCGTAATCATTCAACAGTGTTTTCCTCTTCAGACTTTCTGCAGTCCAACAACTTACACTCTGAATAGATGGGCTGGGGCACTTTTACTGCAGCTCTTGTAAATAGGATATTCTTACTGCAAATTTTGCCATCATCTTTGTCGTCTTCTTCTTAAGTTTACTGAAACTTAAAACAACTATCTTCAAATCTCACACTGATTTAATCTTGAAAAGCAGATATTTCTAGATTCAAAACTAGAAGTGAATGTGTATAAGTCACAAAAAAATGACTTGCTGATTTTTTTATTATATATATATATATAATAAATTATAAATAAATAAATTTGTATATATTATATATATATATTTTTTGGCCATGTTTTTAAGCACTAGCAGCCATTGATGGACAAAAATATTGTGATTAACCCTTACAATGTTGATACATTGATACATTGTAGGCTAATCTATTATTCTGTAAGGAAAGTAACTACACATATAGAGAGAATGCCGCATTTTCTGGTCAGACTTGATGCATCTGCTCTGTCTGTGCTGGTGACTCAGGAGATCTGAAGACAGAAACAGTCTGAGGGGGAAGCAAGAAAGGACAGCATAAGAATTATCCTAAAGTAAAGCTACATTTTTCTGGATGTAAATATGTCTAACATTCTAACTATTGAATAACTACAGTCTTAATTAATAACATACCGAGTTCTTTAAAAAGCTCTTCTGCCCTGAAGTATTTGTATTCATTACTGTGATAGTATGTCATTCCATAAGAGGTGAAAATAAAAAATAGCATTCTTCTAGCTAAGATGAAGTAGACTTGCACATACCAAAATAAGAATAAATATGAGTGTACAGCAGTGAATTTGAATGGAAAACAGTGGTAGCTGACTGTCATTATTACTGGTTAAATCATCCTTAAGGTTCATTCATGGTCCAGGGCATGAAATTCTAGAGCAGAATGGTTTAGTGGTTTGAACCTGCTCAGACTCTGTAAAATCTGTTGCATGATGGTTCAGTTAAAAATGTCACTTCTTGTTAAATGAGTCTTTTGTATATAGATATAGTTGATAATCTCAGTGCATGTAAATGACACTTCCCCTTTTTTCACATGGGGACTAAATATGAAATCAGATAACACAGCATCTCACACCTTTTGAAGCTGTCAATATTTTTAACGTTCTCTCTATCTCTGTGTTTTGAAATTTAGCTTCAGCTATTCCACTCAGAATATTGCATATTGTAAGCTGACATACATAAGTAATTATCCACTGTGCCAATCTGCTCCAGCTGTATCATGATGGCTTAAGTCTCTGGGAGACTGCTTTATGCCAGTGCTTTATATTTTTTAAACTATGACCTGATGCAGAGTAGGAGTGCACATGCTACACACAGAAAGTCTGGTATGCTGTCAATAGCAATCCTAATGTTTTGTACTTATCAACTTGATTGTTCTGAGGACTGTGTTTCACATGAATACTGATTCTATGCTACTTTCAAACTTTGATAGAAATCAAACAAGAAAATATACTTAGCTTTGTTGGTATAGTTTTTAAATGCCTTTTGTCAATGCCAGTGTCAGTTCTAGACAGCACTGTTTCTTAATGTCTTGTCAGTAACTCAACTGGATGGTGTATTGCAACACCAGTTTGGGACAACTGAATAATTTCTCAGCCTATTAAAACAGATCCAACAGATGGTGAGCACATTTCTGAATACATTAATGGCAAGTGCTGCAAAGGAGAGAAGATTCTTGGATTTATTGACTAACTTGATTTATCTTTCTTAAAATGAGAGAATGTGATAGAGAAATATCCTAAAATTTAAATCTGATCTGAAGTGTGTGTCACATATAAATTTATGCAACACAGGCAGCTGGAATTGATGGTGACTTCAGTGCCCAAGCAACCCAGTCCAGCTGCCTACCTCATTTTAGTGGGGAATAGCATTAGAAATGAAGTCCTAGAAGTTGTGAGCTCTCATACAAGTCTGTCCAGATTAAATGTGCTTTTCTGTCCCATATGGAGTGAAGTCTAGCTGGCGATCTGTTTCAAGTGGTGTCCCCCAGGGGTTGGTACTGGGGCCTATCTTGTTTAATATCTTTTTTGATGACCTAGACGAGGGGATTGAGTGTACCCTCAGTAAGTTTGCAGATGACACCAAGTTGGGAGGTGATGTTGATCTACCTGAGGGTAGAGAGGCCCTTCAGAGGGACTTAGATAAGCTGGATCGCTGGGCTGGGGTGAATATAATGAGGTTCAACAAGGCCAAGTGCCGGGTCCTGCACTTTGGCCGCAACAACCCCATGCAGCACTATAGGCCTGGGGATGAGTGGCTGGATGATTGTGAAGAGGAAAGGGACCTGAAGGTGTTGGCTGATTCTCGGCTGAACATGAGCTGACAGTGTGCCCAGGTGGCCAAAAGGGCCAGTGCCATCCTGGCCTGCATTAGAAATAGTGTGGCCAGCAGGAGCAGGGAGGTGATCATCCCCCTGTACTCAGCACTGGTGAGGCCGCACCTCGAGTACTGTGTTCAGTCTTGGGCCCCTCACTACAGGAAAGGCATTGCGGCCCTGGAGCGTGTCCAGAGAAGGGCAATGAAACTGGAGAGGGGTCTGGAGCACAAGTCCTATGAGGAGTGGCTGAGGGAGCTGAGATTGTTTAGTCTGGAGAAGAGGAGGCTCAGGGGAGACCTCATCGCGCTCTACAACTTCCTGAAGGGAGGTTGTGGTGAAGAGGGGTTTGACCTCTTCTCCCAGACAACGAACAGGACCCGGGGAAATGGCCGCAAGTTGTACCAGAAGAGGTTTAGGTTAGACTTAAGGAAGAACTTCTTCTCTCAGAGAGTGGTCAGGCACTGGAATGGCCTGCCCAGAAAGGAGATGGAGTCACCGTCCCCAGCAGTGTTCAAGAGGCATCTGGACGAGATATGGTTTAGTTTGTGGTAGCAGTGGTAGTGTGGAGACGGTTGGACTAGATGATCTTATAGGTTGTTTCCAACTTTGTGATTCTATGATTCTATGATTCTATGATTCTATTGGGGAAATAAAATGTCACAGCTAATTTCCAACATGAAACAATACCATCATGTTAAATAATAGAACACTGGAAAGATATGCAAATCACAGATGCTCGTAACACCACAAGATTCATTGGAGGTAAAAAATATACAATCCAAACTAAGAAGACTCATATAAAATCATATTTTAACAGTTATATCTAACAAAGTTGATTATGGTACTTGTGAAAATGCAGAAAATGAAGATGTAATTCCAATAATTGGGCTATTCTCTATACCTCTGATAACATGAAAATATTATCATTATATCTCAGTTGATGGTAGCAACATAAAAAGCTAGCAACCACTTAGCCACATCTTTTCTTGAAGATATAACAACAGACATAATAGCTATAAGAATTTATGTCATAGTATACAAATGAAATTTCAAGACAACAAACTTAAAAACAATGGGTGGGCTGAAAGTGAGGTTAAGTAGTTAATAAATCACCCGGCAAACGCACCGCAAGTGTAAAAGTTAAATAGGCTGTGCTAAATATTAGGCATGGTAGCAAAACACTGAAATAGACCTGAACAAAAATAAAATGTGAACTTCTTTTTAACATATATGTGGGTCTTTCTAAAAGTAATGTCTCCTATTTACTTCCATGGAAACTACAACAGATACGAAGAGCACAATAAAGCTGTTTGATAGATAAAATTTTCACCCACAGAACGCTATTGTTCAACATAAGCTATGCATTTTCACCAGAGTTGAAAAGCTTCCATGCCATGCTCATAGAAATCTGCACCAGCAGAGATGACCAACTGCCACTGTCACTGCTGCTGAAATGAACCCTCGGTGACTCACTGTGTTCACATCCACTGTTTCATCTCCATAAACATTCAGTTATGTCTATGGGTGCCATTTTTTTCTGTTCATGAATATATGGTAAGTCTCAAATGAAGTGATGGAATGGCAGAATGTTTTCTGCTTGTTTATTTTTTTTTTAAACTTTATTACATAATAACCCTTTAAAGAAAGGGGTTTTTTTTGTTTGTTTGTTTTTTTTGCTTGTAGAACCACACTATATTCCATATTTTAAATATTATACTGTAGACTGAGTTCTGAATGTTATTTTTGCTCAACACAGTGAAAAAGTACCTGATACTTGGGATTGTTCCTTACATTTGAGATAGGTAGACTGTTTGAAAGATATACTTTCAGTGTGCTTTACTGTATTTTTTTCATTTTAAAATGAGGTAAGTCAGAATGAAATCTTACTGTCACGAAGGTATATTCTAAAATCTAGGACAGCACGGGCTAAACCCATATTAATTTGGACACTGCTTGAAAAAAAGTATGATTAAAAATAATCTACAGAGTGTCTGTGTGTCGGGTGTGTGAATGAGACTTCAAGATAAATAAGTTTGAAAATGAATTTTAACATATGACCTCAGGCTACAAGCTGCTGGGCTGAGAAATTCCAGTGTATTTCTTAACCTTAGATTTGGCAAGGCCAAACATAAGGCTTCACTCATCTCTGCAATCCTACCAGTCATTACTGCCCACAGAATCTGTCATTCTCTACTTGCAGCATAACAGCTGGGGAGTGAATAGGAAATCCATGTTAGATTTTCTTCATGCCTTTCTCATGCCATTTCATATTTGTTTATTTATGGCCAAGGATGGAAATTATTCATCCCTAAATTTATCATGTTCAGTGTTAAAACTACTTAGATTTCACCATCACATCTTGCTGAAAATTGATCCAGAACTTCTCTCTTGTGATGATTGGAGGCCTTCTTTGAACATTCAGTCACAGCCTATTCATCGTTATTTGTTCGTGTGCCAAACTTTCTTATACAGTTTTCTGTCTCCGCATTTTATGTAAAATAATGTATATGGAGAGCAATGCTATCCCTTTCTGGCAGAGTGTATGAAACTGAGATCTTTTAGAGGAATGATAGATATTATGAAACAACACTCATGCATTATGTGCACACATTGGTTATGCACAGAGTGAAGAGATAGTATCTTGGGTCTTAAAAGCAGCAGACATATGATGGCTTACTACAGTGCTGTAAAGTGTTCTTCATGAGCAAATTTATTTCATCTCTGTTTAAAGCTAATAAGTAAGTAATAGTACACAACACGGATGTACTATATGTTGTTCCTAGTTATACACAGGACCAAGACAAAGGTCCACCTGAACACAGGGTCTGTGTCCACCATGGGTAGATCAAAGAGGTTAAAAAACAGATGTAAGTACAATGCATGTATGATTTCCATAACATATTACATATCATATACAATCTATCCATATTACATATCCATAACAAAAATGTAATATATTTCAGAAAAAATTTCCTGTGTATCCTTAGTAAACTTATATTAAACTTCCTGCTTTTAATTTCTTTCTTTTCACAATCTTCAGAATTTGAAGATAAATCTGCATATGATTGAAGTCAAATGAGTGGCTTCTGTTTATCCTACTATATGCAGACATATTTGCAAACCTTGAGTTAAATATATTAATTTATTTTAGTTGCTAAGAAAAATCTTAAAACTCTTTACTACGTGAGCAGTGTTTAAAATCATGTATACTACTTTTGGTAGCCAGGGATAGAAATAATGTGGCTTTTTCCTCCCTCAGCTTCTTCCAGCTGCACAGTAATTGAAGAGATACTGTTGAGTTTTGCTCCATTTTATTTATGCTCATTCGCAAAGCTCTCTTTGAATCAAGAATTTCACCATCCATTATTTGAAGGCTCAAGCAAGCTTGAGCATATAGAATTTTTGCATATTTTATTTAAATAGATTCTGTACTTCCTCATAGTAAATGTCCACAAGTTTTCCTAGAATTTACCACTGGCTCCTCTAAAACCAGGAATGTTAGTCACAGAATTACTTAACCATTCTATTTACTATCATGAACCAGGTAATGATCACTCAACCTGATTTTCTGTAACTCTTCCTGATTTTTTTTCCTTTTTGACTTCACTACTCCCCAGAACAAGGTAATATAGAATCAATTATTTTTGCTACTTTAATTTTGTAATTAAAGAAATGTCCCGCTCAGGAAATATTGTTATCGTTGTTATCGCTAGTAATATTTCCTCCCCAAACTAGCTGCAGTTTCAGTCTCCATGAAATAGGTTTCTGTAATATTTATTTTGTCAGTAACATTAATTTCTTCATATCATTATCCCATGTTTAGGGTTATTAGACATTATTACAGAAACAAAAAAACTCTTCACTGCCCCTTAAACATTTCTGAATTCTTCCCCAGATGTGGTTTTAACCAAAAATACATTATACTTATGCTCACTTTTCATTAAATTAAGGATTTCAGCAGCATCTTCCAGAATACTGCATATCATCTTTAACTTTGTCTCTACTCCATATCTTACACCAGCAGTTCTAAGTCTCTCATTTTACTTTCAAAAATCTTTGCATTAATTTAAACACATTATTTTCTCTGATGTTTAGCCAGTTTCCTAGCTGAATTAGGTAATCTTCCAACTGACTTAACTTTCTGGCTTCTACTCTTGCCACTGTTCTACCGTCATCACTGTTCATATTTTCTTTCTCCTACAATACTATTATTTATTTTCTATATACTTTTACACTCTATTTATTAAATTTTCTCTTCTTTACTAACTGTAAGCAGAATAACTATCTGAGACTCTTCCACCCCCACCCTGTGGAATCAGCTTTGTTCTTGGATACCTGGGCTTACTTGCAGACTTGGAATTGACTTCACCTGTTGCGAAGAGTATTTTCCCTGGAAATACCTCCCATTTAAAGGCATCTCCTTTAAATCTGTTCAGGCCTCATAATCTAGATCTGGATTTCCAAAAATCTGCATCTGCAGGTTTTATAACTCCAAATACTGATTTAAATACTAAAAGCAAGGCTAGCTGGAATCTGCTAAAACTCCACTTGTGATCACATTTCTGCTGTAAGAACTGCTGGGCTGGCAGAACTCTTGAGTTTATTGACTTTCCACTTTCATAAATATTTCCCAGATCTGCTATTTATCCAGGTTTTTCAGGAAGTTGTTTGGCCAGATGGGAGGAAGGGACAGTGATATTTCCCTGTTTGAATCCTTTTCAGTCTACGGTTGATATCTTAAATCTTTGTTGTGTCTGAATTTACTTGATGGGCAGGCGTCCTTATACATCTTCATTTGGAATTTCTAACCACAAAGACCTGACTCTTGATGCAGTGATTCTTTCCCATCTGGTCTATTCCTGTCTACTGATCATTCTGCCTCGTAGGCATTCTCATGTTTCTTAGCATATCATCCTGTCTTTTCATCTGATTCTGGACTGTATGTCCTCTTCCTTAGATGATTTTACTACTGAGATGAGCTGCCCTCCTAAATATATACATACCTACATATATATATATGGGATAAATATATATTTACACACTTATATTTTTAAATCATTTTTCTATCTTTTGAACAAATATTTTGAACTTGTCTTTCAGTATGCCTGTAATTCAAATAATGTTAATCACACTGTTTGTGCTGAAACTCTCAGTAATAAAATACTGATTTATGTCATTTAATGTACATTTATGTACATTTAATCAAAAATGAACTGTATACATTTAGTAAATCCACATGAAAAGAATTTATGAAGAACATAGATTAAAAAATGATAATAGTGGCATCTTATACTGCTAGACTATGTAAAAATGTAGATTTAAAAATAACAGGCTATAGAAAGACTGGCTGTGTAAACTATTCCGGCTTCTACATATCATTTTGCTTTATATTTATTGTATTTATGAATATCATACAATGATTACAGTGACTCAGTGCAGTCATAAAACTTGCTCATATTGGGTTTTTTTTTGAGAATGTTTATAAATGTGAGAAATCGGCAATTAGTATTTTCTTGAAAATACAGATAAAACTGACTTTATGCACTTTATGTAGAACAAAATGTGCAACACCCTCATTAATATTATTGCAGAGTGTTTTACTTTTTGAGCACTCTGGTTTCCTGTTACTGTTATTCAAGTGATATATCAAAGAATTCATAAAACTTTAGTGAGGTTTTTCTGTGAAATGGACTTCGAAGAGTTCTTCTAACAGCACAGTTTAAGAACAAAGTTTCAAAATAAGAGATATTCATTTACACAGGGCTTTTGACTCAAAAGCTGTAATGCAATTTATAAGTGGTAATATGCAAGTTTTGAGTTCTTAGTTTTGAGTTTGGTTTCTTAGAGCTGTTGATTTATCCTGAATGCTACAATAAAACTGAGAGCAGTGTGGACTGTAGAAATGAAATTACTAAGTAATGAGTAGATTGTGATTTTAGTTCTCTGTAAATATCCTTTCCTTAAGATCTTGCCCATCTTACAGGGTTCTAGACTATAAAAGTAGAGACTGATCATGTGCTTAGTGAAGTCAATGGTAACATTTCCATGGTAAATAGCAATTAGAATCTCCCTACCCTTGGCAATGAGTCTGTAAGCACATGAGAACAAAAGCTCTAAATTACTGCAGGTATAAACTAGCAGGAGCTAGCTCCGCAGAGTAGAAGAAGTAGGCAGGAATGTGCACTGCAGGAATGTGTGCCTCGAGGCACAGTTGTGGTACTTAGAAGTTCTGTAGCTTTATGCATCAGACTTGCTTTGAGCAACAAGTATCTCCAGACTCCAAGGAAGTAATGCAAATTCAACCACATATCTAGCTGCAGGACTGAGCATCTATTACAGGCTGGGAGAGTTTGGAAAGCATGATATATTTGTTCAGATGAGGTATACAAATTAACAAACAGAATGCTTATTTACAAATATACGTTTTGTTCACAAAAATAGCATGTACAAAGTAACTAATTTATTGTGAATATCTACAAAGGAATAATTAATGCAGGATTCACATGAAAGCTCCAGTTACAAAGCTGATTTTCCTGGTCCCTTATCTTTAAAATGCACTAGTCTTACCTGGACATGACAAATAGGGACCGTAAGACCTTGCAAAGCAAAATGTCTACTTTGTAGTGCTGATACCATTGTTAAAAAAGATGGATTTTGTTATAAAGAAATGAAAATGTATCAGTGATTTCCTAATGGATCCCAGTGAGAAAATATGCAAATAATATTATCATTCTTTTACCTACAAATGCAAACAAATTACACACAATCAAATATTAGAATTTAATTAAGGGAAATGTTTATTCAGATTGGGGTCGGATGATTACAGCCATGTTTATCAAATCAAATTGAACTGCTACTAAATTAGTCTGAATATTTTTCTAACTTTTTTACAGAGGATTATGTATTTCTGAAAGCTTTTTACAAATTTTATCAAAAGCTGGAATAATGTGAAGAGAGAGTAGAGCTTCTTGCTATAAAAATGAGCTAATTAAAATGCCAGGGTTTCTGCTGAGTTATGGTAACAACTTGAGTTTTGTGCCATTTTGGCAGACATGTACATGCACAACAACTAGAGTACTGACTGGAATTTCGTGAACAGAGAAGCAGCAGCATCCAGGTCTCAGCATATAACAAGAGAGATAAGAATGTACTATGTTGAAGAAGGAAATTTAGTTTAGAAAGTGCAATTCTTAAAACACAGATGCACGCACATGCTTACAGCTTATATAAGAGTAATGTCTTGTGTTTCAGTTTTTATTCATCAGTAGAAATTATGTGCTTACTTGGGGATTTTTGCAAACAGTGAACCTACCAGTCACTGGAATTTAATTATTTCCCTCATCTCTAGCTACTTCCATAATGATAATATTACTTTAAGTAATAAGGTTAGAAACATTTAATAAAATGTTAAAAACAATAAAAAACAAATTGTTAAAAAAAAACACATTTAGAAGACAAATCTTCAGTAGTCATAGATAATTTAATCTTTTCTCATTATTTTAACCTAATTACTTTCTGTACCAGTAGATCTCAGCCTTGTATTTAAAAGTGTATGTTATCCGTCTTATTAGTTCAATATGTGAGTTATTCAATTCATACAGTTAGGTAGGCCTTTTCAATTTAAAGCTTAAATATGAGCAGAGAAAAAACAAATAGGGTTTCAGCCATTTTGGATTTAGTTTATTTAGAAAGTCAATGTAGATAATAAATATGTTCTTATTTTCTCTTTACAGTACTTCAGAAGATTCTATGTTTAGTTTCTTTAGAATTTTCTCTCATATCTGAACTAGAATGTTGTAATCTTTTCTGTGTCATCTCCTTTGATGTGAGAAATAGAAGGATTGCAAACCACAGAATTTCTGTAAGCAGAATCTATTAGAGGCTTGGTACTACTGCCTAAATGAATTTAGATGCACTGCTATAAAACACAGTTGATAATCTAAGGAAAAAAGAGAGAGCTCTCACTAGCAGATATCAGCCAAAGTATTATACCTACTATGTGTGGAGTGCCTAACATGAAAAAATTAGCTCCATTTTTTTTTAGCACAGATTAGCAAGTAAAGGGAAAAATTTAAAAGAAACATAATAGATGTAAATTCATAATATGAGGTCTGGAAAAATTCTTAAGAGTCTATACAAGATAAAGCTTTATCGTTCTAGAAAAGAGTGTAATATATTTGAAAATTATAAGTTAAATGCAATTGAATTAAGGGACTAGCCTATATTTCTTTTTGCTAACACTTAGAAAATTATTTTTTAGTGGAAGCTAGTATACATTCTACGTATGTAAAAATGAATAAATATATATGTACACTTGTATGCATACATTTATGTATGTGTGAATATATATATATATGTATACAGCCACCTAAAAATAGATTGTACATCACTGAGAGAGAAAGAGTTGGACAGACAGATGTGAATCCTTCTGTCATATCCACCAATTCTCATAACTCTTTGAATGCCATAGCTGTGAGGAGTAAGGCTAGCTGTTTTAACAACGTGCAACTAAGTACAATACAGATTTACTGCAGGAATCACTTGGTGATATTTCATGACCAGGAGAATAGTCAGAACTAATGGTCATTAGAGAGGATGGTGTCCAGTTTGGAGCTCAGCATTTTCCTCTGGAAAAATGTTCATAACTACTGTGTCTCCTAAAGAAGGTATCAGAATAAAGTGATATTCTGTTCATTTTGCATGGTAGAAATACTATATGCTACCAGTCTGTCTAAGACTTGCATGACTTAAAAATAGGTCACAGTAGTGTGATGGTAAAACAATATGAAGAAAAATCTACTTAACTGATAGATTTGCTTGCTTTTATTTATCTGGCTTAATTAACCAGCCAATGCTACTTTCTAGGCCATATATTAGAACACATGTTGTATGTAACCAGAAAGAGTGATATTCTGCCAGCTACACAGTTGTGAGCCATAAATGTTGTCCTCTGGCTACACAAAACACAAATTCAGAATACTGTAATAATATCCAAGAATGCAAAAATTATTTACTTTGTGCATTTTGTTAGGCTAAGTATGATCTTCACCATTTATTATTTTAATATTCATTTATTTCTTTTCTTATGTATTAGAAGAAAGCTGTAGGAGATGAAGATCTATGCAAAATGAAATCTGAAATAAAATTGTCTGAAACAAGCTGCAAAGTTATATATTACCCTGGCATGTTGTGGTATATAGATTAGAATCTTTTCCCTTAGGATATAAAGCTATTCTCCTGACAATAGCTTTATGCTCCTGGTTATGATTTCCAAAAGCAAAGAAGTTACTTCAAAGCATGATTTTTATCAATTGCAAACGGAGCAGTGCCTCTAAATTATGGAGATACTTTAGTACTGCTTTCCTTTCATTTCAGTAGAAGTATGCTCAGATTCTCCAATATGCGAACACAGACTACTTTTTATCTTCGAACCATTTCTACATAAGAAAGTACATGGTTTTTTTATACTACATATAACCTTCCTTTATTATTTGAGAAACAAAGAACTTTTAGATGGTATATCAATTTAGGGTGATATTATAGAGAGTATCCCATAGAGGAAGGCATACTTGTTGTGGCATCTGAAATAAGATGTCATGACAGTAAAATAAAATTATTATTCAACCACATATTTAAATGACTGAGCATTCGTTATTTTAAAAGGGCACAAATTTTGACCACAGAAATGTCTATATTTGTTTGTTTGTTTGCCTGTTTGTTTGTTTTTAATTATGAAGATAAATTCCAATGAAATATTCATCATTTGGGATGTAGGGAGTAGGACAAATTTCATATACCCACTTAAACAAAATGTATTTTCTAATACATAATTAATTCTTTTTTTCCTTCTCTCTTATCTGCAAGATGAGTATTGAGTTATGAAGTAGAAAAGCTACTAATATCTATGCTGAAAAATGGACCACAAGGGGCTACAACTCTGCAATACAGAGCAAAGCAGTCTTGGAAGAACAGACATGACAAAGAAGGTTGTGTCCCTTTCTATTCTACATTTATTCTCCAGTCAACCATCCCAGTTGCCTTTTTTGGGGTGTAGATATGTGCCATCAGTTTGGATATATCATCCTTCAGAAATTAGATAATCAGAAAATAGGCACAGAACTTTATTTTCAGAGATTCAAGATTCTGAGCCTGTGCTCTGGAAGTGTACACTCATTAGATAAAAAGTATAAGGTCTCCTTCCTAGGGTCAAGGTAGTAAGTCATAGAATCATAGAACAGCCTCGGTTGAAAAGAACCACAGTGGTCATCTAGTTTCAATCCCTCTGCTATGTGCAGGGTTCCCAAACACTAGACCAGGCTGCCCAGAGCCACATCCAGCCTGACTTTGAACTCTTCCAGGGATGGAGTCATCCTCATTTAAGTCTGCTTACCATTGGCATCTAACAATTGTTGATAGTAAAGTGATAGTATATGGCAGACAAATTTGGAAGTGGTTTAATTACAGCACAGATAAGTAAGAATTTCTTGTGTTTCCTTAAATTTCACATATTTGGTGCCCCAAAGTCATTACCAGACTGATGGCTATTCAGGATCTTCCATTCTTTAGCCTCCTCTTCCAAAAGCACTCAGGTATTTCTCCTAGATATGGCTGTAGGTCCACTCAATTTTGCACATCTTTTTATTGCTAAAAATCATAAGCCAAGATATTATGTGTGAGTGTTATAATATTCTGATTTCAAACGTACAGATACATTTCCTAATGACAAGAATACCTGTTAGCAAAAGAGATACACCTTTAAAAAATCTAGCTATTTGATTCTTTTTTTTCAGAAAAAATATGTTTCTTCAAATGATACCAATGCACCAACAGAAAAAGGAAATCCATCGATTTCAAAGTGTATTTTACGACAGTGGAAGATTACACTTCATGAGCAAATATGAATTGTTTTGTTTCACATCTAATTGAGCCTGAAAATAATAATTAAAAAAAAAAAATGAATCAGAAAATCTTTATTAGCTAAAATACAGTCAAAATTTAAGTCAGAGTATGTATATTCTTTCCCTTGAAAACACACTGACATCTAAAAACATGCAGAGGAAGGGAAGAGCTCCTACCTAATTTCTATGCATGCAGATAACCAGAAGAAATGAAGATAATTGAATCTATTACCAGACAGTTCTTGCTGGAATAGAAGGGGCAAAATACATTAGTTTCATATGTACATAATACAATATTTTCATATATGAATAAAGATGAAGAAAAGAAGTGTCTTTTAAAGAAAAAAGACAATAAGAAGATAAAAGGAGTAATGTGAATCAGTTACTTTTTTATCAGAACATTCAGCTGAAATGTATTTCATTAAAACTACGATTTATTAAAATACTTCACATTAAGTTCAACAGTTTTAACATTTTGTGAAATATCTCAAAGTGCATCAAAATTAATATCTTATTGAACTTTGTGTATTTTTTTTTTTTTTTTTTTTTTCCTGCTTTAATAGCTCCTTAGGAATACTTCATTATGTTCAAAGTTCAGGGCAACATCACATGCTACTCTGCATGTCTTAGCCTGGCTGAAAGAGGTTTTTGTCTTTACTTTTTCCCCTCCCATCTGATTAAGTTCAGCCATTTGCTTCCTCTTGCCATAACAGAAAGTTTGTTTACTCTTGGCTGATGCTGTGCATTTTACTAGCAAGAGTGAACTAGTTTCTGACACAGCTCCATTAGTACTGACAGAAAGCCACGTGGGTGCTTGCTCCTTCTATTTCAGTCTTTTTTATTCTTTTTTCTCTGCTTATTACACAACATGGATTTTGAAAGACATAATATACAACCTCTAACTTGATCTGTGAAATCTATAAAAGTTCAATTCAAAATGGTGACTCACAGCATTTTCTTCTAACTTTAAATATGCGCTAAGAAAAAAAATGCCCAAAATATCACTAGAATTGAATTTGCAGTTTTCAAGGGGCTTAAAGAGAGGGAGAGATCTGAGAACTAGAAAATAATACCATGTCATGTGGAAGTTTTGATAGTGTGGTTTAACAGTGTAGAAATTCTGCTTTTTAACTTTCTCATCTGAGAATCGTATCAGGACACTAAAATTCCTAAGTAGCTGTACATTTACTTAACACACACAAAGAGAGTGTACTAAAAAGCTTTCCTCTAGTAACAGAAATTTGAGATCAATAAATGAATTCTTCAGAGATCTGCTTCAAAATATTTCAAGCACTGCAGACCAGTAGGAAGCAAATGTTGAATTTGCTGTCCTTTTTTTTGGTATTTCTGGTGACTAGTAGAATTCTATGAGTTGTTATGAGGGAGGAAGATATAACATGTAAAAGTGCAGATAAATTAAATCTTGAGTAGAGAAATCATAACCCAAATACTTACCTTTTACTTTTACAAAGCATGCATCCTTGAATCAGACAAGATGCATATTTTTCTTCCTTGTGACCTTATACACTTTTACATATTGCAGCATGACTCATGGCAGCACAGTGGTCTGCACGTACATCAGCATGTCCACAGTTGTCCACTGCATGATATCTCCAGGTAATCTTACGATGAACAAATGGAGTAATTGCTATGATTCACCTGCCTCAAGGACTATGTCTCTTCCTCTGTGTATATACAGATTCATATACACACACTTGTACACTCCTTTTGTTATTCTGAGTGATTTCAATAGTAGGATATAGTCAACGATAATCTGAAATCAAACAATACTATACAGCCTAGTGCGTGCTACTTCTAACCCATTTATAACATACCAGTACTCACCCAGAGTACATTTGCTTACCCATGAAGGGAAACTGCTCAAAGAATAATTAAGAAACAACATATGCTTTTTTTTTCCTAGATTTCCTTCACATATTTTCTTTACAAGTCTCCATTCAACTTTAATTAAGTTTTGCCTTGATCTTCTGAGCCTGGAACACTGGATTTTTTTTCTCATAATACAAGTAATCAGCAGATCATAGAATGAAAGGATTATGATAACATTATAGTGGCTAAAAAACTTTGAATCTGTTATCCTTTTATGAGTTTCACATACATGTGAAATATCAAATTAATAAAGACTTATTCCATCTATGGATAGTGTTAGAGGAGTCTTAAGTGAACTCATTTAGCTCATGCTCAGTTTAAGAGTTTTTCAAGCTAACAAGATCTGCAAAATGACTAAGGCCCAGAAGACCTGATCAGCTTCAATAGTTAAAATTAATATAAGCAATAGGTTTTGGCAGGGGTTAACATATATCTGATTATATTTAAGATGAATCACATCACGCACACACACACACAAAATTGAATTGCAATGTATGTAATTCATTTATGCATCTCTGATATGAGCACTGTAATTCCAACTGTTTATTTTTTTCAATGTAGAATTAGAAAGTTTAGTCTATTGCTCATTATAAACTTCTGTATGGAAAATCTAACAGGAACAACTGAAGTAATCAGACAGTGAAATGTAGAAGCGGTTATGGCTCTAATAAACCAAAGAGAAGGCAAAGTAATACAGGGCACTTTCTGACATATTAAACCGGTAAAAAAATCCTCTCTTTTCTGCTATACAAATGCCTGTAAAACTCTTTAAAGAAAATGCACGTAATCATGAAATATACTGTTAAGCAGTTCTACAGGGTTTTATATTTCTAAGTCACAATCACATTCAAAAATATTGATTTCATTGCTCCTAGAATGAAAGCATGGGTTACCAACAATCATAAGTCAATTCAATCTGTATATGGGAACGATAGCCGAAGGATTCAGTGTTCAAAGCATAATTTACACTATACATCTCTGCTGAAAATGTATATAAGGGAATATAAAATCTGTACTGTAGATGGCTTTTCCATACAATTTCTGAACATTTAATGTTCCAGTAGCATCCTGTTATTAAAACAAAGAAACGTGAGTAGATACCGATCATGACAAAAAATAGAAAGCCAGATTATAACAGATAGTTACGCGAAGGGGTGCAGAAATGTGTAAATTGGTGCTATTTTCAGAGAACAGTCTGACACATTCCAAATCTATTTTTCCTTTCTGCAAATAAGATTTATTCTGTATGCTCAAATAACTGCAGTTAGAAAGGCAGAAAAAAATACTGTCAGTAATGTGATAATGTTTTATCTGATCAACTAGATAGAGAATTCATAATCTTGCTGACAGATTAAAGAGGACTTTTTTTAAAATAAAGATTATTTTTTGAATTGTTAAAGCTATTTTATAGTTGAATTTGACTGAATATTCAATTATCACTATTAAATATTTTTCCCCCGTGATGTTCAGTAATTATGTCACTGCTATCTGTGTTTGTTTAATAGTTAAAGTCATCAACCTCTTCATTAACTCTTTCCACCTCACTCACCTTCTTCCTATGACTGTCAAAACCTGCTCTGATCTGAACATTAGAATAAGCTTAGAATAAATGATATTTTGAGTAAGGGAAGAGTTTTGTTTTCTTCAGTGCCACACAATGAGACGTTTATTTATTCTCCTCAGTTTGTATTTCACTACTTGAGGTGTTGTGTTGCTGTTTTTTTTTTGTTTGTTCGTTTGTTTGTTTTGCCTTCTAATTAATATTTACAGGCATGTTAAATTGAGAGGAAAATAATCCACTGCCTGTATCCATCAACATAAAAAACTCTGCTTAGCACTTCCCTTTTTACAAGGTAATTTCCATTCCAAATTACAAGAGCTAACAACATCACTATCCACATTATTTTGATAAGAAAATCTCAAGCAAATATTAGGATTTTAGCAACCAATTATTTGTAATGCAGACTTCATCATAGACTGTAGCACATGAATGTCCTCTTTAGTCAGTCAACACTTTATTATGTACTGTTTCAGTTGGTGTGGAGATCCTGAACAGAAGGGAGGCCACCAATGTAACTCCAAATACTCTTGCCTTCATTAAGGATGCTACCAATCAGGTACATCACAGGTAGATCACAGGAATGCCAAAACCATTTGTATGTAGGGCAGGAAAAAGGTTGCACATTAGATGGGAGAACATTTGTGTGACTCTTGAGCCTAACACTTGAGAGGCTTGAAGTGTGGATCAAAAAAATGTTCATTCATGAGTGTAGTTGATTCCTTCATTAGATCCTGAATCTGAATAATCTCAGTGGCAGCTACAAAAGACGTTATTATCTGGGGATCTGGAAAGTCCTTTTGAGAAGTCTGTCATGAAAGAGGTATTTTTACCATGTTGGATTTAGTATAACTTTAAGATTTCACTGAAATGTGCAGAAATATCTTAAATAATGTAATTATAATTTAATTTTGATGACATGCTATTACAAAAATATTTTAAGTTTTAATACTGATGGAATCTGTGGAGTAAGTATCCACATAGTTATCTATCTGAAATTTGCTTGACGCACAATAGATTCCTTTGCTTTTTGGCATCTTTAAAATTAAAATGTTAGAGGAAAATACATGAATAGAATTTCATCTCTCTACTGCTTAAAGCAGCTAATGGCTACTTTTTTAATATAAGTAATCTTGCTAATACCTGATTTTTAAAAGACCCCTGAAAAATCAACATTTTGTCTACTACTGCAAATCAGTTTTCCAACATGAAAGAATTGAGTTTCAAATCTCAATTTGTCATTTCCTAATTTTTTGAATACTCCCACTGCTTTTGTCAGTAATTTGCATATAATATTTACACAGACGTTCTGGGGAAGTACTTAAACTCAGATAGCTTTCCTCCTTTCCATCTGCAGGAAAACTATAAATGATGCCAGCATCAGATAACTCTACCAGTTTCATCCTAAAATACTGACAATAGCTCAAATTTTCACTTTTTACATCTGAGAAAGAAAAAGTGTGAACTGATGCCTGTTTTGCTAAAGATGCTTATAGGAAAAAAAGGAATAGCTATGTTTTTTCCATTTGTAAAATTTATTTACCCACCCTTAGAAAAGCTCAGTCTGTTTTTCTAGCTCCTATTATCTGACTCTGTTTTCATCTGTTGAGTTCCTAAATTAAAAGCACTGCATCTTTTGGATTCATAATCAAAAAATCATCTGAGGAAGGTCAGTCTTCATTTCTGCTTCTTAGTTCATAGCCATTGTTCCAAAGGGTAAATGACATCATCTACACAGTTGCTGAGTAATCCTGCTATCCTTTTATTAAAGCACTTTTTCATTCACAGTTTCCTTTTGAGAAGGTTGCAAAGGTCATGTGTATGAGAAGGGAAATTCTGAGAAACATGGTGATGAAAGGACAGTGGTAAAGCAGTATACCGTTTCACAAAATAACACAGGGCACAGACTGTTAGACTTTTTATAAAATAACAACAGGTGTTTATTTTGACTGCACAGATGTAACAATTTTCACCTTAGCCATATAAATTAAATATATTAAATTAAATATATTAAATAAATTAATATTGTCAGTATGTGACATCAAATAATAGAAATTAATAGGACATTCTGCACGAAAATGAAGAAAAGTCAATTTCTTTTAAATGCACAGTCAAGCCAAGAGAGAAGATGAGTTATTTTACTGACAGTCTCGTGCAGATTCTTGTCCTTATAAAATATTTTTATTATTACTGATTATTAAGTCAAGGGAGAAACAATGGTTTCTCTGTTCATTCTTAGACCATTTTGCAGTAAGAAAGTGTACATGAGCAAGACTGTTTCTTCATCAAAGCAAGTGCAAGCTAAAACCTTTACACTACTTAAGATGCAAGAGAGCATATTTGACCAGTTCTATGTGTTTCTTAATGTTTTGGGTTTCTCTATGAGACATATTTCATACAACATTTCACATAATCCCAGTAAAAGATTCATATTCTTTTATGAATCTTTTATTTCAGTAAGCTGATACAACTTGATCCAGGGATCTGGATCCAGGGTCTCCATAAGGACCTAAATGCTTTCAAAATCAAAATTTCATTTGGCTAAAATGAGATTAGAAATTTCATTCTTGAAACAGATGTGCGGCTTTAAAAGAGAGGAAACTGAAATTACGGAAGAAAATAAATACAGTAAGGTTTTTATATACTCTCCTTCTTCCAGTCCTGATGTACATGTTCCTGAAGGCTGGCCCTTCACGTTGATTAGTTCCTGAAGATTGGTCACTCTGAAGTCAGTCACTTTCTAAGGATCACAGCCTCTGCTCTGGTCCAAGGAAACCCTTTCTGGTAGGATAGATCTGTCTGTTCCTCACTTTTGTCTATAGTCTCTTTAGTCTAGGTATGAGACAAAGCAGCTCTCACTGTTGCCTTTTCCCCTATACAGCTCCCAAAGGGAGCATGCCATCTCAGGATACCTACCTGATGTTGTCTTGTAAAGTACAACAAAGCCACTCAAAGCCAAGAAGGAATAATACTTTGCCTCAAAGTAGGTCAAGAATCTCCCTTTACTTCTTTTCCAGGCAGAAGACAATGTTCTCTGTCTGCACTTTAGACCGTCAGATTGTGAGCCAGATCCACAGCTATTGCTCTTCTGTGTCAGGGCAAGCTTACATCTGACCATCTTAGTCAAGTGATGCTCATTCATGTCCGTTTGCAAAAGATAATGAAGATACAATCAATAATAAACACTGGGCATGTCAGCAGACATATCAAAAGATGAACTCACTCAAATTGAATTTGTATATACATGTGTGCATTAGGACAGCCTCTAGTCACTACTGCTAAGTTGTTATGTGTACTTACCACTCTTTTTTCCTTTTCTTTTTCCTTTTCTTTTTTTTTTTTTTTGCTGTTGTTATTATTAACATGTTACTGCTCTATTTAGCAAAATGTTATGTCAAAAAAAAGTTGTCTTTCTATAAGACATTGGTGGAAATGAATAAGAGTGAATACAATTCTTGAGCAGTTTTGGCCCTCTGATTACTTCTAAAATAATAAAAATACAGAAAGCTTCAAAGTAGTTATTTGCTGTCCTACCTTGTCAATGAAACTTGTAGTTCTAATAGAAGACAAGCAAAAGAAACCAAGTGCATCTCAGTTCTTTACCCTTTCTGAGAATAATCACACTGAAGTAATGAGACGTAAAGGATTGGATTCCTCTGTAAGATGCAGTATGTTAAAGTTTCATTTCAGGAAATGTACACCAAGTTACAGGGATGTGGTTTTTTTTGTTTAGCTTCTCAGAAGGAGAAAAAAATATTGAACTAAAATATAAGACCCAACAAATATAGATAATTTTGCTAATATATTTTGCAAAATACATATATATCACACTGTTTTACCAACCTTTTAATATACCTTCAGAATAATTTCCTTGATGAAATTCAATTATTCATTTCCACTGTATCATTCATAATATTTTTTTTACCTTGAAGAACTTCGTCACCACTCATAAGTTCAATCAATTTTAAGATACTCATTTATGAATCTTTATTACCATATATTAAAGCAGAATTTTCTAATGTACAGAGAAATATTGTTCTAAAATATGTTTTCTGAGGATGTTACAGAGGGCTTTCCAGTTCAAAAAAGTTCAGAGATCTCCTAGGAGCCCAGTGGAGGGCCACAAAGACATTAAGGGGCCTGGAGCATCTCCTGTATGCGGAAAAGCTTAGTAACCAGGGTCTGTTCGGCCTGAGGAAAAGAAGACTGAGGGGAGATCTGATTAATGTTTATAAATATATAAAGGGAGATGGGAGACAAATGGATGAGGCCAGGCTCTTCTTGGTGATGCATAATGATAGGACAATGAGCAATGGCCTAAAACTTTAACATAGGAAGTTCCATACTAACATAAGGAATAGCTTCTTTTTGAGGTCCCTTCTAACAGCTGTGATTTTGTGATTTATGTGTCCTTTAACTTCATAAACTGTATTTAAACTGGCTTTATTCATCAAACTGATTCTTCATCAATTTTTTCTTCTGTTTATTGATTTATTTGTTCTGCTAAAAGTGCTTTGTCACTTGCTTAATTTGACCTGTTGACTTCTCAAAAATATAATCTGGGAGCAAATACTCCACCCTGGTGTGTGGATGTGATGGAGTAATTTCTGAGGCAACTACTGTTTTCAGAGAGACAGTGCTGCCCATGGCCAGTTGAACTGTGACCATATTGCTATAGCTGAACTTTTTCATATCCCTCAGTTCGATTTCAGCTCCTCCACCCTACAAACCTTTCAGTCCTTAGTAATTTTAATTAGGATTAAAATAATGTATGCTTGTTTTCTGCTTGGCAATAAATTCAGGTAGTAGGAATACAAAAAACCAATTTAATACATCTTAATTGATATATATCTTGATATTTAAGCATGCAGTTAAATAAATTTTCATTTTTGACTTAACTAAGTTTCTATTATGTCCTTATTTTTTTAGTAGATTTCATTGTATTAGTAAATATATTGTTATTTCATTGGTAAAAGGAAAAATAAGTATATGTATGTACCCATATATTTCTTTTAAAGATGTGTATTTTTTTCTAAGGCAAAGATTGTGAAATTTTGTGATATATTTTTTATAATACTTTAATGGATATTATTTTTTGTACAACTTTTTAATGGTGTATTTACTCCTGCTAGCAATCACAGTCCTTTTTAAAGTATATAGCATCATTGCATACAATAAATAATGTTCCCTTCACCGCAGTGTGTTCTACATCCAATATCAGTGATACTATATTGTGAAGGAAAGTTATTAGCTGCAGTTAGGAGCAATATCTCAAACTCTTGCTGGTTTATAGCTGATAAAATATTAATTCTTATGTCTGTCACACAGAACTGCAGTTGCTGAGTTACCACACTCACCAGACATTATCACATCCCAAATATTTCATAAAAAATGATGTAGCAGATCAGTGCTATTACGTATTGCTGTATTTTGGTTTGTTTGTTGTTTTTTTGTTTTGTTTTGTTTTTTAATCATCATGCATCTACATGTCAATATTGCCCTCTGATAGCAGCATATTTGTTTCTCTTTATGAAGTCAAGATGTTCCACACTGGGACATGTGTAACCCGCAGCATGTTGACAATTAACCCTAAACCATGGGGTCCAGATGTCAATGGGACAGATTTCACGAAGCTGCTCAGGCAGCATCTTTTGAGTTGCTACAGAAGAGAGTCTAACTTTCTAAGGGAAACTGAAATTGGTGGTGGTTTACCTTAATATGACAGGCTGGGAATGGCTTTGGTTCATTATTTCAAAAACATCTGAGAAACCCCAGCAGTTGACCGGGAACTGACAGAGCAGGGAGAGTCAGGTAGCATAGACTGTAAAGAGGCTAAACCAAAAACCTTTCTTACATGAAAAAAAAACAAAGGCTGGGAGTGGGGTTGGGACCTCAGCACTGATCTGGAGAAGTATATGTTTCCTGGCTCCTCACTAGATATCCTCCTTAGTGAAAACTCCTTGCTAGATATCAGCTTTTGGGTGCTGTTGGAGGAAAAATACTGAAATAGATGGTTCTTTTGTTTCTTTTGATCTTCTTAAGATTCTGTTACATACCCTCTAACATCACCAGCAACCAGTCATGAATATCCAGAATACTTTTATCAGAGGAAGAAAACAGTGTAGCTAGCATCTAGACGATGCCTCATATTGAAAGTTCAAGTTTATTACTAACATCAGGCTACCACAATAAAACTAATTCCGAGTTCTCAGATAGTCTCTCTGCTGTCATGGAGTGCTTTGTGCTCTGTCTTGTGGGATATAGAAGTACCTTTCTTGCAGAACACTTTCCTATATAGTTACAGTCTTTATGTAGTTACTTTGCTTCTTTTACTTTATTAATTTGTTTTTATTATTATTGTAGGTGTATCTGCATTTCAGATTTGGCGATTTTCTTTCTCCAAGATTGAATTAAACTGCAGCCACAAGGCTTGGACATTGAAACAATACATCTATTCCCACTAAGTACTGCAGGCATAGGGTGATCACTGAACTTCATTTTTACAAACCAAAATTGTAAGAAGTGAGTATTTTTGTGACCTGAAGACCTTGATGTTTTAGTTATAGCCCATCTCATTATTATCCTCATTCTGACGGAAGCATTCATGTTGCCATGCTCATTCTGTTTCTTTAAGGCTATATACACAATTTCTTCTAATTCAGATCTGCTTCACCACATGTTGTCATTTCTTCATGCTAACTTAGGCTGTGCCAGAGATTTTCATACACTCATTAACTGAATTAGTTATTGAATAGAGACATCATTTTAGTGTATTCTTTACTCAAGCCTGTAACCTGTGTGTGGCAGAGACAAGTTTCTGTTTAGTGAGCTGCACAGATACTGCACACAGCACTCTCTGCAAATATGTTGAAATGCAACTGAATCTTTGAAGAATCTTTAGCCTCATTCTTGATAATGAAATACCCTCCAGATCCAGATAGTGTTTTGTTTGGTTTGTTGGTTGTTGGTTTTTTTTAGTGATTCTAGCAACAGATCTACTTTCTAAAAGTGACCAGTCTTTTTAGTCCTAATATTTACATTTGTTGAATTCAAAGGATTCTGATTAATAAGAAGGGCACAGCAATTATCCTGTGAAAATCAGATCTCCTTTGAACATTTAAATCCATCTGTATTATTTTCTTTAAATAGCTTAGTGTCTTGAGAAGTTATGGGAAAAATAAGCATTCCCTGGCAAGCACTCTGTGAAGTAACCATCCTTTTAACAAAGAGAAGCTTAGGAATGCATAATTTAAATACTTCCTATCTACTATATGTGCCTTATTTTTCCACGTTTATTCCCAGAATAACTATAGAGATCACTATGTTGCAGATACCTGGATATATCCTTTTAGAGAATATTCTTTCTTATTTTGTAATAAACTTGGCCCCATATGGTTTGGGTTTTTTTGTAGAGGTGTACCTGAAATCTGATAAAAACACCATTTCTGAAATCTGTAAGAGCACTAATTCTGGCAGTTACCTTTCTTTTCTAGTTCATTTTTTTATCAGTCATTAAGCAATCAGAAGAAAATATGTCTTTTGATAATCTACATACGATACCAAATGCATGTAACTTTGCTCTTAACCTGAACTAATTGAAAAGGAAATTGTCTATAGGTTTATACCAGTCGTCCAGGGTACTCCAAAGAAAAGCTTTTTGACAGAAACAATGACTAGTAGACATAAAATTTCATTTTGGAATAAATAATTTGACTTATAATAACTACTGAAACTAAGGTGTCTTAAAGCTATCCTTTTAAAAACAAACAAACAAATATTTTTATTGAATCAAAAGTGGCTCCAACCTGTAGAAAAATGTCAACAGTGTGCCAATTCAATTTTTATATTATAATTCAAGTTTTTATATTGACATGCTGACATTTTTCTAAGGAAATGTTCTAAACATTTTATTTTTGTCCAAGAGCAATGAGGCATGCACAAATATGTAATTCGTTGGGTAAAACCGTGAAAAACTTTGCTTATTTTTCAAGATATTTTTTATTAGATTTTAGGCTTTCAAAATACTATAAGTTTGTGTTTTCGTTATAAACATTCTTAACAATCACAGCTGAAGTCCAAGATCTTTTTAAATAGTCTCTGTCAGAATAAAGAAAGGACATAGGCATAGGAAAAGTTCCAGGTGTAACGTATATTTTGACTAGATAAAATATAAACAGATTACAGTTTTATTTACAGTTGGATATTTGTTCATGATTTCAAGCATTATTTCTTATTCACAATGAAAATCATTCTGTATATAGAAGAGTAAATGATTGTTGGTGGATATCTTTATATGATACGCAGATAAATTATGTAGGTTCACAATTTATACAGTGCTCACATACGCCTTTAACATATTTAACTTAACATGAACATAAGTACTGTTATGTATTAATTTGACTTTTTTGTTGTTGTTGTTTCCAAATGAGCACATTTAAGAAGTGACTTGTTTCTACCACCTTTCTGACTTAAAAAAAAACCCTGACACTAGCATAGATTTCAGGATCATGTTCCTCCACAATAAAACTAAGCACTTCTCTTGTGAATCCTTCTGCAAAAATAACTTATGAACTCAAAGTAGAGCTTTTACTCCTGAAAACATATAATGATGGAGGAGCTTGAGGATAACTGTGACACCATAAGGAATATACCACTAATGGGATCCTTCATAGCTGAATTTAGTTGTCTGTAGCATGGATACTGACAGCTGATTTGTTCCTTAGTCATCAGGGAGAGAAGCAATCAATTTTGCCTTGTCCTCAGGAGAAGGTGAACTTTCTGAGATGCCTCACTTTCTCTCCATTGATTATAAAGGCAGTATGCGTGACTCAAGATGTACATTGTACATCAGGTGAGATGATTCTCATACTTGGTGGGAAATACATAAAACATTACATTGAAAATAACAAGAAAAAAGTAACTGAAAACATGAAATTTGTATCTTTAGAGGAAAAAAAAATCCTGTAATTTCTCCTTTAAAAATTTGGCCATAAAAATATGGCCATAAAGTGCATTTTCAATGAATGAATTAAATGCATAGGCCAAATCAAAATATGACTAGGATCTTTTCCTGATCATTTTTAACATTTCGGCATGATCCACTGGACTTTTAACTTCTTCTTCTTCTGTTAAAAAAAAAATAAAAAAGACTTATCTGTTCCTCATCCTGCTCCCCTACTTGCAGATTTTCCTAGTCTATAAGTTCATGCAATTGGTTTGCTTGTGGGATGTATATCAAATATTTGCTGCAGTTCTTCAGAGACAGAGGTGCTTATGTACCAAGACAGCATTTGTTTCTAATTTAAGAGTGTGTTAGCCTGATTAGGACTCATGAAATCTTAATACCAAACAGTTCAACTCATAAGATTTTAATTACTTTATGCTCTTATATACATGCTAACTTTTGTCAGTATTCATATCTAGTTGCAATTTGAAACATCATCTTACATAAAAGTGTATATGAGTACTTTGAATTAGTACAGAATAAATGCTGTCATCACTCATCCATGAAATGTTTATTCCTTTGTTATGTCTCCACGACTCATGATGAATTGTATTTACCCCTTCATTGAATTCTGTTGCAAACCCCCTGGCAACTTGTAGACAAAAAGAAATTTAAAGATAAATAAAATATTTTGAAATATCTACAGTTCTGATTTTCTTACAACTTGTACCAAAATGAACGTCATTTTCAAGCTATGCAGTGGAATGTCTTGGCAAGAAACAGGGAAGAATTACCTCTTACTTAGCTCTTATAATAGAACTGCTTGTGTTTCAAGAGTTTTGTTCATTTGTGTATATTAGTCACTATGTACTTACCATTTTAAAAACCAGACCATTCTGATTTTCTTCCTCATTTTTAAGGATTGCATGTCTTTTTTCTCTGCAAAGTAAGTTGGAATTAATACATATGCACTTTGGTTTGCATAGAAGAATCCAGAAAAATCTGATCAGTTTTACATGAGATTGAACAAAGATTCATGGGACCTCATCCAGATTTTTCTTGCAGGAGTTCTTAGAAACATCAGTGAACTTTTCTTGCAGGTGGGCAAGATTTGTAATGAACTTTTGACACACATTAGTCTAGTCAGCAAACCTGGCATTGGAGAGGACACCACAGAAAATCTAAAGACATTGCATTAACTTTAAGTTTGGAAAAGACATGCTGATGGATGTTGTTTTTGTGTTTTGGCTTTTTGTTTTGATTTTCTATTCCTGGTTTGTAGTTCTTTTCAATGTTGCTGCTTATATCCTGAAGCGTATCTGAAAGGAAATGATATCTACAAGTCAATTATATAAGCAGTCACAGTTGGCTAAGTTGTACAGCAGAGGTACCTGTTTTGCTTCAAGATGAATATCTATCAAGTTTCACTTTGCATTCTCTTCTCTTCCTTTTTTTTTCTTTCCTATCCTTCCCTTTTATTCCTTTTCTCTTCCCCTCTCATTTTCCCTCTCCCTCTCCCCTTTCCTTTCCCCTTCTCTTTCCCTTCCAGCTCTTACTCTTTCATATTTTGATGTATGAATATAAACCAAAATCAGAGGAAATTATTATTCTTGCTCACTCATGTATGGAAACCAATCACTCCACACTTCAGTGGGAAAAGAAAATGGCAAAAAGTAATACTCTGAAAAATCCACTCTGCAGATTCGTGGGAAAGAGAAACACACAGCATGGTATGCTAGAGGCAGGCTATAATATGAAGTTCAGCTGTGTTAAAATTTAATTTAACCTGCCTGAATTCTTCATTATTTTGAACTTGTTTAATTGTTTAATTGCTTCCTTTACAGAAAGAACCAGTGATTTATTTATTTATTTGTTTGTTTGTTTGTTTTGTACTGGCCCAGTATTATATGTTGGCAATGTATATAACTATGACAGCATTTTCTCTGAGTTTTTAACTTTTTTTCCATTTAGTGAATTGCCCTAAATACCATGTAATATTCACTTGTTATTCACCTTAAATAGCAAATCTCTAGTAAGTGACTTCTACAGATCATTCACACATATCTGTGGACTACTGTGTAGAAAAGAAAATTGGGATTAATTACAATACATTATTGGTACATGAAGCTACTTGTTCAGGAAAACCTGCCTGCCAAAATAATTAAATGCTTCTTCTGCCATGCATTCCTAATTGAATGTAATTTTCAGTATCACGTCTACAGTTCTTGATAAGTTGCAGCTATGCTTGTAATTATAATGTAGAAAACATACAACTTTAAAACTTTTTCAGCATTATGGTAATCATTTCATTTCAGTCTTAGATTCTTTGAAATCAATGTGTCATGAAGTTTCATTTTTTCATTTTTAGAATTCATTCATTTTTATTTTTTTAATACCTTAAAAAATCTTTCAGATACAGCACTCCTCTTAAATATATTAAATCTATCCAAGTGCTCAAGCAAGTAGATTCAGGAGATTCTCATCGCCAACTTCCAAATAATTTCTTTTTTTTTTTTCCAGTTTACTAAAATCTTCCAAGGATAGATTTCTCCACAATCAGTTGACAAATAAATTCTGTTATTCCCTTTTCTCCTTTGCTCAGAAACTTGATACAAATGGTTTGTATTATCTCAAGCTGTATTTATGACATTTGTGACAGGAAATAAAATGTTAGTTGTTGTTACTCCTTTTTTTTTTTTCAATGGGTATGGGATAGGTGGGAGGAGGTGGGTTTTACAGTCACAAAAATTGTAAAGTGGATCCATTTACAGTCATGGCTTCAAGCAGATTTTCAGTGACATGGGCTATGACACTTGGGGAAATGTTTAAAAAAATAAAAGACAGTAAAAGCATTATTTTTTTCTATAATGTGTATGCAGGATAACTCTAACCTCAAATTCATAAATCACTGTGTTCTGATGCTTTATGCAGGTACAGAGTGATAAATGTAAGAATATACCTAGAGAGCTCTCTCTGTTAGGTTTCTTCAGTTAAGCACTGTTTTGAAGCCTAACCTCATGCTGAACTCAGAGCCTCAACAACTTATAATTTATATGCCCTAGATGAGGAAATATAAACCTTGTGAAGTATGTTGGATGCAGAAACCCTGCTAAACTACTTTTTTACTCTGAAGAAATCACTGGTAGTGATAGGAACCCTTAATCACTTGGAATTTCATATGTCTAGACCTGTACTGAGGAGTGAAGCATAGTGAAAGGCATACGATAACTACATACATCTTGGAGCTCAGCAGGCAAGAATTTAAAACATTTACTCGAAGAGTGAGGGACCTAGTTTGTAGGCCCTACTCAACTTAAAAGTGCATCAAATGACATCTTCCATATGGCAGATGATTGTTCAATCAGTAGATCATAAGGGCGTTTTCAGTACAAACATTCTAGAGCAGTTCTGAACTTGGTGCACCACACTGCTGGGGATTGATGGGTCATACCCTCAAAATGAAAAACAGGAGTAAATTCCTCTGTTCTGAATTCCAGTCCTATTTCCCAGATCTTTCAGTTATCATCTGTACTATAAAATTAAATGAGAAGATACTTTAAATTTGATTAAAAGTTGTTTAGTCACTGCTGAGCTCATAATAAAATTCTAGCACATACTGAGAATCTCCTCAAAAGCAGAATGAACACCTAGCACACTCTGAGCTCAACTGTAGCAGGAGTATGATGGCTTCAGCTAGCTAGTTTCAGCATGAGACAAGACACAATTAGTTGGGTCATCTCTGTCATTTTATTCAAAATCAGATACCTCATTCGATGTTCCAGTCGTGTAAAACTAGGCTCCTCTGGCACTGGTGTTTCTTCACATCATAAGGACTGAGAAAAAGATTATGTACCTGTTTGTCTTTTCAGTATAACAGCTAAGAGAACGTTGGGCACTTCACAACAGCAGAATTCAGTATAATACTCATTCTCACAGACCCCATTTGGTGCAATTTTAAAATATCTTTCAGTCTGTGTTTGCAGTAGAAATTACTGAGGTTTTATTTCAGAGACATCTTCCCATGGTGGTATAATCTCTTCTGACTACAGTTGTGATTCAGTAAATACAGAATGTCATTTAGAACATTCCTATTTTTAGCATTAGTAATGTATTTTAAAGATTATACACAAAAGTGTCTGAATCCTTAAATAGCATGTTGAAGTTGAAGATGTATTACATGATATGCTGTAAATTGTGCCACAAAATATATTTACAGTAACTCAGTAACTCTCCTTTTTGCAGGACAACAGTAACTCAATTCTACATCTTTTCATCATTTGGGGTCATAAGATGAACATAACGGGGTTTTTTTCTGTGTATCTTATCCTGGATATGTCTGTCATACAGGTCTCTCCTCATATTTTTTCTTTCATTTCCACTGCAACACAATGTCTTAATCATTCTCAGACAGTATATCTACCAAAAAAAAAAAAGATCATTTTTGGCAGATATTTTGACGTGTTCTCCTAAGGTCGTCTTAATACTTCTTCATTTGCAATGTGGATATTCACATGATGTTCAACATTCCTCTGAGAGACCACAATTTAAACTCCCTCATTTGTTCTTTCATGCCCTTTTGAAGCTTTTATCATTTACAGTCATACAGAAAGACTGAACATACATGATCTCTTGAGATTTTAGTAATGTACACATTTGAGAATGAATAATATAAAAATCACTGTCTGCAGAACCCATTTGGAAGATACAGAGTTAACATCTTTCAAGTGGTATCTTACTGTTTAGTCTTTGGAGATGTGACTATTTGTATTTAAAGGAAAATGAACTTAACTTTAAAATGTAATGTAAAGTAAAATTAATCTACTTTTATACTTTTCCTAATGTGGCATCCAGTGATATATCTCAAGGAGGGGAATCCAACAAGAAGGACAAAATTTTTTGGCCTAGGAAAAATTATTTGGTTTGTATCGTGTTAAAAAAAAAAAAAAGATTTTCTATACTGTACTTGGAAGATAGTCTTCTGTTTCACCAGTTGCCATATGAGAAAATATGAAGAAGTACTGTAAGTAGTAAAATAGAACTATTGAGAAACAGTTAGTTTTTGTAATCAAAAGACAAATCTTCTAGGATATTCTAAACTGCCTCTTTTAACAAGTGATTCTCAGTGAAAATGAAATCCAATTGTATTATGAGATTTATTCCTAATACTTAGCTAATATAAACTATTTCTGTCAGGTCTCCTTGTACAGCCTGAGCAGCTCAGACTTAAACACAAAAAATCCCTTCTGGAGACTAATTTTTTAATCTGTTCTGGTGTGTGCATATGCATCTGTCAAAGGATATTTGTCACTTGATTACCAGTTTTCAGCTACAAATTAACAGTCATGTTTTCTGTTCTGTTTGGAAAGCTATAGATGTATTTATTTGTCATTTTATAAATGTATTTATTTGCTGGAAGAAATGTAAACTATGAAATAAAAAGTCAATGAAGGCATTTAAAAGAACATTTGAATGGAAGATTATTAAAACTCAACTGATTACTACATTACAATTTCAGCAGCAGTAGTAGCAGATCCTCAAAACAATAAAATAACAATTTATAAAAATAAATTGTCTCAAGGATTCTCAAGAATAAAATAGAACAAAATAGAATTTCACCACTTCAAAAAAGGACATGGAAGTTTCTTGTGCCACAGTGAGGAGAGGTATAAGGGAAAGTGCAAGGACAGGAATAAGGGCAGGCATGGATATCCTGCCCTTGGAAACATCAGAAAATCCTTGAATAGGATGGCTACAGGCAAACCCTCTTTTTTGTCCCAGTGTTTTTCCTCAGCAGAATCCCATCCCACCTCTTCATTTTAATGTTTGATGAGCAAATATTATAGTGAAAATAAAGATGGCTTTGGCCAGAACAGAAAGAAAGGGAAGGGGAGGGGAGAGGACGGGGAGGGAAGGGAATTGTTGAATGCCAAATGTTGTGTGAGAAAATAATTTAGGAAATCCACATTGTGAATTATCCCAGGGAAACAGAATATCTTGTAGTCCTGTCCTACTCCCACTGAATTCAAAAAACTAAATTCCCACTAGCTTCAAGGGAAACAGAACTGAAGCCTATTTTATGAAAAGAGTAAATGTGTTGTGATTCATGATTCATTTTCAAATTTAACTTCAAAAAATAGTTTTGCTATTTCAGTTTTTAGGGTTATATAGGCACAGAGAAAATAATAAGAAGAGATTGCTGAAAAAAATCAGACATCTATACTCTTATGCTCAGAAAACAAATGTAGAAATGTTTTAACTGGCTATTGAAAGATACACAGGAAATCACCGCTACCTTTTAGTATAGGCAGAGGACAATAAAAAGTTATTCTTCTCTCAGCAACATAATAACTTGATATTTGAAACAAGGAATGCCTTCAGAGAATTTTCTAGCAATAGTGAAAGGTCAACTGGACTTCCTACAGTGTGAAAGATTTATTTGGTTTTTTTTGTTTGTTTGTTTGTTTGTTTATTTTTCAGATCTTTCTCCACTCTCTTCTCTTAAAGCAAATAGATTTGGCCCTCCTTGTAAATTATGCTGGTTTCCATAATAACCAATCAGTTGACTGATACCTATAGTTTTCAGAAGCAGTTGAAGGAAAGACCTTCTGCTCTCAACTATCAAGTGAATCTACTTGAGTCAACAAAAACAATTTTCAGGGGGAGTGTATGGACTAACTGCATACAAGCAAAATCTAGTGGAATCTTTTGTTTACAAGGGGCTTAAATTATGATCTAAAATTTAAATTCTTAAAATTCAAATGAGTTAGAATAAGGGAAATGAAAAAAAAAACACAAAACTTCTTTCATCTCCCAACTATAGGATTTTTTTGAAAATGTCTTTGTTATTCCTGTTAAAGCATTTATAGGCAAGCCTCTTTTCCTTTTTTCTTTTTTTTTTTTTCTTTTTTCTTTTCCCTGTAAGTAAAAATAGCAAAAATAATGCGGTATAATAATCTGATCAGTGACAGCAAGCTTGAACTCCACGAGCCTTTCATACAGTGATTAAGAATTTTGACTCTTTCCTTTGATCTGGATTCTTGCTTTTGGCAATTGGTCAGTTGCCAAATGGACCTTAACAGTACTTCATGTCCACTCTGTGCTCATATGCTCAGGTTCCTCTGAAACTGTGCCGTAATTAAATCTAAGTCTGTCAACAATTGTAAAAGATTATTTTATCCTATGGGATGGGATGAAATATTTCTGGCTTCTGACCACAGACTGAAATTTGAGACCTCAAGGCCTTACCTTTCTCTTGCTTAGTCGTAAACCTATATTAACCCTAAAATGAGACAGAGCAGATATTATTCAAAATGAATGCAACACCAACAAATAAAGGGAATATACAAGCAAGTTAGGGTCAAATCTGAATCCTGATAGAGAAAAAATCAAGACTTTACATATTTCAAACCTGAGTTCATTCTAATTAAATGAAGATTTTTATTGTATTGCAGAGATTTGATTTTTTTTTTAACTAACAGCTAAAAAAAATTACTCCCCTGATTCATACTATAATCTGAACAAGCAATTTTTATTGTTTTCTGTAACTTTTGCTCTGTTAAGTGATCATCTGAGGTTCAGTATGTTATGAATATCCATTTTCATTTTCATGAAAGAATGCACTGTATTTACTGAAAGTTTGTGAAACTGAAGGAATTTTGAATAAAATATTTCAAGTGAATTGACGTTGATAAATGAAACATGGTTTTCTTAGAAAACACTTTACTGACTAAAACATTAAATACATATTTACAGAAATCTGATTGCTGGTTTTTACTTAGGTATCTATGCCTTGTTACGGAAAGCAGGGATGTAAATCTCAGAAGTACATTTTTTTAGTGACATTCACTGTAATTTTCATGGTAGTGATAGTTCATTTTAGAACTGAGTCTTGCATTTCTGCCAAAGTACATCATGCTTGACCTGCAATGCCCTTGCTATTCCAGTCCTAAACCTCCCTTGAGCAAACTCTGACAGTCATGCAAACTATGGCATTGTGGATCTGTAGCCAGTTAACAGGGTTAAATAACATCAATCCACTTGTTATTTGAAGCAGTTCTTCAGAAGAGATAGCTTAGGGAAGTAGCACTATGCTCCCTAACCTAAATAACTTGTTCAGTTGGTTGTAATTATGAAGTGACTACTGCAGAATTATAATTTGATGGTAAAACTAAATCTGAAATACGGTCACAGTGCAAGTGAATAGATTAAAACTAGCAGAATACCCTTTGATTAGCTGGAATCCCCTTCTGTGTAGCAGAAGTCAGGCATGTGCTCTAATGCAGTTGCTAAGCAGGTTTGTTGCAGTGGAAAGGAATAAATGATTTTATTTTTAACTGGCACTACGACAGTTCTTGTGAGATCATGTGATCTTTAAATCAGCTCCAGTAATTCAAGGAGGGGCCATCTGAACCCGCTGTATGTTGCAGCACACCATGTGATGAACACGAACCAGCTCTTGCCCTCTGCACTGTTGCACATAGCAACAGGAAGACATGTGATGGCTCTTATGTGCTACAGCAAGAGCTCAGATTTAAGTGAGAGGGGTGGAAATACTGATTCAGACAGCTGGAGTTTCTTGGTGCATAGTGGTGATAATGTGGATTGATAATTCTGGTGGAAAAACGGACAGATACAAAAAAACCAACCAACCAACCAACCAAACAAACAAACAAACAAAAAAAAACCCAGTGACCAGAATAGCTAATTAATTTTCTAAGACAAATAAATTTTCTAATAAATAAACAAATGAAATACCCAAAATCAGTAGGTTGTTTTGGGTTGGTTTTTAATATATGTTTACTATGTGATAATGTAGGTAAAAAAGAATTGCTAACAGAAGAATTATCCTATATTCAGTAATAAAAATAAAAAATGAAGTAGAATTTATGAATGTTTGACAGGAAAAAGTAAGATTTGGTCCTTTTCCAGAGTTCTTTTTACCCCAAGATTTGAAATAGTGATGAAGAAAATTGAAGAAGAACAAAGTGTAGAAATAGTCTTCATAGGCTTCAAGTCAGACATATACTTGGATATTGAATTATATATATATATATAAATCTATATATATTAAAAATATTAAATTTGAATTAGTCTACTATCTAATGGCATACTTGTGCAGCTTGGAAGAATGGTGTACGCCTGGCATATCTCACAAGCTCCAAAATATGAATTTCATTTTTCATTAATCTTAATTTCTGCATTTATGTGTTCAGCAAGTTAAAATCTCCAAGCAGGATATTGCTGTCAGAAAGTGGTACATAATGCATTTAGATGAGATCTCATTTGCAATGTAATAACTCAGCATAGACCAACAAGATGGATGTTCTTCAATGTTGATGTTTCAGTGCTTAATTTTTTTTTAATTTATTTTATTAAATAACATTTTGGGTAACGCATTACCTCCAGTTTTGGTTCAAAACACTTTTTAGGTGTTTGAATAATTCAAAAATAATTTTGAAATTTCACTTCATACAAAATCTTTTTTTTTTTCCTAAACAAACAAAAAAAATTTGCAAATGTCTACAGAAGTTTAAATCCCATTTTGCTCATAATCTTACATTTACAGTAAAAAAATGCACTCACTAAGGTACAAAACAGGATAATATTTTGTATCATTTTTCCCTTATGCTTTCTGAATTTGTATGTGTTTGTCTAAGATACCTAAACCATACAACTATGCAGTTGATAACAGTATATGTTAGTGAGTAAAAATATATTGTAGGAATTGATTATAGTCTGTGTTCAAGCAACAACAACAAAAATCACTCAGAATATGGTCTGTTGGATAAGGTATTTAAAGTGAAATTCTCCAAAGCATTCAAGCAAATTGGGAAATTTAGGATTTTTTTAAATTCCTCTGAAATCTATTGCAAATACTAATGGCTTAGATACCATTAGTAAAAATAATTTTCTAAGGAAGTATTTTTTTCTTTTTTTTATGGGAAAATTGCATGCAAATCATAGAAAATTATACCATATGACCATCACATTGCACAGTGATTCAACTGTAATTCAGTATGCAGCACAAACTTTCTTGAAGGATGTAACATGGACTTTGGCAGATCTAAGATGTCTAAAACAAAAAATCCCCTTATACACCCACAAAATATTATCAAACCCTGGAGGCTGTTAATATCCGTTGAACTTAAAGTTCTCTACCTCTTAAAATTTTGTTTCAGTTCCTGCCCAGGGCTTCCCCAGACCCAGTAGCTTGATGTTTATCTCCTGCCTGTGCCTGATGAAGATCCAGAAATGAGGCATTTCTCTGCCAGACTGCTTCAGGGTCTGACACAGGCTGACAGAACCTCACAAAGATGTTGTGGCTGTTTTCTTTCGAATTCCAGCTGGAGGGAGGTGGTAGTAGCCACAGAGATTCAGGAATTTAAGCAGGAAACAGGCAATCTGGATCAAGTTCTCTCCTTAGCCTGAGGGATGCAAATGCACACCCCCAGCCTCCAAGAGAGTCATGTAAGAACGATGCTGTAGGTTATTTGAGGGAACAGAAATAAAGTATGTGAAGGGGTTCTCTTTATATTCTTCCTGCATTTTACTTCTGCATGGAAAAAAATAGAAGTCAGATTGGTTTAAGGTTTTTAGCTGGGCATTCACCTGGGTATGGAAGATCCTTTAAAACAAACACTTATTTTTATCTCAGCAGGAAGAATCAGAAAATATTCCAGGCGTTTTCATGTCCTAGTTATCGGTGTAGGACACCAAGCTCCTCTTCCATTTATCTTGTAAATTCCAGTGCTGAAATGCACCAGGTAAGAAAAAATGGCATCTAAAAATGCATGAAAATCATTGTTCATTGAATGTGTAGTCTTGTTGTCACATAATGAAGAGAGCTGAAGTGTAAAAGACAATTGAATGTTCATCACTACTTCCCGCTCTCCTTCCAGCCTCCCCTCTCAAGCCCTCTTAGAAGAGAAAACCTTTTAAAAGAGTTGAAAGATATGTCTGCAATACTTCAGATGCACTTATATGGATCTTTTAAAAATAAAGTCATAGACTCATAGAATAGAATCATAGAGTGCCTTGAGTTGGAAAGGACCTCAAAGACCATCTAGTTCCAAAGCCTCTGTTGATCTAGGCAGAGTAACCTGCTCTAGGCTGACCACTAGGTAAGGGTGCCCAAGACTTCACCCAGCACGTCTCATCCTGAAAACTTTGATCAAGATCTTCATTCACTAACTGCTCTCAAACTCTCCTTAGTGAGCTGCACAGACCAGTCCTTTCCCAGTGTCTTGTCCTTTCTGGATCCTGTACTGAAACATAATTCTTCTCTTTCTCTTCACAGGAATTCTAACTGACTCGCTCAAAACTTAGTTTCTACATATAAAAACTGTATAAAAATGAGATGCTTTATTAAATCTAATTCATTAAATACACAAATTTAAGAAATGGAAAAAACCTGGCTTAGTACTTAAAACGTGCAAAATAATTAATTAGAAACAAGCCATACATTATTTTACACCTAAGCTAAATATTTTTGATGTGAAAAGCCCTCCATTACATTCTGAATTAGATAACTTCCTCATTAGACTTGCTTTCTTGGTGCCATCATTACTGGAAATCACTTGTAAGAGAAATTTGGGTGCTGCGTATTCAGCTTGTTATGTACAAATGATTCATTACACTGAAAGTGAGATGCCGGTTTGAAATGGGATGATTATAGCTTTATTCCTTCACATCCACTCAATCAAAGTAACATTATGAAAATTATTTCTGTGAATGTGTGAATATTTCATATCAAGATTATTCTCTTGATTGTTGGAAGATCAGAGATTTCAGAAAAGTAAAGAGGGAGTCTGAAGGAGTGATTTTATTTAAAATACTGTCACCATTCTTAGTAACTACATAATTGTGAAAGTCATCAAAGGAAGAAAAAAATTGAAATTTTTCAAATTTAAAAAATTTAAAAAAATTATGATTGAAAGAAGTGAAATAGTTTTTAAAAGTTCTGGATACTTCAGCAATGGGAAGGATTCAAAACAATGGACAGCAACACTTATATACATGTACATAGGTATAAGAATGAGCATACTGGTTTATATATATATATATATATATTCCGTATAGATCAATATAATAAAATAATGGTAACAAAAACACTTGTGTTTCTCAGCACATTTATATGACAAACAGTTTCCATTTTTTCTTCACCTACTTCTTGTTTCTGGATCTTCATATCCTTAAACAAATTATGAACAATTATTACTGTTTCATATACACAATACTTTGATGAACCCCCAGTTTTATTTTGAGTCTTGATTTACCTTGTGCAAGTGTCACTGTATACCTTTGGACTGCTGTTTCACTGAAAAATAACATTTAATTCAAATGAACAATAACCAAATGCATTTGAAGAGTCTATCGCTTGTCAATATTATATTGTTAAACCACCTATTGTTTAGCTGGTTTTATTGGAAAACCTGCAGATGAAATAACTTACAAAGAAAGAACCTGAACATCCCCTGACATGCATTCTGAATTTATTTCTCATGGCTTAGGAATTTAAAACTGCAGAGGATACAGGCCAAACAATATAATATAATTGTGATTTGTATTTATGTAGGCAAAGTGCAAGCTAGTAGATTTCAAGACTATAATCACAATAGTCGTTATTTAGGAGAAACTCATGCCAAATGTTTAGAGGAACTTCAGAACAGAAGTTACAGTAAAGTATAAGTTGATATAAAAGAAAGAGAGAAAGAAAGAACAACCATAATCCTGATTTCACCTCAGTATTTCTACCTCTTCTCCAGGAACACAAGACTAGGTATCAGATATCTGATTTTTTTTTTTTTTCTTTTCCAGTTCATCAAATTGTTCCCAAATGGGAGTAATGTCAGAACAGAACAAGAAACAAAATATTATTTTCCTTGACATATTCTGTTAAAATTTCAGAGGCCTCTTAAATTCTCTAAGGTTTCTTAGAGATGCAACAGAGTTAACAGTCTTAGAAAAGGCAGTTAAACAGTTTTAAATCAATTTAGTGTTTTCATAATCTTAGGTTGAGACAATATGACAGGGTGTACCGTGCAGATCAGTAATGGGTGAAGTCTCTGTACAGCTATATACTGCAGTCTCATACTAGTAGTCCCTTATCCACTCTTAAAAGTCTCTGTAAAAGAACAAATAAATCCTCATGAGAAAGACTTATGAAACATCTAATGGTCTCTGCCAACAAGGAACAGCCCTTTCAATACTCCAAGTTTAATCATCTATTCAGGATGGAAAGTAAGCTGGAAGGATGAAGAAAAACTTTCCGCATATCCTAATGAAACTTTTTTTATTATAGATGTTCTTTGAAGCGTTTTTGTGCTGACTTTATGTCCAGCCAATTCTTCTGGTATTAATAGTCCCTCACTCCTAGGCAGTAAGAAATGCTAACCACATTTAATCTGCCTTAGTTTTCCAATTTTGATATTGTGTGTGCTGCTCAGCAGTGATAGAGAAAGGGAGGAAAGAACAGCACTGTTTGATTTGTTCACAGTCAATATGTGATAGCCCTGTACTTGTACTAAATGTTTTATCTGAAATAAAAAATATGGGGACTATTTTCTTATGTATTTGTGCACGGGTGTTGGATTCTTTGGTACCTAATTAGGTGTGAGAGCTTGTAATCTCAAAGGAACTTTCTTCTGTGCAAAATGCTTACTCTCAATGACTATTTCTAGAGAACTAACAGTGGCCTCTATCTCTTTTTCATATTTGAATATCTACCAATGGATTCAATGCAGGAATGTCCTGCATACACCCATAAGAACACACATTAATTATAGCTACATTGGACTTCTTTTCTTGATGAAATTGAAATCCTGTTCTCTTATTGCGTTGAGTGGCAATAATGGAAAAAGTCCTTTTTTATTTTATTTTATTTTATTTTTATTTTCATTGCCAAGATATATTCTATTACATGTAAGATAACTTTCTAAAAATGCAGTTTACTCCCAAATGTTGTCAGAAATCACAGAATCACAGAATGGCCCAGGTTGGAAGGGACCTCAAGGATCATCAAATTCCAAGCCCCCTGCCACAGACAGAGCCACCAACCTCCCCATTTAATACTAAGCCAGGCTGCCTAGGGCCCCATCCAATCTGGTCTTGAACACCTCCAGGGATGGGGCATCCACAACCTCTCTGGGCAGCCTGTGCCAGCACCTCACCACTTTCTCTGTAAAGAACTTCCCCCTGACATCCAACCTGAATCTTCCCTCCCTCAACTTAAAGCCATTTCCTCTTGTCCTGCCACTATCTACTCTTGTAGAGTTGACTTCTCTCCTGTTTGTAGGCTTCGTTTAGGTACTGAAAGGCAATGACGTCACCCTGCAGCCTTCTTTTTTCCAGGCTGAACAAGCTGGAAAAGCTCCCTCAGCCTGTCTTCATAGGGGAGGTGCTCCAGTCCCCTGATCATCTCTGTGGCTCTCCTCTGGACCCTCTCCAACAGCTCCCTGTCTTTCTTGTATTGCAGTCTCCAGACTTGGACACAGTACTCCAGATGGGGCCTCACAAGAGCAGAGCAGAGAGGGACAATCACCTCCCTGTCCCTGCTGGCCACTCGTCTTCTGATGGAGCCCAGGATACCATTTGCTTTCCGAGCTGCAAGAGCACACTGCTGGCTCATGTTAAGTTTTTCATCCACCAGAAAATCCAGGTCCTTCTCTGCAGGGCTGCTCTCAAGGACTGCTCCTTCCAGTCTGTATGGATGCCTGGGATTCCTCTGGCCCACGTGTAAAACCTTGCACTTTGCTGTGTTGAACCTCAGTAGGTTCACCCAGGCCCACCTTTCAAGTGTGTTGAGGTGCCTCTGAATGGCATCCCTTCCTTTCACTGTGTCAACCACACCACTCAGCTTGGTGTCATCAGCAAACTTGCTGAGGGTGCACTATATTCCATTGTTGATGTCATTGATAAAGACGTTAAAGAGCACCGGTCCCAAGACAGACCCCTGGGGGAAACTCCACTAGTTACCGGCCTCCACCTGGACATAGAGCCATTGATGACCATCAACCATTGATGTCTGTGGCCTTTCAACCAATTTCTTATCCATCGAATGGTCCACCCATCAAATCTACATCCCTCCAATCTGGAGATAAGGATGTGGTGGGGGACCATGTCAAAGGCCTTGCTCAAATCCAGGTAAATGACACTGGTCATCTTCCCTTTGTCTGTCAATGCCGTCACTCCATCATAGAAGGCCACCAGATTGGTTAGGCGTGACCTTCCCCTGGTGAAGCTGCGCTGGCTGTCTTGGATCACTTGTTCATTCCTCATGTGATCAAGCATGTCCTTCAGGAGGATCTGTTCCACGGTCTTCCCAGGTACAGATGTGAGACTCATTTGTGTGTAGTTCCCTAGGTCCTTCTTGCTCCTTTCTTATAAATGGGAGTGATATGACCCTTTCCCCAGTCATCTGGGACCTCACCTGACAGCCACGACTTTTCAAATATGATGGAGAGTGGCTTGGCAACCACCTCAGCCAGCTCCTTCAGAACACTGGGATGCACGCCATCCAGCCCCATAGACTTGTACGCACTCAGTCTCATGAGGCGGTCTTGGACTTGCTCTGCCCTTACAGTTGGGGGGGGGGGATTTGCTGCTCCAGTCCCCAACGTCAAGTGTTCAGAAAGGTGTTATGTCTGATTAGAAATGTACAATATAAGAAGCTGATTTATTTAACTTTGTGGATAACCTGGAGTGTTCACCTAGTGAGAATCACTTTTCACCATCCAAGAGCTGAAAATTGTATTTGAAATGAATATCTCTGATTAAACTTGTCATTGCTCAAACTCCTGTTGACTATGCCCAGTTTGCTTAAGCAGTGACCTCAGTTCATCCAAGAACATCAATGCACTTACTTTTAGTTCTGTACTCTGTTCTATTCTACTTTTATAGGATACTTTTACAGTATAAATCTTGAACACTTATCCCAAACACAACTATCAAGCCATGGAAGTAGCCTGAGAGTTTTCCCTGCCACTTCTGCAACTCACATTGAAATAGCACACAGTGAAAATTTCTACTTTCTTTTTGGTATCTATTTCAATTCTCCTGATCACCTGCTGTTCTGCTACTGCCTTGTGACCACTGACCATCTGGACTTCACAGTGCCAAACCTATGATTTTATGTTGTGATATCATTCTGATACATCTACATATTGTCCTACACATGTTTTAAGATAAAGTAGCAGACAGACAGAGTCATACATCCCATTCTGTAAATGTAAAAAGCATCAACTACAACAAAGCCACCAGACAACTACATTTGCCTTCAGCTTCTAAATTACGATCATTTCAAGTGAAAAAAATAAAAGACTTTTTTATTTTTGAATACATTTAGATGCTCCTTTGCAAAGTGCTTCCAAAAAATAAAACAATTCCATATTTCTTCCTTTTCTAAGTGAAAGTAATCACATCTTCCAGTTAAGAGCATTGAAAAAGATCAGGAAATAAATAAATAAATAAATAAATAAATAAATAAAATAACTAAATAAATCTGGTTTTGTTTGTTTGTTTGTTTGTTTGTCTGTTTTTTTTTTAAATCTTTAATGTGTTTTCTTTCACCTTAGAATCACAGAATCATAGAATCACCAAGGTAGGAAAAGATCTCCAAGATCATCTAGTCCAGCCACCCACTTACTACAAATATTTCCTCACTAAACCAGGTCCCTTAGTACAATATCCCCCAGCATAACTTGAGGCTATTTCCTCTAGTCCTATTACTATCACTGTGATTTAGCAATAGATCATATTATTTGTACTCCCAAGCGAACAGAACTTGGCTACAAAATTAGACTTCAGTTGAACAGAAAGATACCAGCTATGTAACATTTGCTTCTGCTACTACAGAATAGAGTTGCAATTAAGTAGCTTTGTAAAACAGATTTCCACTATCCTTTTCAGAAAAAAAAAAAAACTAACAGCAGTAAGCTACAGCTGACTGTAGTATCTCAGATGATAATTAGCTGCATAAACTGAACTACATCAAGCACAGGTGGTGTGAGCTGGAGATTTACTTAAGTAGCCTCCTCTTTTAGTGGTGGAAGCTTTTTCTATTCATAGAGATGATTATTTGCATTTAACATAGAAGCTGGTAGTTAGAAACATTTTTCAATAAATATAAAAAGTTCTTTAAGAAACTATTTGAAAATCATATTACATATACACTTATAATTCATAGACACTCATACATAAACCATGCTTGAATTATGTTGTTTAAATTCAAAGTAACACAATTAACTGGTCGAGTCCCTTCATCCTGCTTAGGAATTAGTACAAAGTAGATTGGACAATGTTGATGAACCAGACATTTTCAAGGGTCATAGCTGTTAAAAATTCAGATAATGTGTTGCAAATTGCAATCCTATTAAAAGAGTAAGAACAAATCTTGTGGAAAAAAAAAAAAAAAATGGAGGACTGCTTTGTAGAAAGTGACGGTTACATTTTACGCAGGTTTAAGACTTGAAAGTCTTAATTGGTTAATAATCTGAGCTTCAGTGGCTCATGACATAAATGCAGACTACATAAAATTTTAAATGACCTTCCCAGTGAACGTATTAGCCAAGATTAATGAATTTATAATTCTACACTGAGGAACTATGGCTAAAATTGATTGCAAATCCATTAATCTAACAGAAAATTAAATGTTCCTTTAGAAAACAGACAAAAAAAAAAAAAAAAAGAAAAAGAAAAATGCAGACACACAAGAACACAAGTGTGCAAAAAAAAAAACCCAAAAACAAACAAAAAAACAAATATAGGGACACTCTTCTGTTTCATTTAGTGATTTGTACATCTGATGATGTTAGCAATGTCAAATTTCCTTTCCTGCTCCACTGCTCTTCTTCAGAGCTACTTCTTGCCTTAGTAAAGAGCTAAGGGATTTCAGCGCAAGAGCATATCATAACATGAAGCTTATAGCTTGTGAAGTGCTCTGAAGAAAAACATGAAGAGAGAAATTTATTATCTTCATAGGGAATGTACTTAGGATAGCATAAGGAAAAATCAGATTTGAGGAGGTTTCTATTCACAACACTGGAACAATTGAAGAGTGGTTCAGAAAGGATAAAAATGACAAATAACTTTTTCTCTTTGGAGATAAGAGAAAAATTAAGGAGCCTGGGAAATTGTATGAGTGCACTCCCCTCATCCAAAGTACTGCCAAATTGTGCCTGCGCTACAGACACAACAAAAAAAGATCACGTCTACCCCACAACTTTAGTATTAGGTAGCTTATGTTTCCTGAATATTTAAGAAGTTAGATGTATAAGAATACCCTGTTTCTTCCTCAGTGTGCTTTTTTTTTTTTTTTTTTGTAATCTTTTTTTCTCATTTATGTTGTTATGAGACAAAAATGGAGAAGATGTTACTTCTTTTAATTTTAAGCTACCCAGTAACATAACAGCATGCATTTTTCCAATCATTATTGCATCCATGGAGTTAAGAGGAGCATTGTGATATAGAGGTAATATTATTTTGGATCAATCTTCTCATTGCTACTGAAATCTTGAAGTATTTTAGAATGTATATTAGATTAAGTCATAACATAAATTTAGATTCATAATATAAATTCCATAGATGCAAATTGTAAGTCCAAATGCCTCCTAAACTAGAATTTCTTTCAAAGATTAATTTGAGATAATCTTCAGTTTAAGATAAATAAATCCTATTTTCTTTTTATAGAAATGTTTCAGAAATGCTCTAGGCAAAGCCATTTAGATATTAGTGGCATGCTGCAGAAACATATCACAAACCTTTTCTGAGAACAACACAGCATTAAATGCTGTTGCTTTTCCACAATTCTTTTTATTTCTCATCTATGCTGCACTTTCTGTCTTTGGAGTGTTCTTTTGCAAAGATATGGGGTATAGACCTCAAATGGATCTTTTGGCTACTGATATAATTCCCTGGGTGTAATTACCATATTTCATTGGTTTGGAATTCAATCCCTAGTTTTACTTTTCAAGATCTAAAAATGGTAATGCACCTGCAATCGTATCACATACTTGTGCAATATCACTTATCTTGAGGAAGTGAGAAAATGATATGAATTACAACTTAACTTAAACATAAGTATTTCAGACCACATTTTCTTTCTCTCTCTTTGGAAGTTAGTACTTGATATTCAACCCACATAATGCATTGTGTAACCTTTAGTCTAAGGGCTGTACCTTTCTGCCCACCTGTGTTTTTGTACCATTCATTTTCAGCAGAGTCAGACAAAAATCATTTTATGGATAGCACTTGAAAATATTTGTAATTGGATACAATAGTAATTCTTGCAGGAGGCTAATTTCATTTACATAAAATTTTTCTGCACTTCTATATACAAAGAGAGATACACTCAAGAAACCTGTACCTCATTTAGTGGAAAAGATTTTTTTGAGAGAAAAGAAGAATATAATGAGTTTATTCAAAATAATTTTGTAGTCTTTTTGATAGTGCTGTTTTAAGAAAGCTTTCATTAGAAATGTCTAAATTTTGTCGCTATATTTTTTTCTATTATTTATCAATTAAAGAAGAGTTCTCAGAATAAAGAATGATGTTATCCCAAATATTTTTTCCTGTGAGTATGGGAAGGGTTACAATGAAGAAGAAAAAAAAGTACATGCAAATTCTACCACGGGTTAAATTTGTTGTCATAAATTGGAAAGTGAGTCCATAAGAACCTAATGAGATTCAACATGGTCAAGTACAAGGTGTTGTGCCTGGGTCAGGGCAATCTCAGGTATGTGTACAGACTAAGATTGAAAGCAGATGTGTGGAGAAAGAAATGGGGGTTCTCGTGGATGAAAAGTTGGACATGAGCCAGCAGTGCATGCTTGCAGCCTGGATGGCCCACAGCATCCTGGGCTGCATCTAAAGAGGAATCACCAGCAGAGTAAGGGATGTGACTCTGCCCTTGTGATTTGGAATACTGTGTCCAGACCTGGGACACTCAGTACAAGAGGGATGCAGAGTTCTTGGAGTGGCTCCAGAGGGGAGGGTCACAAAGAGAGCTGGAGCACTTCTCCTAAGAGAAGAGGTTGAGGGAGCTGAACTTGTTCAGACTGAAAAAGGGAAGACTCTGGGAAGACTTCATTGCAGCCTTACAATACTTAAAGAGAGCTTACAAACAGGAGGGAGACCAACTTTTAACACACTGTGATAGTGATAGGACAAAGGCAACTGACTTTAAACAAAAAAGGGGAGATTTGGATTAGATATTAGGAGAAGTCTTTTTCTCAGCAGACAGTGAGGCACTGGAACAGTTTGCCCAGAGAAGCTGTGGATGCACCATCTCTGGAGGTGTTCCCCGGGTAGCCTGACCCAGTGGTTGTCAATCTTATCCACAGGAGGGGATTGGAACTAGACGATCTTTAAGGTCTCTTCCAACCCAAGCCATTCTATGATTCCTTCTATGATTCTATGATATTTAATCTGTCCTGTTGTGCTGCTGGAAGTAATTATTCAAGTAATTGGAGTACCAGATAATATGACATATATCTTCATTTCCTCCACTCTGTGTTGAAGCAAAGATGTGATTCTTTGTTTGTTTCTCCAGCTGAAGTGGATGGGACAGCCTCTGAAGGAAAGCAGGAAGAGTGCTGGTCCCAGATTCCGTGTCCTATTCTTGCTATGTCTGCAATGAAGATGGGCATTTGTGGACATTGCCTTGCTCCTACACTTCAAGTGACTCAGCATGAAGGTGTTGTCTTTTGATGCTGTAGCCACGAGAAAAGGAGTTCATGCAGGACAGGGTTGAGCATCTGGGAGCTGTTTTGTAGCAAACTGCAGAGAGAAATGACATTATATCTGATCTTGTAGAAATTCCTCAGAGCTTGATAAGCATGAATTTCTACTTTTCTAAGATAGTACTGTACTGTAGTGGTTATGAATTTCCTCTTTTTCTTGACACTTTAGCTTGTCTAGAAGCCTGCTTCTCTGTCCTCACCATGTTGTCAATTCCTATTACCTTACTGCAAATATCACATTTGTTATTTTTTAAGTTCTTCCTCCATAATTATATGATTAGGCAAGAATTTGAATCTTGATTACGATTATGACAGCACATTGCTCTAATCCAACCTTATGTTGGTAGAAAAGAGAATCATAGAATTATAGAATAGCCTGGATTGAAAAGAACCTTAAAGATCATGTAGTTTCAACCCCCCTGCCATGGGCAGGGTCACCAACTATGTCTAGACCAGGCTGCCCAGAGCCACATCCAACCTGGCTTTGAATGCCTCTAGGGATGGGGCTTTCACAACTTCTCTGGGCAACCTGTTACAGTGTGTGACCACCCTCTGTGTGAAAAACTTCCTCCTAATATCTAACCTAAATCTTTCCTGTCTCAGTTTAAAAAAAAGAGCTTCAACATGTAACTTTGTTTGTCTAGAAGCTCTGAAATTATGTAATGATACATAATATCATGTAAACTGTTTCTTTTCTTTGATAATTTTATTAGATTCTTTTTTAATCCTGGGATTTTCATGTCAGACACAGAAGACTTTATACATGATTGCCACATGCTTGGAGCCACTAAAATCAAGCTCCCTTGCAACCTACCCTCTTCCTGATCAGCTGAATCAGAAGAAGAGGGTATATTGCTACCACTGTCTCCGGGACTGCCTTGCTGGACTATCATGAGGTTAATGCTTTCATGATTCCAAATGCGCTTCCTTGTCTTTACAGAAACAGATCCTACCCTGTAAAAGATATAAATCTAATTTTGACTACGCTCCTCAGACACTCTACAGACAAACAAAAGAGGGATGAAACTACATTTTGTTCCTGTGATTCAAAACTGATAGATGAGTCTGAAATACAGAAGTCCAATCAGTGTCAGGAAGGACTAAAAGGACTAAAGGTTAAATAATTCTGGGGAAAAGAAAAAAAAAAAAAAAAAAGAGAGAGAGACTTTTGAAAAACATAGCAGGAAGATATCTGAATAGCCCTGACTTAGCATTACTTTTCAGGAAAATAAACTGTCTGAATGCAAACGATAGCTGACCAGTGTTTCACTGGTGTCATTTCCTTGCTTACCCTCTTGTCAGCCTCTGCAGCAAAGGACAGTGAACTTTCTCACTATTCTGCTTTAAGGTTTTCCTTAGGAGTGGGAGATACTATAAGCTGTAGATCAGCTTCATGGGAAATTTTTAGCATGGCAAAAGCATCATTTCTATAAAGAGATCAACTGTCCTGAGAACATTCACTGGCTGGAGAGAAAAGAAATCCAAGAGATTATCCTTAATTCAGTGAATTAATATGACACATTTTGAGCACAGAAAAAATAAAAACTTGTAATGCTAGCTAATTTTTGACTTGAATGACCTTGAACATGCTAAATCTTTTTTTTATTATTATTATTTACATTATAAACTATTTATAAATATGTTCTTTGACATAAATTCATGCTTCATTCTCACATATGTGAGAAGGAACAATGTGATTAAAGCAAAGTACTAGGAATTAAAAAATGTGTTATGAAAGCTGAATCATGCTGAAGTCAAAGAAACATTTTCTATTGGCTTCTATGTTTAAATTTTCATTCTGAAATATATGAGCTCTGCTAGATCATCCTATTAGTATGATGGGTAAATGGTATACTTTCCTACTCAGAAAAAAATACGCTTAACTTTAATACATAAAAGAATTCTATTTAAGATTTCTGTCTCATTTATCCTTTAGTCTGTAATAAACATGGAAAAGATTTTGTTGTTAATCAAGAGAAGTTTTAAAAACTGCCATCTACACATGGAAAACGATCTGAAATATTATAATTGCAGTGTGTACAAGAAATCTATTTTACTGTCTTACAGTATTAATCCTAGTAAGATAGAGATATCACATCTGAGGCAAGTTTTTTATAATGTGCATTATCACCATTGTTTGATGCGAGTGATGAACAAGTCTGACCAGACCCAAACATGGAAGCAGATTCCCCAGCCCAGTGAAAGGTACATTTTTAATTCCCTCGCATTTGAAATCTCCCAAACAGCGTGCTGGAAAGTGAGATGGCCAAACTCAGAAAGCCAAGAATCTATGTTATCACCTTATTTTACACTACCTGAATGCACTTTATTCCTCTTGAGGACAGAGATCCTGATTCCTTTCCTGAAGATAGTTGCCTAAGTCTTTCTTTAAAAAATGGAGAAGAGGTTGTTCCTTCCTCCCAAAAAGCAGCCGTAGATGTTTATAATTCAGTAGTTAGAGTACTCACACTCATTTGTCTGAGAGCTATGTTATAACCTGCCAGTACTCCAGCTGCATCTACAGTCCTACCCACCACTCATTAAGTTTTTTAAGAGAGTATGTGAGAGAGCAAACTTCACCTCTGCCTTTGGAAGAGCAATTCTCTGAAAGAAACAATGCCAGATTCAGTGGACCGCAAACAACTGAAAGCTTCACTGTCTCATCCAGTGACTGGGACACTCTTAGGAGGGGGAAAACCTACTCTGATCTTTAACCTCACAACCTGCCTCTTTATTTCACACTAAACATTCTTTGGAGGAGGTTTGCCCATAGATGAGTAGCTAACCCAGAGAGGCTTGTTAACGCCTGCTTTTAGGCTGAATGGACCATGAAATCATAGAATCATACAATGTCTTGTGTTGGAAGGGACCTCAGAGATCATCAAGTTCCAACCCTTCTGCTGTGGGCAGGTTGCCAACCACTAGATCAAGTACTAGACCATGTTGCCCAGGGACCCATCCAGCCTGTCCTTGAACACCTCCAGGGACAGGGCATCCACAACCCCTCTGGGCAGCCTCTTCTAGCACCTCATCACCCTCTCAGTGAAAATTTTCTCCCTGTCATCTAAACTAAATCTCCACTTCTTTAGTTTAGAACCATTCCCTCTTGTACTATCACTGTCTATCCATGTAAAAAGTTGATTTTTCTTCTGTTTATAATCTCCCTTTAAACACTGGAAAGCAACAGTGAGGTCCCCCGCGGCCTTATCTTCCCAAGATTGAACAAGCTCAGGTCCTTCCAACTGTCTTTGTAGGAGAGGTGCTCCAGTCCTTTTCAAGGCCCTCCCCTGTACTCTATCCAAAAGCTCCACATCTTTCCTGTGTTGGGGAACTCCAGTCCCAGATCTGAATGCAATACTCCAGAGGCAGAGGGACAGTTGCATCTTTCAGACTGCTGGACAATAAAGATTATGTCCATAGTATGAAATAGATGTAATGCAATAGCAGAAAAATGTTCTATTCACAGATAACCTGTTATTAGAGTGCTGCTCTGAAGCTGAGAGCCATGGACTTTATTCCCCTACAATCGCAAAAATATTTGAGGCCCTAAGGCAGTTGTAAAATTCAGCTAGTTCTAAAATTTGTCATTAAGCCTACCTATTTACTTCCAGCTATCACCACATCTTATTCTAGAAGTGCTCACTACCTCTGTGTACTAAGCCATGTAGGAAACTTCTGTTGCTCTCCTCACTCTTAACAGAATCAACAGAATCAGAGAATGGTGGAGGTTGAAAGGATCCATTGATATGATTTGGTCCAACCTCCATGTTTAAGCTAGATCCCCTAGTGAAGGTTGCCCAGGACTACATCCATTCAGCTTTTGAAGATCTCCAAGAAGGACACTCCACAACCTCTCTCACCAGTGCTCAGACATCATCAAATAAAAAATGCTTCTTGATGTTCAGATGCAAATTCTTGTGTTTGTACCATTGCCTCTTGTCCTGACACTGGGCATCACTGGGAAGAGCTTGGCTCTCACAATAAGGAAATTCAAAATTAGCTGTTTAAAGAGTTGAAAATTCTTCAGCTGAATATTAGATAATCCTTTCTATTTTTCCTTTTCCTTGTTTGAACTCTGTCACTCCTGGCTTGCATCTTCTTATCTCTGGGATTAATAGTTGCCTTCTCTTTCTGGATGCCAAAAATGATAATGTCATGATAAAAGAGCAGTAGCAACATGGAAGAAGGACAAAATCGCTTGCTTGGCACCAAATACCTTCATAATTTTTCTAAGTCCTGTTATGCAGAATTTCACTCCCTGGTCCTGTCTTTACTGCATCCAGTCTGCAAGCACATACAAATCTTCCACATGCTAAGTGAGTATATAGCTACACCTGCAAATTTGTTTGGCCAAAGTCCCAGGGAGCCCTGGGGGCACTGGCTGAGCTGTGCCACTCAAAGGACAAGATTTAGCTAGTGAATTCTGATCAGGCTTAGATACAAGCAACAATCTGTGCTTTGGTTTTCTGAGCTCACAAGATAGAGTTAAAAATATATATTTTTAAAAAATAAGTAAGAAAATCTAGTGATTTTTTAGACCCACAGCTTTGGTTTTCCAAAGTGTCCGGTTTTGTTCCATTATGTTTCTGACTTTAGCTTTAGTTAAACACAGCTCCTTTTTTAAAGTTTGTATTACCATGTTATTTGTTAACCTGAGGGCACTCAGCTGATTCCTGGTTATTGCTTGATATCTTCAATAACAAGACTCTTCTTGTACTTACAAGTGTTGTAATTGTCAAATATGAAATGCTATGCAGAACCATTGTGTCTCATGACACATCTGTCAGTGGGCACATTAAAGTAAGTTTTTTCAGCCGTTTGGGATTTTGGCCTTTTTAACAAGTAAATTGCATTTCCTAGTACAAAGTCTTTGTAACTAAAATTATGTAAATGATAATTAAGCCTCATTAAGCTTCTACAAGTACAGATATGAAGAAGTTTACGACATCATTGATAAAAGGAAAGAAAATGAACTGAGAATACAAGATGCATGCTGTCATTCTTTCCTTGAAAAACATGAATACAATCAGCTACTAAAGCTATGATCTCCCTCTTAGAAATTCAGAAGTTAATCCTTGCTTTGAATTCCAAAATCAATTAGAAATAAATTTTGTGGAGAAATTTAGAAAGTCATTTATGGAGAACTTGCTGATGGTAGACTTTTTCACGATTTTGTTTTCATTTTTAATTCTCAAGATTTTTTCAAGTATTTTCTGTATGATTCAGCATAATTTCTGAATTTTCACTTACTTTCATTCCATTCTAAATATGAAGGCTTACTGACACCAAAAGCAGAACTCTACCCTCACTTAAATGGGCTGCAATTCCCCTCTCAGTTATTTATGACATTATCTTTCCTATTTTTAAGCAAGCATAATTTTTCAGGTTTAACTCCCAAAAAAATAAGGAATTTTGTTGTTGACCGCTGATGGTGGACAAAGAAAAACAATGTCCCAGAGCTACATTAAGAACTCCAGAAAAAATCTGAGATTTTGGATAAGAAAGCCCTCCACATTTCTGTTGACAATATTTTTTTAAAAAGCTACAGAAAAAAGACAACTTAGCTTTGTTGTCACTTTGTTGTTTGTAAAATGCATAAAGGCTAACAAAAAATAGAAGGGAAGAAAAACTGATATAAAAAACAATTCTTTTGCAATAGAATTTCATGCTGGTATAATTTACCAGATTTATTTATTCTGTGTTCCTGTTGCCTAAAGCCACTGATGAGTAGACACTAATGAGCCTTTCCTAGCTAGCTTATTTGGGCTACATAGTAAATCACTTTTCTTCTCCTTCTCCATGCTGTAAGATCTTCAGAGGTGACAGTTGGGTCACCTGACTTTCAGCATCAACTAAATTAGAACAACAGCTGAGAGATGAAAAAAAAGCGTGCACTGGTTACCTTTCCAGCCGTCTCCCAAACCCCTTTCATGAGGAGAGGACTGGGTACAGGACCAGAGAATCCAAAGGAAAGCAATGCCTTTGCATATTTGATTTCAAACTCGTTTTAAAAAAACTCAGGGTTTTATTTTAGAATCTCTTTAACTCACTAGGAGAAATCCAGTTTAGATTTCAGCAATTCTTAGGATTTGAAAATGTTTAGTAGATATCCAGAAGTATCTGAAAATTCATCAGTTCCAGTGCAGCTGACCTCCTCATCCTAGTGTTTACTGCTGATGCAAGAAGTTCGTTGGGAGCTGCTGTTAGTCAGCTGCCCTTAAGGCTTGTTTATAATTATTGAAGTCAGTTACAAGATATGTTAAATTATTATATGATGTTATTTCAACAGGTTAAAACTCATTAGAAACCACATAAAAACATTTCATTAATACCATTAAATAACCTACCACCTTATTTTTGTGTCATAGGCAATTTTACAAACACACCCTCTCATGTACAGTACTGATCTACAATGATGGCCAAGTGGATTAAATGTAGATTCAAAATCATTAGATGTAGGTTCTGATTCCTTTGAATGCCATTAAGGTGTAAGTTGGGGAGTAACTTCTTAATAGCAATGAACTAAATCTCTTTTTCTTTTTCAATCTCTGTTCAAACCTGTTTGTGCTTAATGCCAGCTTCAGAGACTCTTGCATAACTTGCAACAACAGCCTGAGTCTCTGCATGTGATCTTACAGAAATCATTTACACTTTCTAAACAGGAGGTTGTAGTCAGAAAGGAGTTCAGGGAAACTTTTCTTATTATATCTATTTACAATTTGTCTACAAGGTTGGTCTTAGTAAATGACTATTGAGCACTTAGCTGAAGTGAACCTGAATCGCAAATCAAAGAAATACCCCACTGGGTCAGTTGCTGACTGATGACTTTTCTCACATTTCAAATCTTTATTTCATCTAGATATCATAAGTGTATCCTTCCATTCTGCAGGAAGTATATCTTCTGGGACTACATAAATACAGTTATTCTATGAAATAGCTTGTTTAATTGACTTTAAATATCGAGAGCCCAAAAGACAATTATGAGGTGTAAAAATTTCTTAAATTCTAGAGTTTAAAAGCAAGCAGGTAAGCAATAAAACAATCAAAACAAAACAAAACAATCATGCCATGAGCTATATAAAGAACTTAAAACTGCAAAACTATGACTGCAAAACAATAATACACTTTGAATTTGGGAATATTTGTCCTGATCTTGCTCACTCAAGTGAGTAATGAAGGGAAACTATGTAAGGATTTATAGTCTTTCATTAGCTATGCAAGACTCAAATTTGAGATTGCAGCATTAATCATGTCCTAACAGTAAAACTTCAATAGGATTACAGTTTATAAGTCTCCTAGTTACATTTGGAGTGTTTGCTCTTCCAGTTTGAATTAGATTAGTAAGTAGTGATGAGAAATGCTAGTGATTTCTGCCTCCAAACTGACAGAGTTGAGCTGCAGGCACATTTCTTTTGTGAAGCGAGAACAGGAATAGAACAGAAAAGTAACTACCAATGTGATCGTTATGCTGAGATCATGGCACCGGGGGGACCTTATAGCAGCCATGGTACCCGAAGGGGACTCACAAGAAAACTAGAGAGAGATTTTTTATAAAGGCATGTAGCAACAGGAGGAGGGGAAATGGCTTTAAACTCGAATAAGGTAGATTTAGATATTTAGATATTAGGAAGAAGTTCTTTACTGTGAGAGTGGTGAGACACTGAAACATGTTGCAAGAGAGAATGTGGATGACCACTCCCTGGAGGCATTCAAGGCCAGGCTGTGAGCAACCTGGTCTAGAGGGAGATGTCCCTGCCTATAGCTGGGGGGTTGGAACTAGGTGATCTTACATGTCCCTTCCAACTCAAACCATTCTATGATTCCATGTATTTGAAGTTTGTGAAAAACAAACAAACAAACAAACAAACAAAAACTGTTCATGAATTATGAAAACAAATCATTAAAATATGAAAGATGGGTTCAAAGATTTTCTGATTTGTACCAAGTCCGGCCATTATTAATGGAATCATCCTAACGTGGGTAGTTGCTACACAAAATGAGGTATTTCCCATGTATCAGTATTCACACATTCAAATGAGTTCTTATGACTCATGCATTGTTTAGAAACAGATCTGTTAGACTAATTTGTTTCGATAATCTTAAAAATTTGTACTTCTGACAGCTTAGCTGATATAGTTTTCCAGCTTTGGAGGTGAACTTGTCAAAGATTATTCATAATTTCTATGAAACATGATGTCAGAAGTCTGACTAAGCTATAAAAGAAGAGATTCAGATTTAGCCTTCAAACTCCCTCATTCTTGCCTGTATCGGATATCAGAATTCATAACAATGATTATGCATCATTTGATATATTGTAGAGTAACACCTTTTTTTGTCCTGTTGAGTTGGAATTTCTTTTTGGTTATTGCCTGAGGGCTAAATTCAGTAAGAAATAATCCACCACCAGAAGTGAATTAATTTAAAATTCAGATGATTATGTTCACCAGAATCCTGTATCAGTGTGGGAATATTGCTGTCAATAACTTCTTAATTGCAAAAGTTCTTTTAAGGAACCTTTGCATAAAAACGCAGTTTAAAATGGTAGTGATTCCGACCAGGAACATAAATGTATTCCACTTTGAAACACCTGGTATTACATAGTTCAAAAAAAAATTTATTTTCAGTACTCCCATAAAATCCTTGCTTTCTCAAGTCAGACACTTATGAAAATGTCTACAGATACTACAGTATTAAAATGAATTAGTAAAAAAAAAAAAAAGTAATAAACAAAAATGCTATCTAAAGTTGTGTCTTTTTAGTCTGGATTTACTACTGATGACATAAGCTTTGTATAAATCTGTGGATGAAGTTGCCTAGCCATTGTTTGGTTTTAAGCAGCTTCAGGAGAAGTGTGGAACACCCTTCTCACTGATGGAGAGCAGAAGCACTAAGTGTTGCTAATAGGAGCAGAGATAGACTGCTGATGGCAGCTTCACCTGAGTTTTATAAATGAGTCTGTTATGACTCATATAGCATATGAATTTTGACTTTTACTCATCAGGAACCCGAGTCAAGTAATCTTAAAAGTGACAATGGAACTATTTATTAGAGTAGCGCCCAGTGACTCCCAATAAAAATCACCAAAAAAGCCCTATGTACAAAAGCCATAAAAATCAAAACAAATTAAGTAAGACTAATTACAAAATAAAGTGTTCTTATTCCACTTTACAGAGGGAGATTTGAAACAGTAAGAGATGAAAACATTTGCATACAATGACCCCATATGTCAGTGGCAGAGATAAAGAAAAGAATCAAGAATTTGAGTCTGAGATTATTCTCCTATGTAGAACTTCAAAACAGATTTAAACAATTTATATCTAAATCAAGATACAAGTAGCAGTGGTCTCAAGTAATTGTTTTTAGCCTATGGTTATCCTTTCTGGTTATGTTTCTAATAAGCTTCGCAATATCTTACCTGAACATAACAAATTCAATATATTACATGTGCAAAATATGATACAAAGCAGTTCTCGACACATTTATATCATATAAAAAATAAGATGCAAAGTAGTTCTCAACACATTCTGACACATAAACAAATATTTAGCTATTGATATGATGACAGCAAAGTAAATACATACCTTCGATTCTTTACACGTTCCTCCATTCTCCAGAAAAGATGGGTAAAACATTGTGATTCAGGCTCTATTCTTGATCATACTATTATTCATTTTGAAGAACTTCACAGAACCTGATGGAGTCTAGCCCATGTGAATAGCCCTTTCTCTTGAAGAATTTATCTTTGACTTTTACAGTTAGACATGTTACAGTGAAATGTGTGCAATGCAAAGCAGCCAATTACAGCATTATTTGAAAGTTATATTCACTATGAGCTTAAAATAAATTTGTCTTTGTGGTGGAAGAAATTGAAAAGACAAAATGCATATACAGAAATGTTTCAGGGGACTACTTTCTCTTTGTGTTTGTATAGCCTTGCCAACATGGTAAGCACATTTACTATTAGATTTTTTATATATATTTATTACCTTTTCAAAACATAATAAATCTGTGTGGAAAAAAAATTACATTCTGGAGGACATGAGCTGGTGCTCAAATCAAGAATGAATGTGATCTTTAGCAATGACGTGACACAGCACTTTGGAAAGAGCATACCAGTGACTGTGCTATTTGTTATTTGGACTGTCTCTTCTATATTTAGTTTATTTTCTTTAAAACATAACTACTTTCTTACATATGGACCAGACTCTCACAGATAACTGAAGGTACTGGAGTTACACTGAGGGTTTGAAAAATACTGGTGTTCACAGATATTTTTCAGAGATAATGAGGAAGAATCCTTTCTAGTAAGGGGAAATATTGTTAGTATTTTGAGATATTTATTTACAATCATACTCTACTACAATGAGTGATGATCATGGCATGCAGAGCTATAGGACAGCAGATTTAAAAAGTGCCTAACAGTCCAAAAATTCAGCTGCATTTCTTATAAAAATGAGACTCGATTGCATGTACACATGGCTATGAGGGTGTGTGCAGGGACTTGCACATAACGCCCTGAATGAGTATCTGTCATTCCTTCCTCATATTTCTTGCAACCGTTGGATATTCTCAACCAGGTTTGCCAAAGAAAGGTTTGAAAAGTTTGAGTCTTCAGGTTTCTACTATAGTAAAGAGGAGACTCAAGGGAAGGATTGTTACATAAACATACCCTTGATTAGAAACATAAGTAAAGCATGTTACAGGAAAGAAATGGTCAGAATTCAGAATTCCTCAGTACGAGAAAAGACTCACCTGGGGGGCTCTGCTTACAAGTAGCAAAATGCATGCAAGATCAAGTGCGCTTCTTTTTGCCTGTGCTCTCTGTGGTGAATGCGGAGTTATTACTTTACTCCATTCCTTCCTCCACAAATGATGGAAGTCTGTGTGTGTGAATTATCTAAGGAAGCAACAGTTTCACAGAAGACTTAAAAGTGTGTCTAATCCTCATCAGCATATGAAACATTCAAAATGAGACAATAAAATCTAAAACCTTCATTAAATGACTAATAATTGATTAATTGAGTTAACTTACTGATGGCTGTGATATCAGAATATGAACCATACTGGGAACACTGGAGATGAAAGTAGCGAAGGGTGTAGCAGCCATGTTCATCCAATATTTCAGCACTGAATCTTGAATCAGACTCAAAAAGCATTGAGAAATGCTTCATTTACATTCTGCAGCAGTATTTTGTTTCATAGAACCATAGTTATTAAATGAAACTGTGGTTTGCCAAACTGCAGCAGACTTTCAAGAAGAATAATTAGTATTCTACAAAACACTTCAAAAATACGTATGTTGCTATTCACATTCAAACTAGAATGATGTTCAAGATCATACACTCAGTAAATTCATGGTGTTTGCAACTAATATAGTATCTAAGAATCATATGTTGTATTGGACTTTAACACTGCAGGTTGACATTTGCATTCTGTATTAAATATTAAATTCTGTATTCTGATAGACAGTAAACCTTCAGCTTCCCCTGCACTGGAAATTACAGGCACGTATCTCAAGAAAAAGTTAACCATCTGCATTTGTTTTATACACTGGAGAGATTATGGACTGTACCACCCAGGCATTTTGGGCATTATGACATTCTTTATCCTATGTCCAATAAATTGGGGAGAAGTGGGAATTGTCTTATGTACCCTCCTCTTCCCATGGTCTTTGTAAATGTCTAATATTAAAAGTCTGTTCCTCCAAAGACATCACGCATAGGAGTGGAACTGAATTTAGGTAGAAATATGTTTTTGGTATGATAATCCTACTATAGTTTTTACAGACAAAGAGGCATGTGTTACAAATGATCTCTCTTGCAGTTTTAAGTTTCATTCACTTAATTTGAATATACAGTTCAATATGTGCTCTCCTGCATGTTGTAATAATGAGTTGTGTTGTTCCTGCAAAATAAAGGAGTGCTTAACAGTTGGAAACCCTTACTAATATAAATTCAGAATAGCTGTAGCTAGACCAGATCCTGAGAGATGCAGTATTTCCAACTCCAGCCAAATCCAGGGCTCAAAAAATATGTGATTTGATAAAACTTCACAACCTTTTTTAAAAAATACAGTCTGTGCCTCCCTCCCACACTCAGTCTTTTTTTAAGCCCGTGTATCTTGCTGTAAACTTTTCTTTTCTGGCAGGATGAGTAGAAGTGAACCTTGAATTCACACACTATAATCTAGAACTTAACTTATGTCTGACAAAGCAAAAGAATTTGCAATGCTCCAACACTGTGGAAAGCTTCAATCAAACTAAAGCCAGTACACAGAATGTGTTTACATATAAGAAAACACCATAAGCTAATTGTACAGCCATTTTCTAGTAGTTCAAGATTTTGAAACTATCAGTGCATGTGAAAAATGTTACCTATTTACAGATGGAAGTATTTTAAAAGACCATTTAATGAGTCCCAAACTCCAGCAACTCCAGCAATTCATAGAATAATTTTTCTGTGTTGGAATGCTTTACTTGGTTGATCAGAAATAAAACACTGATTCTTTGTCTTTAAAAAAAAAGATATAAGACAATATTAAAAAATATATAACAAGAAAAAAAATAGTTTGGGAAAAAAAAAGCATGAACATAAATTGTTTCCAAAGGAAAATTCATGATGGTAATCTAGCTAGGACTTTTTTTTTTTTTTTTTTTAAATTATTAAATATATATAATAGACTATTGTGATGACTTTACTGTCATAAGAGATAAATTCCCTAAGTTTTGTGATCAAAGCATGATGCAGGACTGTCTTTACGTGCATTTGGCAGGTAATTGTGGCTTAAGAACGTTCTTTAAAGAAAGAAATGTCATTTTTCATTCTTAAATATCATTAGAGCACTCGGATCATATATTAATGTCACTAGATCTGCTAAAGAAAAATAACATTTACTATATTTTTGGAATTCTAAATATTTTTATTAAGTATGAAAAATAGGATCTTGGTTAATGATTATTATTCCAAGAGCTACTGCCTCAAAGAGAAACTGCCTCACTATAAAAAAACAGCTATTGTCACCTTCTTAAAGTTACATTTTCAAGCTAGGAGTTCCTTTTTCATTTGTTTGTTAATGAACAATAGTGTTCTAACATCTAGTATTCTTCTATGATAAAGTAGTTTTCAAGCTTTTCATCTCAGCCAAATTTTTGATCTATCTTGCTCTTTTGAGCTCCTATCTTCAAAGCCTTGGAAGCCATACCCTAAATTATCACATCTGTTCTAGACCAAATTGGTATTTAAAATATCTGGACATGTTCTCTAGAACTTTTGTACTGGAGTAATTTATCTGCAGGGCTACAGAAGCTTCCAATTCAGAACACAGACATGACATTCACTGAAGAAATGACATTGGCTTAACTTAGCTTTGGATAAGTACCAAACAGAAATTAGAGTTGTCCTGTGAGAGCTGCATATTCTGTTCTCTTGGAAGCTTAGCAGTAAGTGGAAACAAGATAACTATAATTTTTATTTCTTTCATATTATGAACACAAGTCAATCAATTGTCATTCACACCACTGTTTTTCTAGGACTGTCTAGCCATGTAGGCATATCATTCGTGCCTCCTTACCTTGTCCAGAAATACTCTGGGAGCCTGACTTCAGGTACCACATGATTTCAAAGCACCTGCTTCATTGGTACAGGGCATCTAGCTTGCAACTCTGCCTATATAAGAATTCAAGTTTGAACCAAGCAATAGAGTCACCCAAAGTCTCCATAAAACCCCCAGAAAATTGCAGAAAAATTAGTCACCTTTTGTCTATGACTAACACTGTGACTAAATTTGGTATAATACTGGCAGGGATTCCAGCCCCACATATATAGTATATGTATATATATGTATATATATAGAATACGTATAGTGTTCTAACAAGTGGAGCATCCATTATATGGGTTGGAAAAAACAAGTTTTCAGTATTGCTCTCTTCCAGAGACTGAGCCACAAATCTCAAGACAGCATCCTAGTTCTGAGATCACGAGATGCTGAATGAAAGCAGTCAGTGTCCCAGACTGGTCACTGAAGCTGAAACAGCTTTCATCCAGGCACATAACGTGGTGGGGTGGATGCTGAGAAGGTAAGAGGGACATTCACTTTTGCATAGGAGTTAGAAAACTTTATGTACAAACTAAAATTTGAAGCCCTGAAATGTATATGTATTTCATTCTTGACTAGCACTGGCCGATAGCTACATAAACAATACTGCATCAGAAATAATATAAACAGACTCCTTTCCTTTCCTTTCCTTTCCTTTCCTTTCCTTTCCTTTCCTTTCCTTTCCTTTCCTTTCCTTTCCTTTCCTTTCCTTTCCTTTCCTTTCCTTTCCTTTTTCCTTTCCTTTTTCCTTTCCTTTTTCCTTTCCTTTTTCCTTTCCTTTTTCCTTTCCTTTTTCCTTTCCTTTTTCCTTTCCTTTTTCCTTTCCTTTTTCCTTTCCTTTTTCCTTTCCTTTTTCCTTTCCTTTTTCCTTTCCTTTTTCCTTTCCTTTTTCCTTTCCTTTCCTTCCTTTTCCTTTTCCTTTTCTTTTTCTTTTTCTTTTTCTTTTTTCTTTTCTGATATTTTTACATCAAACAGGGCTTTGAATTAGTTTCCAACAAAGCTGTGTGTGTACAAGTGCCAATGCTCAGGCAGAACATGAAGTCAACGAGGACAGTCTCTTTAGCAGCAGGGTGCTTTTAAGCCACATGAAAGACCACAGTCTGCATTTCCTTCCTTTACTCACACATATTTGGAATTTATGCAGTTATTATTTCCCTCTGCACTCTCACATCATATATCCCTTTAGGGACATCTTCTAATTTTGGCCATACAACTTCTAAATTAGCGGAACTCATTACCTTTCTGAGCTTTAATACAGTGACAGCTGCAGTGAATTTTTTGCTGTGGCACAGACCGCTGAAGCCTACCGTCCCTGAAAACTCTTTTCTCTGAAAGTGCAGTGTTATGTAGTTCAAATCTTCTAAAGCATGGTATACATACAAGGCAAGTACATCATGGCTTTCTGTGAATCTTGTGTTTATTTTTCTATGTCTTGGATAACACTTCAGCTCTCTGTGTCCTCTAATGTCTACCTATCAGCACTGCACAAATTAACAGTAAACAAATACTTATCTCCATTTTCTTATCACAAAAATGAAGCTTAAAACACCTTTTTATACAGTAGATTTTATTCTCTTTTCTTTCCAAGACTTCTTAGTAAAATCTGTACTAATAATGATGTTTCTATAATTACTCCTGTTAGCAGCAGCGGCATGTATGGCAGTATGGCCAATCTTACATATTATTTTCATACACATGTCTACTGCCTATTTGCCTATATGCTTGATTCAGCAACATTTTATGGTGAATGTTCATGAGAGGTCTTGATATGTATTGTTTAAGAAAATACACACTGAAGCACATTCTCCTCTCACTTGGGCAAGTCAAGTTGTCACTGAGGACAATAGGAGCTGCTTCTATTCATGCTTAAATAATATTTGCATTAGGACAACAATTACAGAATTTGGATTGTAGCCTATGGTGGAAAGACAATATGAGATCACATAATTAACAACTATTCTGTAACAAAGATACATTAGAAACAATTTTAGATTCCATAGCTGACTTTCTGAATTCTCAACTATGTAATATTACAGTGGGATCAATTAATCAAGTTTAAATCATTTCAAGTTGTAGAAACTACAGACAAATGAAACCAGGCTTACACTCAAACCAGAAAAATACAAGTATATGAAATCTTTCTAGAGGAACCATAATAAAACACCTACGCAGAAAAGGTAGGATGAATAAACTCTATGGGAGTACCTTACTTTCCACATATTCGTCCAGCCATTACTTCGCTGCATTTACCCAGATAATCCTATTCTTTTTATCTTTTTAAAAGGAGGGGCTGAGAGGAGGTTTCCACGGGTAAATTTTATATATATAACCCAACCAGTGAAGCAAGAATAGGTGTTTATTTGATTTGGATATAACTTACTGCACTAATGAAGGAACATCCCAAGTTAACTGAATATGAGTACTTGTATATATGCAGAAGTCACTTCATGCTTGCCAAAGTATTCTTTATTTCTGAAAATGTAGTTCTTGGAGGGAAGGCTGCATCCCCTTGCCAACTTGACTTGATATCTTGGGAAGAACACACAAAGTTTTACCAATCAAGAGTATACAAGAAAGGATTAGAGGGCATACTAACACAGCTGAAGTTTTATTAACCATAAAGTAAAAGGTATAGTATTTAACACTTTAAAACACTGATTTTTGTAGCATACTGCTATATCTGTAACTATGATCAATAATCAAATACATTAAACCCCAAATGTTAATATCCTGGTGATTACAATACATAAGTGCAATGTGGACTTTTGTTTATTGTCACAGGAAGGGAACAGATCTTCTTGCACAACAGCAATGCCCGAATGAATTCATCATTCATTTGGCCAAATGCTATTTCTTCTGATGTTCGTAAATATCTTCATGGATAATGTGATCACAAATACCTGAGGAAGGAGAAAGGACAAGCAAAAAACAACACAGAAAACATTGATACTTGCTCATGACTGAGTCAATCTGACTGCTGATATATGAATGACAGTGCAGAAAGATATAAGGGAGAATGACTGAGAAATATTTCTGAAGACACAAACTGCTCAAGCTTAGACTTGCTATGTGACCTTGAGCAAGTCAGTTAGATCCAGATTGCGGAAGAATCTTGAAATCTATTTCAAGTGACAATAACTTAGTTAAGAGTTTCAGTGCCCCGTGAATCTTGGTGGCATCCTTTAAATGGGTGTAACAGTTCTTTCCTACCTGATAAGAAAGTGCTGTAAGCTATACTACATTGAAGATCATGAAATACTCATATCCTGAGCTAATGAGTTATGTAGTCCATAGTGTTTTTATTATCTACTTTTGAGGGATGGTATTACATGTAGAAGAGACAAATTAGGTATAATTTTAATTCTTTTGGTAAAAATAAATTAATCCCATTTTCAGCTTCATGATTTAGATACAACCAAAACTTGCTTCCACCTGCTTGATAGTATTGAGTTTCAAGGTGTCAGTGGAATGAATGAATTCTTCTTGTCATTATTCTCTTTTACCCAATAAAATTTTCTTACAGAAACATGGGGAGAGGGTTTATATGATTTTGTGATGTTTGTTCTAGCATTATCATAGATTAGGTTCTGTACAAATTCAGAGCAAAGGAAGTCTCTTGCTCTTCAGAATTTACATTTTCATAACAGTTTCCTGCCCTTGTAAAGCAGTTTGTTTTCACAAATCATATCAAACATTTCCTTCAACAAACTTTGGGCACCAACATCTGTGATGGTGCATCACTATGTGGAGGGCAGTTAATAAACAGGGCTAGATTTTATTTCTAATGAAAATTGATGGAAAGCTTTATAAAATTTCTGAGAGCATGCCAAAGCCAAATGGTACTGAATTGATTTTTACCCCCTGCAGAATATCTTTTTTTTTTTTTTTTTTTACTTAAAAGTGCTCTTACCTGTGTAATTAGCAGACTGATACTAATTCCATTTAAGATCAAAACGTTATTTTTAAACCATGTATCTAAATATTCTTCACAACCCTAAAAAAGTACAGATGAATATATTTCAAGAAAAATCATTTTGACTATTCAATTCACATTGCATATTTATAGCATGCTGTTAGAAAATATGGAATACAACATTCTGCATTCCAAGATGGGATATTTACTCACCAGAAATCAAATAGTGATGTGTACTGCACATCTAATGATCTACCCCAAGCAGATTGTAAATCTGATATTTTTGTATGGAAACGTACCAGAGTCTGTAACTTAATCAAAATGATACTGCCTTTTGTATAACTGAGAGATCACTTTACCAGTAAAGGAAAGAATATTTTCAAGTTTTCAGTGATTCTCACGTTTGCATCCTGATGTATATTTTTCAAATTACAGTCTATGATTATTATATTGCTGATTTTAAGAATATATTAATTATTATAAAGCTTAAAATAGCTACAAACATAATAAACCATATAAATAAATGCTTTCTATACTTTGAAGTGATGATTTGATGACAAGAAACAGATTAAAATTTCAATCTGAAAAAAGGAAGAGAATACCAGATGTCATTTGACAACATCCTTTCTATTTTCAGTCTTGAATTGCCTACTGAATTATTATTATTATTATTTGCATTAGGCAGTCCTCTTAACACAGGATAATTTTCAGAAGAAAATATTATGTATCTATTTGCTTCAGATATATTTTATCAGGTGATGAGTTGGTCCCTTTGTATTAAGATATGGAGACGTTAACATGAACTGCCCTTAAACAACACATCTCACATTCCAACATCTTGCTCTTATTCTGTGCTGAAGATACTTTGGAAATGAATAACTTAAACAGGTGAAGTAATTGCTGTCATTCTATAAATAAGGAATAGTAATTACAAACAGTACAATACTTTTCACATACTGACACTTCCCATTATCATTACTGATTTACACAGCATAGTTTATTGAATGCCAAGATGCTTACTATATCAAAAATCATTATTAAATATCCACGCGGTGTTGATTCTCTGATATTTGCACTCTTGTTTTCAAGTATCTGCCTACATGACTGACAGCTAAAGAGTAAAAAAAAACAAGGCTTCAGAGTGACAAGTGACAAACTAATGATTATTATTAATATTTTCATATTTGCAAGGCAAGTCTTGATGGAAAACATGCTTTGAATATTTTTTCCAATGTCCATTTAGTAGCAAAATTTATATTCTGCAAGGTACTTTTAAAATTTCTTACCATAGTATATGTTGAATTCCTTGTTGAATCACAAAACCATTTCTTCAGGTTAGATTTTGTGCATGAACATGGAATCTGAGCATGGTTTTCCTTGTTTTTATTGTTTTCCCACTGTGTGACATTGTATCTTCCACAGCATTCCATCTAAAATAAAAGTGCTATTACTTGTAACTCCAATACTTAAAAAGTCTGTCTTGCAGATGAATTTTACCTCAATCAATGTCAGTGATTTGATTTAGAAAATTAAATTAGATAGTTTTCCTCTGTATTCATAAAAGAGCAGTTTCTGCATAGGATAATTCAACCTTGTGTAGTTATAATTTACAAGGACATGCACTGGATATTTGGAGACTTAAAAAGGATGTGTTCTTTATAGTTTTGGAAGGAACATTCTTTTAAATTTGAAATGATTCTAGAACAAAAGCAAATAGAGAAAATATTGTGAATGTTAAAATTTAACAATTATCATTAACTGCAATTTATGATCCTAATGACTAATTCAGTATAGAAATTGTGTGTAAGCCATTAGTAAGGATGTGCTCAACATGAATTTCAACAAAGGAAAACATTATGAATGCTTTCCCTAATGAATGTAGTAAATGCAGACATATTTTATAAAACATATTAAAAAAAAAAAATACACAAACATTGCTTTCCTCCAACGTAGGAACCTAAAAGAAAGACAGATTTTGATAAGTTTTTTTTTTTCCTTTGCCAATTCTAGAGTCATATCTGCAAAACTTCTTGTTCTTAACAAGAGATCTTTAGAACATCTCCCTGTTTCAACCTGTGATTTCATGGAATTGATCTTGACATTTAGAAAATTCCAGAAATTTGTCATTCTGAATTATGTTGAAATTTCAAAAATGCCTATGCTTTCACAGTTGATTTTGTTTGTTTGTTGTGGAATTGTCATATTTTGTCTTAGAGATTGCTAAACAAAAATATCTAATGTTAGCATTTTGAAGAGTTAGCATAGAATATTCATGGTTCGGTCAGAAACTTTGGTAACAACTTCCAAAACAATTAATCTCATACATTCTTTAAAGGACTTCTCCAAAAAGGAAACAAATTACACATTTGCAGACCACAGAAATGATTAACAATTAAATTAATTTGAGACTTTAAGCATTATTTCTGAGAAAGGCTTGCTGCAGTATTTATTCAAATGCCTTCACAGTAGGAGTTCTGATTTGACCTGATACCCTTGCTACTTGCCAATTGTACAAGTTAGCATTCAGACATATGCAGACCAAGTATCTTGTGATATCAAACACAGTTGAATACATTAGGGAACTCATATTTTCTTCAGCTGCAATAAATTTCTGTAAAAGGAACAGCATCCATTCCTAAATACATAGACAAGTGTGCCAAACAGCTAATCTCAACCATGCCCATGTAAATTAAGGAATCTGCACACACACACACTCACCCCAATAGATATTAGTGGCAGATCCTAAAAAGGTAATCATTTATTAAAGGGAGTTATTTTGTACTTAATTAAGTTCTGATTTGTGTTTTCCTTACATTCTGCTGCACAGCATTCAGAATATTCCACACAGGTTCCTTCTCAGCCAGACTCTTATTCCCATAGTCAGAAATAACTTCATCAATTCTGTTGTTCCACTGATGGTAAACCTGTCAATAAATAAATGTTTAGAGCATTTGGTACGTGCTTATATAGATAACAGTGTGAATGGATTGTATAATCCCTGACCTTTTATTGATATTCAGATTTTGACAAGAGTCACTTGCAAGCAATCAGTTTGCTAAATATGATCTGAACCACATCATAGCTATTGGACTCATAGTAAAGCTAAAAGCAGAAGGAAAAGATAAAAGAGGAGACTAAAGCACAAATGTAGCATTGGCAGGCACAAGTTGCTTAGCCCAGATGTTGTCAGATGAGCCAGAGAACATAGTTTAGATGCACCTTAGCTGTCCTGAAATAGAAAATCCTACTTGTTATTCTTATTAGTAAGCACAGCACCTTACAATAATAATAAACAAACAAACAACAACAAACATGATGCAAACATGCATAAACGCCACACTCTTTGGCTAGAATATGTATTGCTTTGGACTAGAGTTGTTAGCAGCTCATGTTGAACCTAGATAAGGGATCTTTACAGAACTTCTTAAAATATACCTTCAACATCAATTGAAACAGACAAGCTGATCACAGAGTATTACAGAGAATATATGCATATGAGAACTCCTAGCCCACTGAAAGTTTTGATTAAAAAACAAAGCAAAACAAAACAACAACAAAAAAGCCTTCTTCAACTTAATTCAGTTGCTTTTGCTGTTCAAATAACGAAGTTCAAAACCTTGCACAGTGAATGACAAATTACTACAATTTAATATACTTCAGCAGCACTTTAATTAAGGTTGAGATCAAGTGAAATTACAAGTGAAATTTAACTGCAGTATTTCAACCATTTTTTCTGAACAAATAATCAACTCCAGAATGCATCATTCAGTTCAAATCTCGCAATATATAGAACCACAACATAAAACAGGGAGTACTCTATCATTATAAATTAACATTTTTTAAATAAATCTTGATTATACAAATTGACTTTGATGGAGTAAAACTAATTTATTTGTGCTGTGCTGAACAGCAGCAGGCTTTGAAGAACCTTATAATGTTTATGGGGCAAGTGTCATGGGAGTATTCTCAAACAACAAATTTTGGAATTGCAGAATAGGGAAGAAGCAGGATCTTTATGCATTTAGTACAGAGTGCCTTCTGCACTGTACATCGAGGGGTGTTCAAGCTATTGGAATTGCTATTTGTAGAGAAATAAACATTGGACAGTTGTTACATAAAGTTTTAAGGCACTACAATTACTAGCAATAACAACTATGTTTGTATTTATCATAGAATCATAGAATCTTGTTTTTAAATCAAGGATATTCCATACAATTGATCTCTACTTGGATCTAAAATACAGGCTCAAATAATAAAACTGGTAATTCATGAGTATACCTTAAATGCCCCAATACAAATGACTCCTACTATCAATGGCACACTAGATTGCTATTATTACCCACAAGAAAAGACTGTCATCTACTGTTTTCTCCTACATCTTCTGAAGTCCAGGAAAAGGGGACTTTTCAGGTCATCTTTCAAAATAATAAAAAGAATATAATAAAAATAAGCTGTCCCTGTGTCACTGTTGATTCTACACGCCTGAACAGAAAGAGAATGTTTGCTGAAATCCAGAAAAAGACAAATTGAAATTTTCTTTTAACAATCATTTAACCACGCTGAAGTCTTTATATTCAAATCCTTTGTTGTGCCTGCTCAACATATAGAATACTGAAGTCCAAAGAAATAGAGATACATCTGCAGTGAGAACTATTAGATTTTTTTTTTTAATTGACTACAAGGAAATATTTTGTAATTAATAGCAGTCTCATGTAATAATTTATTTACTTACCACCTCTTTCTTCAAAAATATCAGTGCTAATATGGCAATCTGGGTGAAAAACACCAGGACTTGAAAACACACATACTGAAAAAAAATTACACATTATTAATAAACATAATATTGAATAAGCAAGTGTCTTAATTTCAGTTGGGATGGAATTGTTATCTTCACCACTTGGTGTGATGCTGTGTTTTGGTTCTAGTAGAAAAAAAATGTTGATAACACATTTGTATGTGTTTATAGCTGATGCTTACAGTTGACGCTAAGTAGTGTTGTACAGAGGCAAAGCTATTTTCAGTGGAAGGCCCAAGGAGCTGGGAGGGAACAGAATTAGGACAGCTGACTTGAACTGGCCAAAGGGATATTCTGCACCATATGACATCATGCAGAAGGAGTTTTGAAGGGAGTGAGAGTTCATCTCACTCTCTTATGCAGCTCGGGGGCAGGGCATTGCTTAGGGAGTGGTGAGCAATTTCTTGTGTATCACTTGTTATATGCATTTTTATATATGTATATTTGTCATAATTATTATCCTTTCCTTCTCTTTATCTTAGTAAATAGTTCTATCTCAACCTACAAATTCTACTTTATTTTTTTTATTCTCTACCCCATTCTACCGGGAAGGGCGGAGTGAGCAAACAACTGTTTGGTGTTTAGTCACCTGCGGAGTTAAACCACAATACCAAGCAATATAATAAATTATTCCAGAAGCCCCTATATATTACCCTTCATGAATATTATTTATATTATTTGTAATAAGAAATATTCTTTTCCTGGAGGCCCTAAGAAAATGACATCATAGTCACTTTTAACATTAGGTAGGCTTTTAACATTAGATCAGACTTCAAGCAATGCACAACTCATAGTTCAGGGCCAGTGTGAAAGCCACAACCTTCAGGGAAGTGTAAAATAAAAGCTGACCACAAGCAGCTGTGCTCCATTGAAGAAAACTCTTGTTTCATTATTTCCTTTTTTCAGTTCTTACTGTGAGACCTGGAAGTCTCACACTTAGGTAAGAACTCCTTTGACTAGAAGATGCAGAAAGAAGAAAACAAAGATAGTTCATGAATTCTGTTCATTTGCACTGAGACAAAATTTTCATCCACATTGCCTAATATTCATACAACTTCATGAAAGCTAGAAATGAGACATTTCATTATCATCATCAAGCAAACACTAAATAAGTAGGGTAATAGCCAGAAAGAAGTAGAAAGAAAATTCCTGGACTCTTCACATCTCTCTGCCTACTGATACATTTATACAGAAGTCTTCAGCTTTGTTCAGATTTCACTAAAACTAGGACTTTATCTATGAAGATCTTTCTATTTGCCTGGTATTTAAATACAAGATCAAGACAGGATCACTCTGGTTTCACCCACGTTTTCAAATAAGTTAATAACATTTGGAGTCTGATTTACACTTACTGTAACTAGTAGGCATCTGATTTTCTTAACATTTCCAAGGAATCCCACGACTGATGTAAAAACAATAAGAGATCCAACTCCAAGTAACATAAAAGAAACATGTACCACCATTTGGTTCTCACCTGAAGAAACTGCATATACATTGTGTTACTTCTTTTTATTCAGGATTCCACTTACAAAACATAATCAAGGAAAAAAATATCAAAAACAAATCAAACCAACAAACCACCTAAACCCTTTCAATGCCATTATTGAAAAGATGGAAACAGTGGAATGATGAAAGGACATTCTTACTGCAATTAGTCATGGAAGCCAAAAGATGTTTTTCATAAATTCAGATGATGGCAACATAGGAGACATGAGCAGAACATAGCTAAACAAGGTGAACAATTGTTTGTTTAGCAAAAGTTAGTAATGCATGTGCAAATCCTGTGTGGATATGAATAGAGTTCTTCCAGATGCAAATTCAATGCAGTCCTCCCTCTTTGTGACTGGCAACTGTCCTCTTTCCCTTTTAATCATTTTTGCACAGACGTAGAATCTAGCAGGGGGTTGTCATTATTTCTATCTCAAATGCTCTATCTCAGAAGTTCCTTACTAGATGGGTGAACTGGTGCTCCTCAGGCAGAGCTGAGAAAAACTATTCCTTAAGAGCATGGCTGTTGTCATGTGACTCAAACAAAGGACAAGTGCTAGCTGGCATTTATTCTGCCCAAATACCCAGTTAAATGATCTATAATCTTGCCAAATGTTGGTCAAATGTGTTGTGATAAATTATATTTTAAAATATCGATAGATCTGGTTTATATTTCAATAATTCTTCTACAGGCCATACACCAAGTTAAATAAATAAATTGTATAAATTGTAATCATAAATAAATTTTATGTGTACTGATGTATACTGTATTCTATCCTCTTTTGAAAATCATACTGATGGAAAACATACCCAAAAGAAAAAGAACCTATGCATTTCAATTCAACACTGCCACCTTGTGAAAAAGAAAAAATAGCTGCGTTTGTTCATTTACCTTACAAACATTTCAATCAAACAAGTGAAAATCTATTTATACTCACATAATACACCAAATAAATTATTTCTGTCAAATAAAAGCCACAAACCAAATGTCAAAAGCATAACACCCAGCGCCTGGAAAAGAAAAGAATTATTGTTTTCACTTAAATTATTTTTTAATAATTAATTTTAAGTTGATAAAAAGGAAAGAAGAATAAAACACTTTTTTTTTTTTTTTTTTTTTTTTTTTTTTTTACCAAGAAAATTCCATTGAAGACAGTTAAGGTTATTTTCCATGTTACCAATTTATCTCTTATTTTCATTCTTCTGTTTTCTGTTTTGAATTGCAGCTGAAAATATAATAATATATTCAGTCCTCTTTTGAAGTTAATCTCCCAGTCACCCCCACTTAGTTCTTATCTTTGTCAGCTTTTTTGTTGTTGTAGAATGTAATAGGATGTGAAGAGCTTAACTCATTTCAAAGTAAACAAAGCCAAGAGATGCACTCTGTCAAGAATAGTATACAGGCTCTCAGTGGAAGGTCAAGCCCAGATGCTAAGCAAATCAACTACCCTTGAACAGATGTGGTGTGCATCAGGACCTGAGAACAAACAGTATCACTCTACCAATTAGATTAGTAGGTTATAGCACTTGCAAACATAGACAAAACATTAATGAAGTAACATTAGCATTGATGTTTTGAGCATGCTTTAGCATATTTCAGCAGGTAAGTCTCTTAGCACTGTAAAATATCTGATGCGGGGCTTTGCTTTTATGTATCAGCATTACTATTATCATTTTTTGATACCCTATGGGTCTATCAAGATTCTTCCATTGAGAGAAACTCATATGTTTGCCCTCCCACTGGTTCCCTTTCACCTGTCTTGTATCTTCTGTAAACATACTCCAGCATTCCGGTCTGCCTGGATTGGTGATATAAGCTGGAGAGAGTCCAAGAGCAGGGTTAGAAGATGGTGGCTTCTGCAAGAGCAGCCTATTGCAATTGTCCAGTACCTTTCCCTTGTAAGGCAGACAAGCACACAAACGTGTACAGACTCATGCACGTAGCCAGCATGTGCATACTCTTCAGAAAGTATTTTTTAAGCCCAAAGGATGTTTTTAAAAGGAATTGTATGTGGTTCTCATCTTTTGTCAGAATCACTACAGATTAATTACAACCTCCACCATTTGTAAAATAGAAGAAAATGATAAAGATGAAGCATTTATGATCAAAATCTATCTTGCATTATTAAGAACTTATTTTACATACAAAATGAATGTTACATACGTATCAAATTTACTGATGAAAAGATTCAGGAAACACCGGTTTTTTATTTCTTATATTCCTGTCATGTGAATTATAAAAATATAATTGCTGAATTGCAGAATGAAGAAAACTAAATCCTTCTCAAACTAGCTCTGAAATGGATTTGGGTCTATTATGCATCGTGTAAACAACTCTTACCAGATAAATTAGAGAAATGCTTTTGCACTTTCCCTGGAGAAGATCCACTGCTTTTAAGTGCAATTGAATTTCATCAGAATTTTCAAAGCTGGGATGTATTAAATCATTGATTTTATGTATTGTTTCCATGTAAAAGAAAAAAAAAAGCTTTAAATGGTTGCAAATTTCACTTGAATTCTGGCATCAAAAATGGTTCTGTTGTAATCATAGAGTTGTAGAACAGTTTGGGTCATCATCTAGTCCCAACCCCTTTACTATAGGCAGGGACACCTATAGAACAGATTAATAATTATATAGTTGCAATGCTTTATTTTGAACCATTTTAACAGTGATTCAATTTCTCTTTAATCACTTAAGTGGAAAATATTGTCTTTACAAAAGTATTCATTTTACATTTAACGGCTACAAGAAAATCTTTAGCAGCTTTGAATATTTCTGTCTTACCTGAGAGAATACAATCTTATAGTGATGTTTCTTCCTTATGTGCATCTTACGCACACATTTACACTTCTGTTGACCACCCCTTACTTCCTGGTTACAGAAGGCAGGCAGACAGATACTTCTTTTTTCCTGGCAAAGCTGTTTGCTGAATGCAGGACACAATGTCTTGTGATTCCATCACCATGACGACAGTTTATTTCGCATTAAAAAATGAGTACCAAAGCCTGAATTCAGCTCAGTGCTTGAACATATTTTCTTAACACAACCATACTGAGATGTTTACTGGTTGCATGACCCTGCAAAAAGTTAGATTGCGGATTTCAAATGGACACGTTTTCATACTACTAAGATTTGAGTATCTTACTGATTGGTAACATCTGCAAGAAAACATGAAGCAGCTGCCCTTGAGTCCAGTATCTCAAGCTTAACCAGCATATGTCTTACAGTCTATTTTAAAGATGCTGGGGAAAAAAAAAAAAAAAAAAAAAAAAAAAAAAAAAAAAAAAAAAACCACTCCTCTGTGCCTCCTGTGAATGGCAGACCCTCCCCAGTACCCACAACATTTTCCATGTAAATTCTGCCTGTCTCCGCCTGCCAGCTCTCGCTGTCAGGCTATAGGCATCCCTGCACTCCTCGTCAGGCCTTCCGGGACCACCTCACGTTAAACCTATACCATCTGTACTCTCCCTGCCCCCCTCCTTACTTCTGCCTGACTGAATGACGCGGACTCCTTCCATATTAGGACAGGCTAATTTCCAGCCCTTCCCATTACCCTTCCAATGGGCACCACCCCCCAGCCCCGGGCGCGAATCGCCAACTCCCGGCGCGCGGCGCGCCCTCCAGCCTGCCGCCTGAGCGTCCCGTTGCCATGGTGACGCGCTCGGCGCGGTGAACGGTCGCCCTCCGCTCCCGGCGTCTGCCCTACGGCGGTTAGTGGCCGGGAAGTTTCAGTGCGGAGGGGCTGTCCGTACTTCTCTGCGGCCAGTAGAAGAGGTGAGTAGCTGCTTGGGGCTTGGAGCAACTACCCGGAGGGGGTGGGCTGCAGCTCATAGCGCGCAGAGTGCAGCTGCAGGGAAATGCCGTTCCGCGGTGCCCTCTGGAAGGAGTGGTTTTTATCAACATATCCCATGCCCTGCTCTGAGAGGAGAGCCGGGAGGGAGTGAAGGTGCTCCCTCCCTACGAAGGAGAGGCTGTGAGCTACTTCCCTGTCCCCAGATTGAGTGAGGAGAGGAATAAACATTTTTCTTACCTGTTGCTTGCTTCTTCTGTGGTCTGAAGTGTTTAGAGCAAACTTCTGCTGCTCCTTCTGAAATTTGAAGCCAGCTATTCAGTATTTATATATTTAGCTCGCACTAAATGAGCACACTCTTTATTTTGGCTGATGTGGTAGTGATAGGTAATGTTTTCTTTGTGTAGCTTTGAAAGCAGATACGACTCTACGGAAAGTAGAATGTCAGAAGATATTGAAGGAATTGAAAAAGAAATAGAAAGTGAACTAAATAGAATCAGTGTTTCTTCCTTTGAAGCAGATGAACCTGACACAGTGGTATCAGAGGAATCTGTGAGTGACACCGAGTCAGTAAGTGTTCAAACAGCTCATACTGCTTTTACTTGTGATTAAAAGTTGTACAGGATCTATAGGATATTCAAGTAGATGATCTAATATCTATAGGATATTAGTGTGGTTGGTCATATGAGACCATTAATCATATAAATTTGATACATGTGGTGGTTGACCAAGGCATCAATGGTGTTGTTTATGCGCTCACATGTTAAAATGCCAGCAGTCTTTAAAACAATTTATACATCTAGAGAAGGCAGTCCATTTTCCCTAATCTTTGGGAAGATGATATTTTGAGTAGGAAATGTCTAAGTGGGAGAGAAAGTTGAAACATCAGATGTAGGTACATACCTTAAATGTTTATTGCACCAAAATTAAAATTAATTTTGCTTCTGAAGGAGTTGTAACATCCTTATGGAAAAGATTCCATGCATTGTATGTTTTAGTTTTTAATTTTTTTTTAGTTTTAATTTTTTAATTTTTGTCTTAACTCTTAATATCTTTTTCTGTGACAGTTACAAAGGAAATATTAATTGAAACATATTTCTGAAGTTTTCAGAAGATAAGCTACTAATTAGCTTATGTGTTCTAATGAGAATTTTATTAAAGTGTAAGAATGATAATTATTAATTGTTCAGTGGATGAGACAGTGGGAACAGTGAGAATTCCCAGCACCAACACTGTGAATAATTTTGGCAGTAAGTGCTACTAAATTTTCATTGGTGTTTTACAGGTGAATCCTAACTGAATCAGTATTCTTGCATATTAAGTATTTACCTTTTGCTGTAGCGGTGAGATGAAAATGAAGAGTTTACATGAACTGTCTTATTTTCTAGATTTCAGATGATCTGCCGGATTCAGTTCTCTCCTATTTAAATTTCATAAAGAGCAGAAATCAAGATGCTGAGAAGGTTATACTGCAAGACTTAGAAGATGAAGAAATTACAAGTGAGCAGGGATCACAGCATATTTGTGCAATTCATATTGTCACTAACAGTCATCAATAAAACAACGCAAACTTTTAAGTACAGCAAGCAGTAAAACCTATTGCATCAGCTTCTGAAAGCACACTGAGTCTCTAAGAATAAATTATGTAATGCTGTATTCTCAGATTAAGTTTTGTGTTTGAATTGTTTTTTTTTTTTTTTCCTAAAAGTTCATTTCATGCTATACTGTAGAACAACACAAGTTACAGAATCGTTTTCTGAAACAGTACCTAGGACAGATTCTTCATGAGAATATGATGTGATATGAGGTCACTACCAGCTAAAGTTAAGAGTGTAGATACAATGGAGACCCATAGGATGTCTGCAGTTATCCAAGCTAGCATTAAATGAAATGGCCTTGCCATTGGGAGCAGCTTTTCTGTGCCAGTTGTGTGTCTAAAGTCAGGCTCATAGTTCTGAAATTCTCTGTTCCATTTTAGTTATTCACAGAATTGTCGTCTTCACATACATTTGATGTAGTTTTTTGGGAACAAAAGTTCAATATTGTCTTTACATTTTGATATAGGGAAAGGTTACTTTACATCTTCCTATTTATAATAAGCTGTCTGTTATTGTTATTTTTGTAGTTCTATGTCAGTTTTTGACCTGTTTGTCACAAGTTCTACTAACTGTTTCTATGCCACACATGTTCAACTATTTTATACTGTGGAATTTTTTCACAAATGCAGTTTGCTCTCACTGGACTCTTATAGCATCATAGTGTGTGTTCTGTTTTGGTTGTTGTTTTTTTGTTTTGTTTTGTTTTTTAATTATTTTTGGAGAAAAGAATTTAAAGGAAAAAAAATGCTTTACTTTTTGAAATATAAAGAAGTATAGTAGTCAGGTAGTATAAAGCAAAACTGGGTATTGCCAGTGGATTTTCTCTCTGTGTACTAAATTATATATTTCTTTCTTCTTTAGGTAATAGTCATGAAGTAATTCCTTGCTATGCTTCAGATAACTTGGCAGAATTGGCTTCTGAGTATAATGAAGATCCAGAACAATTTAAAAAAAGGGTATTTACTATTTAAATGATGTATGTAGGTGAACAAAATTCTATTCAGTATAGTAAATAATTTACGCTTGTTTAGATAGCTTCCTAATGAGACATATAGATATATTCAGTTTGTGTTAGACTATCCATATGGTATTAAGTTGTATTTGTTGATGCTGTTCTTTGGAAATGGGACTCAATTGCAATGCACCACATTTATAAGTTAAAATTTGGATTCAGTTCTCTTTATCAGTCCTTGAGATGTTCAGCACTGCAATTAACAAAAACAAAACTGAATAATGATTTCTTCTTTATTCCAAGAATAATATTTCAATAGTATTGTAACACTTCTGCCACTTTAATCTTACTCTTTTTATGATGATTAGAAGGATGTTAATGCCTGTAGATCTCAAGGACAAATCAAGAGTTATGAACCTCCGTTCTTTTATATTTTAATGAGATTTGAGAGAATACTTTGCTGAAAATTTTATAAAAACACAAACCTATGTTGAATTTAATCACTCTTTGTTTGTCACCTCTTTTTTATTAGTGAGCACTTTTGCAAACATGAATTTTTATTCTCTGAAGACCATTGTTTAAAATAGCAAAATTATTTTCTGTGAATTTAGAACTTAATCTGTATCCCAAGCATGTGATGAAGCAGGAATAGATTAATTCTTGACACTGAAAAAAATGAATGAAATACAGCAAATCTTGGTGTCCATAGCATTGTTTTCAAATAGACTGCTTAAAAATGTATGAGCGACTCGTTCTTTGACTATGTCCTTAACAGATTAGATGCATAATTATAGTGCTTCCATAGAAAGTAGAACGAAAACAACCCCTAATACAAAGTTTATTTTTCCAAGCTAAAAATGCAAAATACACTTAAGTAAATAAATGACAAAGAAGTACTGTTTTTTAAGGGGAATTATGATAATATTTTTTACTCTAGAAAATATCTTTTGACAGTCCCATTTGCATTATTCAGTGTTCTAAGGATAGCAGTCAGCAGTGAGTTTCATTGTAAGATGAAAAACATTATGCTTGTTCTGGGAGATTTGTATAATGTTCTGCTTTTAATTTTTGTTTCTTGTTTCTTAATGACAATCTAAACTATGCTAGGTACTATTTGAAATTGAAAACGAAGACCTGAAAGTTCTTACAACTCCTAATTATAATAATCAGTCTGTCAGTGAAGTAGTCACTGATGACCTCTTTCTCACAGGTAAGCAAGTGCATTATTCATTTGCTTGTGTTGGTTACTACTTCCTACTTTTCTGTTTTCATAAGAATCATAATACTCTGTGTAAAAAAAAAATACACATTACAACCTGCAGTAGCCTTCATGGACTGCTTGTGGTTTATCTAATTTTGGAATCACAGAATTATCATTGTCTTCAATAGAAATAATAATAGAAATAGAATAAATAGAAATTTATTTCATAAAATATTACCCTAGAAACACCTAAGTAACTTAAAAATAACAGCCCACAAGTGGAAGCCAGATTGGAGTCAGTAAAATGATGCTTATTCTTTAGCCACAACTTGTTTTATTTTTTATACTCACATTGGTTTGGATTGTGTCCATTTGCCCCAGCCTTTGCATGTTTTCAAGTGGAATACATCAGATATAAAAACCCCTGCTAATAGCCAGAGAAGGCATTTATCTACACAAAGTGTAATCGTGGCACACGCACCGGTAGAATAGATATTGCTGTGGCGGCACCAGAGGCTGCAATAATAAGTGTTCATAATAGTTCACATGGTACAGTATAAATCATTCAAAGAAAGTGCTAATTGTAGCTCTGATTTCGTTGGGGATATATATTGCTGGCTATATCAGCACAGAATCCTTCGGGTTGTATTTCTTTATCAATGCATAAAGACCATGTCCTCCAAAGCTTATTATTAAATCGAATAGAAGGTTTGTTTGCTTGATTACAAATTTGTAGCTGGTGTTGAAATGAATATAAGCCTTACTTATCATGAAGTAGAAGAAAAATGTAGACAAGAATTTGAGCAGTGGGAAAAAAGACAAAGTGAGATTGAAGATGACAAGAGGAAAAAGTGGAAAGCTGAGAGAGAAGCACAGGAAAAACAGAATGAAGAAGACCATGCCAGAAGGGTGCAGCATCTGGAGAAATTTGAGGCTGAAAGAATGGAATTAGAGCTTCTGCACAAGGTGATTAATGATGCTTAATGGTTTTGCCACCTAGATTAATTGAACTCAAGATCAAATGTGAAAAAAGAGTGCTGTCCCAGATTTTATGATCATCCTGAACTCTACCTACCTTCCTGATACTAAACGGACACATAAGACATATTTAAGAACTATCTATTGAGATATCTTTTTTATTGTGTTGATTGACAGTGAATCTATGTTAAATGACAAGTTATTCGTTTGACTTTGCCTGTACAGAATTTTTACAATACTACACCAGTACTGGAAATCAGAGTGTGAGTTGTTGTTACTCACAAACTAAAAGTGGCCACTGTGTGTTAATACTTTGAATCACCTGCTCCAAATACACATTTAGATGAAAAATCATAGTTTAAAGTAATCTGAACCAAAATCATTCTGTTCATAAATGCTCATGTTGGGCTTCATCTGGGTGGAAGTTACAATACTCCATTTTCTTGTCTGTATCTGAGAGACTGAGTCAGGATTCATTTACTGAGTTCCATCATGATGGAATATGGCTTCACACTTTGGTTGCATTATTAGAGAATATAGTCATATATTACCATTGTGTAGAGTCCATACCAAAAGGATAAAATTTGGTAATTTTCTGCAAAAGAGAATGAGAAAATTAAATAATTTAATCTTCAGACATTGTATTTGTGAAGCCAACATATTTTCTTATTTAGTCTAACTATTTCTGTAGTAGGAGACGTTAATACTTCATATTCAGATAACTGATTTGTTAATAGCTGAGCATTTTGGTTGCAGCAAGGTAATTCAAGTCACCAAATTTAAGAAAGGACTTAGTAAGTGAAAAGACTATTGATCTCTAAAAGCCCATGAAGTGTCTGAGGTAGCTCTGTTTTCAGCAGGCCATAGAATTGGTTTTTCTCTTCTCTTTGATTTCTTGAATCGTTTTTGAATGGAGAATAGCTTTCTTTCTCTAGACAAAATGAATTGTGTCATGTTCCTCTTGTGATAATTTGGTAACTCTATGGCTAGCAGAGGTGAACTCACTTTACAGAGATAAAAGATGTAGACTAACCTTCTCTATTAGAGAAGAATTGAGACTTCCTTGTTTCTAAACATGCATGAAAAGCAATGTTTATCTTCCTGACTCTAGGATGAAAGAAGTGCTGGCTTATTTATACTGGTTCTTTCATATACTGCTGTATATTTAATTTGGCTGATACTGATTTATCTTGTTTCCACTAGGAATCAGGTAGCTCTCGATCAGCCTCTGGTTTTTACAATTATTCTCTGTTGATTGTCAATCAGATGTAATTCTAGACACAGACTTTCCTTTTTTCTTCCCATGGCAAACAAGTTCAGTTAAAAACTTTTCTTCAGCTTCACTGAAAGAAAAATCCTGTTTGAAAGATTGTAGGATTATCAGAAACATACCAGCACAAAGCTGATGTTTGTGCTACTTTCAGAACTTTCATTTATGATATGTTGCTGCTATAATGCACTTCTTTGAATAGTGTTTTCATGTGCATAGCTTTCATTTTTGATAGTACAGAATTTGAAGTAGTACAGTAGTGCAGAGGAGAGTGGCAGTTGTTTGGACCAAATACTGAGATGGTAACTCTCTGAAGGTACACATCTTTCAGTACTTGACCAAATCTGCATTAATTTGAATGCCAAATTGTTTATTTTGGTACTTTCACAGCTGAGTTTCTCATTTGAGTGCAGGCATTCATTCACCAAAGTAGGTAATTTTAAAGTCAAGATGGAGGAGTTGAAGGAGAGGTTATTTTGTACAGTATGTTTTGTACAATAATCATTTAAGTTGATTTATTGTGCAGAAACAACAAACTGTGATGGAAGATGAATTACAGAAGGAAAAGAAAGCTTGGAGAGACAAAATGATGCAACACGAGGTAAAGTTATACAATAAGTTTTTCTCAAAAGACTATGAGGTTGCTGTCATATTGGAGAATATATGTTATTATATAATTGCTGTCTATTAATAGTAAACTTCTGCCAACACTTACCCTATTTTAAAAGTGGTTGAAGTCTATCGTAATTGTTGAAGTCTGTCATAATTGTTATTTTGGCCTAGGAATTAATCATGAAGCTACAGCTGCAAATGGAACAGGAGAGAAGGGCATTTGAAGAGCAGAAAGCAGAAGAAAATAAACACCTGACAGAACAACAGAATACAGCAGCTGTGAAAATCCAAGCTAGATTTAGAGCCTATTTAGTCCGTAAAGACTACGCTCCCATCTTAAAACAATGGAAAGATGAAATAAAAAAGAAAAAGAAAATACAAGAAGAAATTGAGAGAGAAATGAAAGTAAGAGAGGAAAAAATGAGGAGGCGAATGGAAGAAAGAATGCAAAATAAAAAAGAAGAGAAAAAGAGACAAGAAGAGCTAGAAAGACAGAAGTATTTGGAACAGGTAGGGAGATGTAAGGAATATGAGAAAAAGAAAGCAAGTCTGAGACTGGAAAGAGAAAAACAGCTGCAAATAAGAGAAGAACAGAAAAAAATAAGAGAAAAAATAGCTAAAGGTATGGTAACTGAAAATGGAGAAAATAACAAAGAAAACATAAAAGAGGATAAATTGACAAAAAATATGGATGTATTAAGAGATGAGAAAAAGGAACTAAATAAACAAGTAGAGGAACAAAAGGAAGAGCAGACTGAAATGATGGGTGAAACAAACAGTGGGATGATTTCAACGGAAAGAAAACTGACACCAACACTGACAGTTCTAATCTCTGAGAAGGGGGACTCTTCTCGTGTGAATAATGAAAACATATGTATTAATTTGGTAACATATGTAGAAGAAAATTACTCACAAACAAAAGAACTTAATAAGGAATCTTCACATTTCCACACTTTGAAGGATGAATCTGTTGATTTTGGAGCAAATTACATGGTAGAAAATAATTCAAATGATACATGCAGCAGTCAATCAAATGTCCATTTAAATGCTACTAGTACAGATGACCAAGATCAATTTTCTCTGTCTGAAACAATAAAGAAAACTGTATTTCTAATGGAGGATGCTAATGAGGAAGTCATAAAGAACTGGGACACAGTTCAAGAGGTATCTAAGTGTTCCAATAGATTAATTCTTCCCAGTGATATTGAAAAAAAGAGAACGAATTGGATGCGCACATGTAAATCTTGGTCTAAAATATATGAAGAAAACCAAAGAAAGATACCAAATATTAAAAAACGATTAAGGAAAACTTCAGTAAACAAGATGCCTCCATTAAGTACACAGAAAATAATTCATAGTGGTCCTTGGAGTACTCTGCAGCAGGTAACTCGGCAGATTTAGAATGAAATTGGAAGCTGAACCATCACTGATTTTTTTTTTTCTTTTTTTTCGGTGTTTTTTTTTTCTTTTTTGGTTGGTCAGCTGGTTGATTGGGTTTTTTTGTTTTTTTTTTTTACTTTGTTGTGGGTTTTTTTGTTTTTTGTTTTTTAAAGGAGAATGTTATTTTGGAAAAGTGCTATTTGGGGGGGAGAAAATTATCATTGGGAAGGATATAGATTTCAGTGGGAATTGTTCCTCTGCACAAATGGTAAATAAGGCCAATGAGAATGATGTTTGAATTCCTGTTGATCATTTTGGATCAGAGTGATGTTTCTTCAGATATAGTATCTTAAAATTATAGAACGTAGGAGGTCTTAGCTTCTATTTTCAACTAAATTAAAATGGCTTTGCTTTTGTATATAGCTCTGCACTTAAGCTTCTTCCATATCTGTCTTCTTCAGAATTTTGAGAAAGACTAATTTCTTCCAGAATCAAGACATAATTGATGGTCAACATATAGGTGTTGTTTTGCCATAAAGAACACCTTGGTTCCTAGCAGTTATGGAGTATCACTGTATTGCTTTCTCTATGCTCTCATCTTCATATCCACTCTGAGGTGACATGCTGGACTACAAGATCCTTCAATATGAAATATTTTCATCTGTTCACATGCACTCATGATAGCATGATGGGAAATAATTGATGCTATTAATGTATTTTTTTAGTTTTAATCTTACATTCAAATTCAGTATCATTAGTACAGCATCAGTTTTATTTGTTTTAAAGTGAATGTTGAAATCAAACTGTCTCTTTATATTTTTTTCCCATTTAATAGGTTAGACCTATCAATGTGAAAAGATTAACATATTTGTTGTTTACATTCTCTAAAGTGTCAATAAAATGTAGCTTTGTCTCTATATAGAGAAAATAACCAGAATGTGATGTTCTGTAATAAATGTTCAATATGGTAACAGTTAATCTTGTTTATCACGTTAATTATCACGTAGATCACAACACTTACACTTGAAGATTTGCCAGCTTGTAGCCTCTCAACACTGTCAGAGTGTTCAAATCTACAAGTTTTGACTCTGAGACGCTGTGGATTAGTTGCATTGGAAGGGCTAAGTAGCTGCAAAGACCTGAAGTATATCAACATGGAGGTACTAAACATATTTGATTCTTTATCATAACTGGGTGAAAACTGTCAGTGTTGCTGTTCAGGTGGTTGTGCAATTGCATCCAAATGAATGTAGAGTCATAGAAACATAGTACCATCTAGATTGGAAAAGATTTTTGAGAGGGTCAGAACTTGTGGTTTGCTCCTACCGCTACCCTGGACAGCATGTAGATTTTAGTGCTTTGAAAAAAGCATAGGAGTATCAATAAAATACTCCCCAAAATAAACTGCATTACAGAACCAGATTTGCATTGTACATAGCAATTTGCATTGCACTAAAATAGCATCACACAAATGAATCAAACAATGCTAAGAAAAGTGATAGTTTCAGCCTAGTATTAGTATTACTCTCACTAGATTGGTATGATATTCATTACTTCAGTCTATCTGAGATCACAAATGAATAGGTAGGTACTGTTCACCATAGCAGGTGTTCAGCTTAGGCAGGAGTAGGTCCTTTGAAATGCAAACCCTGGACATTAGTGAAAATTACTCACATAAATGCTTTAGGAATTATATGTTACATATGAGACATGATCTCTGGGTACTTGTTACTGCACATTATCTAACAAGATCTTCTAAATTTAACTTTTAATTATGATACAAAACATTTTTCTGTATGGTGAATCTTATTTCTGGAATTTAATTTACATGAAACAACTCTTCAATTTTTTTTCATGTTGTTTAATAGCACTCACTCATAAGAAAGTTATTGTGCCCTTGTTATTCATAGTAGACTTGTGAGTAAGCAACATCTGTTCTTTCCAATATATTTTTTTCTTTACTTGTCTCAGTTGACATCAATTCAAAATGTAATTTCTGTGATTCATTAATGTTTGGTACTGATCTATGAAAGCACAATAGCAATTTGAGAGCATAATATATAATTATCTAAGCTGACAGTCTTTCTAAGTCTGGTGTTTTTATGCAAAAAATTCTAGATCAAATAATGTCGTGTATGGAACTGTTTCAGTTTTTTTGTTGCTGTTGCATTTTGTTTTGTTTCATTTTTATTTTATTATGAAATTTTATACTCTAAATAATATACAGGATTGTCTCACTGGGATACATCAGAATACTTTGGTGAAGGAGGAAACTTTTAGAAGATTCACTTCTATTTATGCTTTACTCATACCTTAATAATACACACTGATAATAATAATACTTTGACTATACTGACTGATTAGGCTGTTGTCTTCCATGCAGTCTTAATGCAGAAACAGCCTCTTTTGTGAGTAATCAGTGTTATAGCTTCTAAAGGAGCATTAGTCCATCTTTGCTTGCAGCTGAAGCTAGCACCTAAATCTTGGTGGGAGTAGGAATTAGACTTTTTGGTTTAATCTGTTGGTTGCAAAGGCAAGGAATTTAATTTTTGTTTTGGTTTTTTTTTGGTATCTGCTGGTGGAAAAGCAAAAATGAACATCAAGGGTGGCAAATAGTGATATGAAAATCAGACAAAGCATTATTAAAACAACCAGAGGAGAAAGATGTTAAAAGAGCAAGAACTTTTGGAGAAAGAGTATTAGCTAAGAACTGTTAATGTTAGTAACCAAAAGACTTCTAAATGCAGATTTTCATTTTTAGTAAATAAAATTCCATCAAAGTTAACACTTTCTTCATTAATATCTAGAAAATATAGTGTTTGCTATGAATTTTTCAGCTCAGTTTCCTAGGCTTTGAGAAGCTAGCAAAGTGTATTTGGAAAATACCTCTCTATCCTCAGATTCTCCTTACACTTTTTGTTTCAGCTTCTGGATGTTTTCAGAGCCAGAAAGCAATGTGAGTTACATCTTTGTTCTATACTAGTTGAACACAAAAATGCAGGTTCTGATTCATTAACATATTTTCTTAATGGAAAAAAAAAATAGAGATGCCCTTACTCCTAGCTAGAAGTGTAAGGTAAAAGTAAGTGATGGTGATAATCTACTATATTTTTCATTTAATTCTGCTGATTCGCTGCAGATGCTATTTAATATTCCAGTTTTCCTTTATTACAGGAAAACAACATTCAGGTAATAGACTGTGAAAATCTGGAAAATCTCTGTATTCTGATTCTGAATAAGAACCAACTTTCATCAGTTTGTGGCTTGAATGGTTGCATAAATCTCCAGAATCTTGAACTTTCCTACAACAGAATCACTCGAATTGGTAAGAAAATTAATGAAAAGTTATTTCAGTTTGAATAACTGATTATTTGTACTGCTTAATGCAAGGTTATATTTCCCTTAGATTCAGAGCCAGCCACCAGCTAAGTCCAAAGAGAATGAAGCAATGGATTTAAGACACACCTGTATTTTATACTGTACTCAACTTCACATTTATTTGTAGTATGGCTTAGCGACAGTATTTCTATGTATAAGTCATTATCTGAGTGTGCTAACCACACTAACAGTGGACCACAACCTTTCATTCCGCTAACATGCTGCCCATTCTAGTTCCAAACTATTTTTCCATACTTCTCTCTCTTGCTCTTCATTGCTGCTGATTGCCCCAAAGCTGGGAAAAAAAAAAAAAAAAAGTTTAACATGCAGTCATGCAACCTGTTTAGGCGCATCTAGTATGCTAACAGTTCTTATAACAAATTGCATTTGTAAATAGTATTTGTTAGGTCTGGCAGATTGTGGACCACTTAGCATGCAGTCAAACAGGTAGCATTCACATACCCACAGACAACAGATGCATCAATACTTAAAAACTTTGTCCAAGAGATTCCCAACCGGGAATTTTTCATGTAGTGAACAAGGACTTGCTTCTCTCCCTCTTGCACTGCCTGTCTGACTGTGAAGTGCCTAGGGGGCAGGTACTGTGTCTCAGCTTCTGGCAAGCCATAAGAAGTTGTATTGTGAGCCTTGTGTTGTATAGATTTTGTATGTAATCAGGATCCAGAGCTTTTGCAACTGAAAGAGTAGTGCTGTCATCCTTGCTGTAGTTAAGTGGAGAAGCTAGTTTTTTTAGTTTTAGATCATACACAATGGGAAGACCATTAGTGGTCCCTCAAACGCAGCATTAACAGTTGAAAAACAGTAGAGAATTGCCAGATTGTTACATGAAAAGCAGGTCTCCAGGAAGAAAGGAACAAATTTTCCCCAGGTAAGTGTTGTAGCAGGTTGAACAGACCTAGATTTAACAGTTTCTCTATGGTTCTAATGGCTTGGGTTTTGGTACATGATATACTGTGGCCACTAAAATAGAAATCACTGTATCACTTGAGGGTTACAAGACTAACACAAATTAATCTTCAGAAATTTGTCTGTTAAAACAATATTTTCTTATTATCAAGAAGAAATTCCATGTGGCAAGTAATAAGTTTTGTGTATAAATTGCAAAATAGTTGAGGGAGGACTAAAAAGGCAGATTTCTAGCTGAATTCTTGTTCCACACTGAATCTGAAAGCAGTATTTGGAAAGAAATCTGAACAAGAGTAAAAAAAAGTTTAAGGAAATTTTGATTTTTTAATTTCATTTGCCCTGATTTATATTATTAATTCTTTTTAAAGTATATGTAGTGGAGTGCTAGGTGTACAGTTGGAAAACAAAACTATTTTAAGCTGCTGAATGAAGCAATCACTTAGAGATTTTTATTAAAAATGGTTTCTATTGTGTAGAAAAACAGCCATAAAACACAAAATTGCAGCAATGTGAAGATGGATAGTGAAATACTGTAGTAGCAAGTGTACTGCAAATAGAAATAGGAAATCTAAGAAAAAAATGTTGATACATACAAACAGTCTATAAATTTAGGGTTCATACTGATATTTTGTTGTGTTTTTTTTTTCCCTACTATATGCTAAATTAAAATAATCATATTTATGAAGAATTTATATTACATACAAATAAAGATACTGGAGTATCAATGTTTGCTATGAAATCATATCAGTATGCTAATGGAAAATGATAAAAAAAAAGTTATAATTAAATGCTTGTCTGTCTTTGTGATCATTCCTTCAGGCGTACTTTATTTGATAAAAATGTCTGCAAGATTACTTTAAGAATGATTTTTAGGATTGGAGCAACTGTGTGGAACTGTATCTTTGTATGGAAAATGTGAAGTAAAATTGTATTGTACTTTCTGTTTTATTCAATGTGGCGTTACATTTACTAAGTTTCTGATGAATTTGACTGGGTAAACATTCACAAAAATTGGTTTGGAATCAGTCCTCCACAGCTGCAATACAATGCAGTGTGCTTTGTTCATCCATCTTTAACAAAGGGCATATGGTGTTGCTTTTTGTTTTTGTTGTTTATATTTATAATACTTGCATTTTAGTAACTTACTGTTGGACACATTTTTTTCTCTTTTTCTTTCCTCTCGTTAAAATATATGAGGAAAAAAAAATTAATTTTTTTCCTTTCAATAGGGAAAAAAATGAGAGTTACTAGAAAATCTTTTAATAACAAAAATACAAGAAATACATCTGTTATGCTTTTTCACTTAAGGATGTATGCTCACAAAGTCGTTGAATCAGTAGTATATTGAAGTTCGGTGCTTATGTGTTTGAAAGATGATTTACACGAGAAGTTAGAGGAAAAAGTAACATTTTGACTTGATTTACAAAAATATGCTTTCTTAATTTGCCTAAATTGTCTGAGTGCATTGGCTAAAATCCCCACAATGCTAAGAATAAAAATGCATAACTAGCAACTCTTAAATGTTTCTTAGGATCTATTGTTTTTAAGAAAGCGCATCAAGGATTTTTATCAAACATCTTTCAATTTTATTTATTTTTGTTCGTGTGTATGTTTTTCATCTTCATGTTCATAGTCACCTTTTAGTCCTCCTGCATCATTCATCTTTGTCATGCTTACAAATTACTTTGGAACTGCACTGATTGCTAAGACAGAGTCCCTATTGGAGATTGGAGCTCTACTTAGCCAACTGCCGCGTTACTTAAGTGAGAGTTCTCTACGAATTTTTCTGAAACCATGTGCATTCTTTAACAGAATGGCTTTTCCCATTCCTGTTGTTGATTGCATCATGTGAAAAACAGACAATATTTTCTGGAAATGTGCACAAAATTTTCATGCTTATTTTGAGTTTCACATCTGTATGGAAGAAATATTAAAATACCAGGCATTTGTATTATATTATTCTCTCTTTTGTATTTTTTTCTTGGACTGTATATGATAGTTCAGAATAGACTGTGGTCCCACTTGTATTATAGTGTTGGCGTGTCTGTTCTGAGTAATCTTCACTCTATGACAGGTGATGAGGATGAAATGTAAAAAAAAAAAAAAAAAAACACCACAAAATTTGTGCAGTACACCAAATAGGAAATTTCTAGATCCTGTACTAACTCCTTGCTTTTTTTTACTTTATGTCTAGTCTATCCTCGTTGTTCTATTCTATGCTAATTCAGTGCTTTTAAATTTACCAATACTGCTATGCTGTGAAAATTTAAATACTGCTCTTGTGAGGAAGTTTTGGAAGATATTAATTTTTAATGTTCTCTGAAAGGAAATTGTTTTGAGGCCACTAGATGGTGCTAATTCCCTTTTTATTCTTACCTGAGCATGGAAAAAAAGAAAACATAGAACTGGATCTTGCAGTCAGGATAGTATGTCATAGGTATGCTTTAATTTCTTTTAGAATAATTAAAAATCTGTATATATATTACCTAAACATTGTTTTTAAGTTATAGTACATAACATTTGTTTCATAGACAGGATGTTGTCTCGTTAATATCCAATGTGTTATGTGATCATGTTATTTTGACTGAATGCTTCCCCTTTTTAAAATTACTGTAATTTGAAGGCCTGTATTTCTTGTTGCTTTTAACTGTACTGCTAGCCTTGGAATTTAATCTTTCACTTCTTTTTTTTTATTTTTTCCTTTCCATATTCTAAATAATTGATAATCTTCAATCTTGTAATCTAGTTTATTCCCAGAAGTTTATTCACTTCTGCAGAGCTTGCTCAGCTTGCTTATGGAAGTTTTGCGTAACATAAAAATGAAACAAAGTATTACGTCAAAACTGTGAAGATTACTTGAAAGAAAAGTACATTAAAATTAAAGTTATTAATTGCTCAAGCGTAGTAAGTGCAGTTTATCAGTTAAAAAAATGTTCTGTTCCAAAGTGTTTTTGTACTGATCTATTACTTAGTTAATAGGACCAGAAATTTATGGACTATACACATAGTATTTTTGATAGAGTCAAATGCAGATAATTTTTTAAAACTTGTATATAACTAAGACTGATTGTTACTGTATATAATATAAGTATATTGAAACCTCTTTTCTTGGTAAGTAGAAACTAGCTTTTTTTATTTTAGGATGGCTTAATTTAGGTTGTACCTTTTAATTTTCAGGTGGTTTGGAATCACTGAAAAACCTTCAGCAATTAACTGTGGATCATAATCAGTTAATTAGCACAAAAGGTCTTTGTGAAGTACCTACTCTCATACATCTAGACTGTTCTTTCAATCATCTCACACAAGTTGAAGGTATTGAGAGTTGTGGACTACTTCAAATTCTGAAGTTACAAGGCAATAACCTCCAGGAGGTAAAATCTTTGAATTAAGTGGTTGTTTATTGTACCTATATCTTTCTTAACAGTAACATGGTTCAGTCTGTTGATCATGTGCGCACTGCTTGCCTGAGATATGAGTTGTTTGTTGGTTGCTCTTGTTCTCCTTTTAGAGATTTTTCAAAGGTAAAAATTGCCATCAGTGGTAGCTAAGTGTTTTCTTGCTCCTAAGTCCTTGGAAAATTGGATGCTCAATAATTATATTTTATATCCCTCAATAATTATATTTCCATCCTTGGTTTATCACATCTACTCTTCAGTTTGTATCATGAAATCATGACTGTTTAAAATGTCACAAAATACTATTGTCATTCCAGATGTTATGCCAGTTTAGGTTACTTTCCGGAATTGCTGAATAGAAAAGTAGTTTGCTAAGTGGACAATTAATCATCTTTACTGCTGATGATTCTCTTACACATCTGGGAGCAGAAAACTATTGTCAATAAGCAGCAAAAATAAAATATTAAGAGTATGGCTCTTGACTTCCTTTTTTGAAAATTTTTCTTGACTTTTCAAACTGCGTGGAAAACACTGAAAAATATTTACCACCTGATTTGTAGTAATTGTTGGACAATTAGTGAGTACATAAGAAACTGATATATATATTCAAAATGTGTTTTTTGCTTGTATTTAATAATGATTGATGAAAAGCACGTGTTAAAAATTCTGCTGTTGTTTCTCTAACTTACATTAATTTTAAATAATATTCTCTTCTCTACTTAGCTTCCAAGGCTGGAAAATCACGTTCTGCTAAGAGAACTATACTTGGATGACAATAGCATTTCTGCTGTGAGAATGCTTTCTTTGTATTGGTTGCCCCTGTTGCAAATTCTTTTGCTGTCTCATAATAGGTAAAAAAGAAAGATTCTTTTATTTATGCAGTTGATACAGAGTAATTTACTAACATAACACTTAACTAATAAGTGTAATTCTCAGTATGCTTAAAATATCACCAGCTTTTTCAGATACTCTTGGGAAGTGTGTTGTTGAGAAGTAATGGCACTGGCTACCTTTAATTATGAAAATTTAGAGCAGTGGTAACTATGAAAAGTATTTTTTTCTATTAGATGTTGTATTACAATAATTTTTGAGCATTGCAACTTTATTAAAACCATAGTGTTTCTTTTTCTTTCTTTAGCAATTGTTTCTAGAGTATGTCTGTCAAACTTCATATTTCTCAGCTAGTTTATTCAAAACAGACTTTAAATGCTATTTTGAATATAACTACTAGAGCTAAAATATCCAAGTTTGAATGTTCATTAGGCTGTTTTTTTTCATGTATTCATATGATGTATGAATGCTCACAAAACTAAGTTTTAGTACTGCATACCCTCTTTCATTCTTTAGTGTAACAGTTCAGTTTGAAGGCATAGATTAGTAAGGAGGGACCAAAACAAGCGTCATAAAACTAGACGATGCCTTGAAGTATTACATAATTGTCTTTCTTTTCCATTTAAAGAGGGAAAAAAAAAGGAATATTAACAATTCACTATGTCTTAGTAATAAAACAAATTTTTAAAGTAAATTTCTAGAAAATGTATTTTCTTATTTGATATGTTTATTTTGAATAGGATTTGTCTCACCTAAACACGTAGAACATACTGTTACACACAACATAAAGAATATATTCTCTGAACTAATGGGGTTTTGGGGGGGTTGTTTTGTTTGTTTTTGACATTTAGTTATGGCTATGTCTGTAATGAAATTTTTTTTAAACTGCATGAAAACCTGATGTGTCTACTAGGAAGACAAAATCTTAAGAACAACACAACAGGTTGTGTTGGTCTAGCCATGTAGATCTACCTTACATCACATGATGTTACACTTTTTTTATTTACTATCCATTGCACTACTTTGTTCAGTGGCCACACTGTCTGGTCTACTAAAATTCTTCTGCTGAACTGAGAGAAAGCACATATAAATGGATGAGCAAGTTGCAAATTAGCGAAGCAAAACAAAAAAAACCAATTCTTTATTTTCTTAATGTATTTGTACTATGTATAAAATCTTTGAGACAAACAAGACAAGATGGCCTTAAATGCACATTAAAGGACTCCAGATTCCTGACATTTCAGTAGCCCGATCTTTTATACCCGCTTTACGTACGCTTATAAGCAGCTCCATGTGTGTGTGCTATAGCATAAGTAACTCAATGTTCTGTACAGCAACAATGAATGTAATAGAGTAATCTGTTGAAAGAAAAGCTGTTTCTTTACTTTCATCCTACTGCTAGTGCCATTTTGTGATTTTTTTTTTAATTATTATTTTTTGTTTTTTAAGAATGCATTGAGTGTCATTTTATTTTTACTGGTTGCAGGAAGCCTGTACAGTTGTAACGCTGAAAATCTGCATTAAAAAAAAAAAAAATGTACTGCTGAAAGAAAAAATTTACACTAATTTACAGGTCCTTTTTGTTGTTGTTATTTATTTCTGAGATGTTTTATCGTAAACCAAAAATTGCTACGTATGAAACTCCAAAAATATGTATTTTTTTTAACCCTACAGTGTTGCAAGAAGGATTTACAGCATGTTGTGATGAACTACATGTGCATCATATATAAAAGTATCAACAATTTTTCCACCTCTGCTTTTATTGAGTATTTTGCTGTGGCTTTTGCAGAGGGAGCATGTATTTGATTGATACACAGTTGACTGAAGTCAGTGGTGAATACCTACTTGGGTTAGTTACTGTAGCACTGTGGCTATGAATATCTGCACTTCCTTCTAGACCAACTGGAAAGCACATTCAGTTAGTTTTAAAAAGGAACATTTTCTTTTCTTATACTGTAAATAAAGATTCACGTATGCATGAGAAAAAAATTACATATTTAATACACAGTAAGATTTCGTGTGATATTTCTATTTACAAGTAACGTCACTTAATTCTGTAGCTTACTGGTTAATTTATTTTTCATTTAAAAAAGTTCTACAAAGTGACACTGAATCAATCTGCTCTTCAATCAGTCTTTACATTTTTTGAGTAACATCACAATAGACAAACATCCCTCTTAATTTCTGTTTTATGCCTAAATTTCTTTTGCTTTGTGTTGTTTTTATTATGATAACTTAGGTGTGGTATATAAAGAATTAATATTAAAATAGTGCAGTTAGCTGCAAAAATACTGTGACATCTGGGAAACTGATTTGACAAGGATAAAATTCTTTCTGAATTTGTTGCTCATGTGTTAGTGGAACTAAAAAAAATTCTACTTAATAGATTTTTTTTTTAATAGAAATACTAAAAAAAAAAAAAATCAAATTAATTCTTTCTTCGTGCATATTGTCGTCCCATCTTAAATATACATGGTATGTCTTTTTTCACCTATTTTCTCATTGTAAGGCATTCTATTTTGAGAATTTAACAAGTTTTCCAGAGTCAGAATAATATGTGTCATGGGATATTGAATCCAACCAATCCTGAAAAAGTTATAGTGTTGATATATATACCTCCCCACTCTCTTCCTCTTCCTAATCTAGACTTTTTATCATTTTCAGTAATTTTTTGCTGATCCTATGTTTATCTCTAAGGGTGTAGCACTATGTACAATACTGATGAAGGGTACTTTTTCTAGGCTATTCATGAAAAAAGTAAATAACTGCTAGATTGCCTACATTGTATTTAATTATGAATTAAAAATATGATGAATATTGCTAATTAAAGTGTTCTTACTCTTAAACTATGGAAAAGAAATAAACATTACATAACTATCTGGATTAATGCAAGTTTTTTTTTTTTTTAATTATTATTTTTCCTTTCCTGTGAACATCAGTGATATTTTTTCCTGTGGAAAAGCTGATTGACAGCAAGATTTGCACCATCCTAGAGTTACTGCTATCTGTGTTAAGAAAGCAGTTTTCATTTTCTGTTGTATACTTGCTACTATTCTAATGTCTTAAATCTTTTTTTCTGACTTTTTTTTTGTGTGTGTGTGTGACTATCTATGTCCTGTCCTGCTACAACCCTAAATGGGAGCAGGAAGAGGAAACTATTGCTTGCTTTTTTTCAAATGTTTTTTACTTTTGTGTCTTCTTTGTAATTTATATCTCTCATGTGCCCTGGGCTAATGTGACAAGGTCAAGTAGTATTAAGTTTTCGGTAATGTCCTTTGTCTTTCTGGTTTGAATTTTCTTAGGGGGAAAAAAATTAACAAAGAATGTCAGTAAAGGGAAAGCTAGAGAATGACAGGAAAATGTTTTAACTCTCATAATGCCAACAGCAGGCAAGGATAGTCCAGCAGTCAAATAGAATTCCTCATTCACCACAGTATATACTTAGAGAGATCCACAAGACCGACTCACCATAAATAAAATATTGAAGCACCATTTGTAGAAAGAAGAGTATTGTAAAAGCAGTGTTTCAGTTGCTCATATCAAGTATGGCATTTATTTTCCTAGATATTCTTGAATATGTGAATCTACAAGTATTATCTGTGTCATGGATTTTCAGTCTTTCAACCATACTGTATTTGGTACAAGTATTTAATACTGTACATATTGTGTAATTGAATGGTCATGAGAACCTAAAATACTGATATTTCCTGTACTGAGTACAAGACTTCTTTTGAGGCTCAATGATTTTTTAATTAATGCTTCTTCAAATAAAATATGATTCTGTGGAAAAGCAGTAGGGAGGTGATAGAACTAAACAGAGCTAGAACCAGGCCAACTTTAACATATGATTTGAGAAAAGAATTGAGTGTGACACATACTCGGTTTTATTTCTGTTTCTCTGAATTTACTATTAATATATTGTCATATGTAAATATGTTTTTGCCAACTGAATGAGGAAGCTTTGTTTTGCTTTGTTTGCGTATATAGCAATTATCAATAAGAATAAAAAAACAGCAACCAGTGCTTTGTCAAGAATTTACCCAGAATTAAGTCCAGCACTGTATTTTGGTTCTAATGCCTGTACTGGCATTTTTACTTTTGTGTCTTCTGGAGAGTAAGATATAGTCACATATTTCAGCAACAAACAAACATTTTTGGTTCTGAACAACTGTAAATTTGTATAGTAAGTAAGTTACAGATTTTGAATGGTCATGTTTCTGACCATAGGAATTGCAATTTAGAGCTTTCAAAGACAAACAGTACTGCTATGAAAAAATACTGCTTCCCATGAAGATTAACCGTTAGATAGTGACCACACCCAATGCCACTTGTAATACCATTCTCCTGCTATGCTTAGAAGTTGTCCTTGCAGGAATGGAATAAGTTGCCTAAAAGTATGTTTTTAGAAAGTATAGATGATTTTGTATGTGTTTATACGTAAACATTCAAGTTTTAGTTGAAGATTTTTAACGTCCTGATTTTTATTTTTTCCTTCTCCATATATATTTAAATCAAAAGTAACTTTTTATGTCCAAGATCCTTTGTACAGATGAACATCAGCTCAGTTTCCTTGTGTTTATTCTTCAGCATTACAAATAGGAATTTTGTCATGGTCTTGATGCTGCATTGTCATACAAGAAAATCTCCAACTGCAAGAAGTACTGTTTTGTAGCTGTGTAACTGGCACTTTATTGACACTGTCTTACAGAAGTACGCTAAGAGAGGGAGCACTAAAAATCTACTACAAGAAAGGGTAAACTTGACTATTTAGGAAATACAACTTTGAAAAAAATTACATTAGTTTTCGGATCTAAGAAACAATGAGTGAAAAGGATAAGCAAGCTAATGATAAATGAATGAAATGGGCTGGGGAAAAGCAGATTTCATTCTCTCCCACACCCAGGTCTTCTGTGTTATTCTAGCTATCATGCTTAAAGAAAAGCCAATTGAACTTTTTAAATTTTACAAGACTTCAGATCCTATTAAAAAAAAAATGGAATGAATTATTTACTGGATGAAAAAAAAATAGTAGCATTTAAATAGCAAAACTTGACCAGCTGTGAAGGCTAAGAAGTGCTTTTAAGTTAAGGGAGGAATTTTGGTAATTAATTCTAGTACTTGGATAGCTGAATGAGTTAGATTTAATAAACATAAAATATTCTGGTTCCTGTGTGTGTATTTATGAACTGCTATTTTCTTTAATCAAAAAAACAATCTTCTCTTTTGTTCTTAGCTTAACTGAGCTTGTACCTTTAAATTCATTTGTATCTTTGGAAAAACTGGATATCAAAAATAACTGCTTATCAGGTGAGTTCGTAGAATCATAGAATGCTTTGGGTTGGAAGGGACCTTTAAGATCATCTAGTTCTAGCCCCCCTGCTATAAACAAAAGCACTTCCCTCTAGACCAGGTTGCTCAGAGTCCCATCCAGCCTGGTCTTGAATGCTTCTGGGGAGTCTGCATCCAGAGTCTCTCTTGCAACCTGTTCCAGCATCTCACAGTAAATAATTTCCTCCTAATATCTTGTCTAAACCTGCTGTTTTCCAGTTTAAAGCCATTCCCCTCATCCGGTTGCCTTTATAAAAAGTCCCTCCCCAGCTGTCTTGTAGCTCACTTTCAGGTACTGAAAGGCTGCTATGAGGTCACCCCAAGCCTTCTCTTCTCTAGGCTGAAAAGCCCCAACTCTTCCAGCCTGTCCCCACAGGGAGGTGTTCCAACACTCTGATCATCTTCTTAACCCTCCTCTGGACCTACTCCAACATTGTATAAGAAACATTAAGAGTTGTATAAAAGCATTTTAAAAAGCCATGCAAACAAGAAGTTCTAAGTTATATTATAAAATTATTAGAATATTGATTGTTCTAAATATATATAGTTCAAATATTATTTATGTGACGTACAGAAAATATTTATACATTTTTCAAACATAGGTGTTCTAGATACTGCTAATAATTGCACTGTATTGGTAACAAAAGCAGTGCTTCTTGTTTTTGGTGTTGCTTGTGATTTTCACTAGAAATAGTTCTGTTTCACATTCAAATTGATAAATCATTTTTTTTCCTACTTGATCACAGACCTTAAAAATGTCATTACGTGCTTAAGTGGATGCAGTCATCTAAGGGAGTTGTCACTCAGCGGAAATCCTCTTCTTCAAGAAAGGAATTGGAGGTAAGTAAATAAACAAATAAAATTACTAAATTAAAAAAAAAAATCAGCAAAAAACTGTAAATAAATGTTTTTAGTCAAAATAAATTTGACTAACATTTCTATGTTACTGTAAATATAATTTTGATTAAAAGATTTAATGATTTTTCATGTGGAAAAAAATATATTAGGGCAGTGTTAGCCTTTTAGAGATTTGTGTTCGGGTAGGACTTCTGTGAATGTAAATATGCATCTTTTCATCAGTCTCCTTAAAAACAGAAAGACCTACATAAATATGTGGCCAAGAGAATACTGAGATGTCATATGGCATGCCATCTTGGAGAAATACAACTATTAATTCTCCTATACTGGTAGTTAATTTAAAAGGAGGCTGGTAGTTACTTAACCTGTCTCTGATTAGTGACCTGAGATTCTTCTGGAACTCTGGAAAAATATGCCCACTGTGGGACTAATAATGGTAAGTCCCATTGTGTAGTAGAAAAGAGATCTTAGGGCATAATGTAAGTAGCAAAGGAATTAAGACTGTGTCTTCAATTGCAAACTGATATTATTCTCCTAAAGCTGTTTGCTGTCATCTGTTTGATTAGTTTCTCATGAGTTCAAATAGCTTTTAAGAATATCATTTTGATAGATTTAGGTTTGATTTATAAAAATATATGTATATATTTTGTTTTAGTGGAGGTCTCCTGGTTGGTTGATAATTTTTTTAACCTGAAACCCAATATATAAGCCTATCCATGAACACTTAAAAGTTCTGAGAACTGTTCAGTTAAAGTACAGTAGTAGATCCTTTTTTAAAAAAATTGTCAACTTAGAACAATTTCTTCTCAAATGACAGAAGTATGCTCCTGGTAGTGGTAAATATATCTGATCTCCACTTAGTATATAAGATCACTTCCACAAACATTTACTTTGCTGTTTATGTAGATAATAATTTTTTATAATTAAAATTAGTCCTCCTGTAGTTGCAGGACAGTTAAACATGAGATTTTACACTGCAGTATTACATGAGGATGTGTTTAAACTGTGTACGTATTTGATACTTTAGATTACCTAAGTATAGTGTCAGTGTTTAGGATATTTGTTTGTTGGCTATATAAATAAATTCCTGTGGGTTTTTGGTTGTTGGGTTTTTTTTTCCCTCTTTAATGAACAGACTGACTGTGACAGTACATTAAATTCTCATTTGCATTGCTTTAATTCCTACTTTTTGAGAGAACTAGCTGTTATTTCCCTTGTAATCTTGAGGGGGCAAAGCTTTCTGAATTCTCATTTAACTATATGAACAGACACTTCAGCTTACTTGACCCAATACAACTTTTGTGATTAAACAAGAGGATCATTTGTCTCAAGGACTTAAAGTATGAGATATGGAAAATATGGATTTGCTGAATACAGCATTGACCATAACTTCAGGCAGTATGTTCCACTGAACTTTACATAACCTCTTGGTACCAACAAAGGAATTAGTTGTAAAATTTCCCATTTGGTTTAGTACTTTCATGTCCAGCCAGTGATAACACCAACAAAAGTGAAGTAGTAAGAAATTACTTTTTAAAAATTAAACCCTTGAATCGGTCTGATCACTCCTATGGGAATGTGTTTCAATGCTGCCATGATTAATAGAGACTCTTAAGTGACAGAATATTCACCAGGAAGTTTTCACTAAGTGAAATATTGGCTCAGCCCTTCACCAAGAAAAGCCCAGCTGGAAAAACTAGCATTGAGATCCCATAGCTCTAAGAGACAATACTTCCAGCATCAATCACCTTTGATACGGCACTTTTTTAAAGTTTCACTATTCAGTATCTGCTTTGGTAATTCCTCCCTATATGTTCAAGGATTGTCTGTCTAAAGTTATCCGTTTATTTCAAATTATTTCTGGCAGTATTGTTCTTAAGTTAATAAACACTGGAAAAGGAAACTTTTATATTTGCAAAAACCTAATAATCTATTCTATTGAATCACATTTTGGAGTTTTCTAACTCAGTCATAGAAACTTTTGCTAATTTTAAATGTAGTGTGTGCTATCTGAGCAAAATAATAGTTCTTCACCTTCACAGAGAAGTCAGGGAGTTCTAACATTTTGAAAGCTGTTATCTCTTTTTATAGCAAAGAAACTTAAAACCTACAATAGATACTTTTTCCTCTGTATCAATAACTTAATATTGGGTGTTGATGTGTTGCTTTGAATACTTCAGCAGTATTAAAATTTTAAACAAAATAGTATGAGAAATATGTAAAACAAGATCACAGACTACAGTAACCTAAAAGTACAAGAATTGTTAAGTAATTTTTTTAAATAGCATATGAATTTCATTCTTACATAAGTGGCTCCTGCTGTCATAAAAAGAAAATGTTATCTCATTTGTCAACCCTTTCGCTGACCAAGTTCAAAAGTGGATTTTTTCATGTCGGTCATGCTGAATATCATATTGCTCTATGTAAATTATTATGCAAATGACTGTGGTATGAAGACTGACAATGTTTTGTATTCAATGCTGTTTTTAAATCTAAGCCTCTAAATGTATCAGCAAAATCAGTACTGTACAATCCTGTGACATAGTATTGCCTACTAATCAAATACTTTGCAGGTACTTACACACAGGAGTTCAGATTTTCCTGTTGATCAGGCAGGTGAAGTACTAGACATAATGAACTGAATATATTTTTTACCTTCCTATGTTCAGTACTTCAGCAGTGTATACCAACAATGTATTGCTAAGAAAGTGGTTCTTCGTATCAGTTCCAAAGTGATAATTTTTAGTTAATATATGAGCTAAGAATACATACAAATACTTTGTTAATTATCGTTATGTTTCACCATGTTATATGTTTTTATCATTAAAGTGGAATTTTTAACTTCTTTTAAAAATGAAACTTTTAATGACTTTTTCTTTTTTAAGGCCTTCCTTATGTAAGGTCCTTCCTAGGTTACAGTTTCTTGATGCTGAAAACTTGCATTATAATACTTTACCCACAACTGAAAGAATCAAAGTATCAGAATCAAGAACTTTTCTGGAACTTTGTCAAGTTCAAATTGAAGAAAATGTTTTACTGAAAAAAAAGATTGCTGAAGAGGGGTATGTATTTATATGGACATGAATTGCTTGAAGAAATATGTTTTAATGTACTCTTAGTACAATTCTCTATGTTCTTATTATGAATTTTACTTACCTTTTTTGCCTGGAAATTTATATTTATGTTAAGAAAGAGATTAAGATCATTAACTTCAATGCAAGGAATATTTTAGACATTAATGTATTTGTCGGTCTTGACTTTTGTTGTTTTAAGTATGAGAGAACAGATTACTCAACTCAAAAGAGTATTGAGGTAATAGCAGCTGGATGAGTTCTTACACCCAATGTAGTACAGTGGAAGGTTAATATAGTATCTTAAATCAAGGAATTGATATAATCGTATTAGCATGACTTCCAGTTTGAGCTTAACCAAACCTAGTTTGGATATAAGTGCTCTGATTTTTTTTTCCTACTTTTTAGAATATTATTCGTATTCTAAATGATTGGAAAGCTGAAAAAGTTGCATTCTTCTTGCTCTTAAGGAGATGGGTCATATGTCTTCGTTTATAGGTCTTCGATTTTATCAAACTTGCTACTTCTTTATTATCACGATTAGTCATCCTGTAGTAAAAGTTATTCATACCTCTTATCTTTTCATTGCTTCGCAGTATATAGATATCTCAAACCACTCATATTTTTACACTTGGGTATATAGCCCATTTTCTTATTTCTTAGTTCTTTTACATTTTCTATCAGATTTTACAATATCCTTGTAGTTCTTATAATATCTGACTTCTCTGATGATGTTTGGAAATATAATTTTCTTGATCGTGCCAGGTACTGAACCAGAACAAGTGGAGCTTGTGACATTTGACAGTACTTTAGTCTAAATTTCTGCTTGTGTGATTTGTTAGGCCAGGAAAATTACCCACATTTTCTCAGCATCTAGTTATTACCTATTGTGTCTTATTAATATTTAAAGGGATATTATTTTGATTTATCATTGGATGTTTTTAAAGTGCAGTAAAATCTTCATTGTTCGCAGAACTATGAAGTTTTCTTTGAAAGATGAAGTGTTTAGATGGCTCTTGGAACTCATATATTTCCACTTGAGACCCCTCAAGAATACTTCTTTACTGTAATTTTTTGTTTCTGGTTTGTAAATAGGAAGTTTCCTAATCCATTTAGCATTTGAAATGGTACTCCTTTTTGAAAGGAAAACAGGAGAGGAAAAAAAAAAAATGTTTCTATTCCTTTATTGTAGAGAAAAAATTCTTATATTCAGCATTCGTACCTGTTTCACTGGTAACCTTTGCAGAAAAAAAATGCCATACTATAATTAGAACATGAAGGTGATTTATCTGGAGTAGAATCTTTTACTTCTACATACATTTCTGCAAGATTATAAAGTGTGTGAAGGAAAGGTAATATTCACAAAATTGAATTGTTTATTTAACGTAGGTCTGCAAGAATGGACAGCTTAACAGGTAAAAAAATGTTAGATAGTAGGAATGAGATCATCTATTATTGTGGTAAATGGTTCATGCTATTCTCTTGAGACTGAGACTTATCCTTCAAATGCGTTTATTAATAACTCAGAGCAAAAGATGAAGCGCACACTTACCATGCTCCCAGATGACCCCAAATCTGGGAGGAATGGTTTATATTCCTGAGTACAGAGCTGCCATACATGGACCTAGGCATGTTGGAGATGCTGACAAACAGGAATCTTGTGAATTCAGCAAGAACAAGTACAAAGTTCTTTACGTAAGAGATGACTCCTGCCATCAAGAAAGGTTCAGACTAGCCACTGATACTGGGAGCATCTCTGCTGAAAAAGACCTTTTGAGTGTGAATGAATAAGAAACTGAATATGAGTCATCTATGTGCCCTGTTATCAAAGAATTTTAACAATATCCTGGGCTGCAGCTGCAGGAAGATTGTGAGAAGTGGGTATCCCCCTTTCTTTTAGCCCTTTCATCTAGAATACTGTGTCCAGTATTTTGGATCATCAATAAATATGTAGGTCTCTCTGAAAATACTGCCTCCTATTTATTTTCATGGAAACTACAACAGATACAAAGAGCACAATAGCACTATTTGATAGAACGCATAATCATATCCAAAACACTATTTTGCAGTGTAGTCACCACCATTAGATATGCACTTTTGCCAGCGATGAACAAGAGCCTGAATGTCAGTCTTGTAAAAATCTGCACCAGCAGAAGAACCCATTGTTTCACAGCTGCTGTGGTGGTGTCCTTGCTAGGAGAATATCAGTCCATCTTTCACAGGCCTGAACAGGTGGAAGTCAGGCTACATGGGTGTGATAGGATGATCCAGCTAAGACTCATTGTTTTCCACAGTCTTCAAAGTGGTATGGGGCCTGGTGTTATTGTGTTGCAAGAAAAAATTTATTTTTTTTCTCTGGCCAGACTATGGAAGTTCAAGTCTTCAGCTTAGTCCACGCTGTGATGTAGCAGTCAGAGTTGATAGCTGGTCTGGGTTCCAGGAAGACCAGAAGGATCACCCCTTTCCTGTCCCAAAAGAAGTGTGCATCGTTTTACCTGCTGAGGGCTGTGACTTGAACTTTTTTGATGAGGAATTTACGTGTCACCACTCCATGGACTTCTATTTTGACTCCAACTCGTAGCTGTGACACCTCATCACCAATAATTATACGATCCTGGAAACTGTCACCACCAACCTTGCATTGATTCAGACTTGCATTTGATGTTCTTTCTGTTTGTGTGAGCATTTCTGGGACCCTCCTCGTGCAAACTTCATGACATTCCAACATTGATAACATAATTTCCATATTGAAGCCAGTATTCAGCTCTGTACAAGTAAAACATATTTATAAATTGGAACAAATCCAGTGGAATGGTCAAGCGTTTTGAGCCTGAAAAAACAAGGTTCTTTGCACAGCAGGAGTGACTGACTAAGACTGAGTGACAGACTATATCTGAAAAGTTCAGACTGATTTGATGGGTTCAGCCTAGCCAGTAACTAAGAATCCACAAGCTGTTTATTCACTCCTCTCCAGCCACCACAAGTAGATAGGGGATAATCAAAAGAGCAGAAGTGAGAAAACTCCATGAAATGAGATAGAAATAGCTTAGTAAGTGAAGGAAAGGGGAGCAAGGGGATAGTAAAACAAAAAGAAAGGAACCAAGGGATGGAAAAACAATCATTGAGTATCTCCACTAGCAGACCAATGCCTAGCTGTTTTTTGAGTAACGGCTATGTTAGAAAGACTACCCCCTAGTTTTGTTGCTGAGCCTGATATCAATTGGATGCAATATCATTTTCATCAGTTTAGTTGGACTGTCTTCACTGTTTCCCCTCCCATCCTTTTGCTTACCTCCAGCCTAACCACTGAGAATGACAGAATGAAAAACAAAGAAAGCCTTGATTCTGTGCAAGCACACAGAATCAAGCAACATCTAGACTATTGGTGTGCTATTGACACTTTTAGTCACAAATATGAACCACTCTACTATATAAGCTGCTATAAATAGAATTAATTCTATCCCAGCCAGATTCTATATAACTGAACGTAAGGAACCTTTTCATCATTAGGATAGTGATGCATTGCAACATGTTGTTCAGAGAGGTTGTGCAGTATCCATTCTTGAAGGCTTTCAGGAGGTCATTGGAAAAAACTCCAAGCAACCTGGTGTGATCTCAGCGCTAACCCTGCTTTGGGGCAGGAGATAGGATTAGAGACCTCCTGAGGTTTCTTCCAATGAGAATTTTTTTATGGTTTTCTGAATTTTAGTGGAAAGAACTTGCAGATGTTTGAGAAAAGGAAGAGTGGAAAGAAGAGTTGATAAATGTCTCTTCTTTCTTTTTTCCTGAGCGCTTTTTTTTTTTTTTTTGTCTTGTATCTTTTTGTTGTTGTTTTTGGGTTTTGATTTTCTTAACATTTTGAGAATTCATCCACCAAAATTTTGAAGTTGCTGAGATATTTGAAGAATGTCTTATCATATTTAGTCTTAAAATGAATTTCTTATACATTAAAACCCCTTATGTTTTTTTGTTGTTGTTGTTTTTGTTTGTTTGTTTACTAAAATATATATTTTCTGGATGACTTGAAAAACAGTGAAAACTGGAGACTGTGAAGGAAACTCTAAACAACTTGCTTGTGTATAAGCCTTAATAACATAGCTGCTCTATGTACGTACTGGAATACTTTCCCTAAACTAATTGAATTAATATGACATTGCTAAAGAACAGGCCAAAAATTGAGCAAACTTCTCTCTGTTTCCCATCTTGCTAAGTTATGAGCCCCTGTAGGTGTGACCTCTAGTATGTAAACTGCCGAATCTAATCACTGCTCACTTCCCTAATCCCTGTTTCACAAACTACTGCTGCCTAGTTCAATTGTCTGTGCTGTTTCTGCCTGCAAGTTCACCGCTCTTACCATGCTTAAAATTGCATTTATTTTTAAACTAAATTTCTCTAATAAATGTTTTACATCCCATAACTTTTATATGTTTTGTAGTGAGTAATTGTATCAAAAACTAATATGAAGACTGCATCAAAAGTAGTTTTTTTATCATATTGACACACATGTTGGTGGTATGGCAGTAGAGGTTGAACCTTCCCACGAGTATTCCATTACATTTTGTTGCTGTGTGGCAGATGGCAGCAGAGGGGCAGTCTGAAACAATGGCATCTAGCATGGAAGTGCATATGAAGCAAAGGTGTGTCACTGAATTCTCTCATGTGGCAAAAATGGCACCCATTGACATTCCTTGATGCTTGCTGAGAATTTGTGGAGACCAGACAGTGGATGTGAATGCAGTGAGGTGCTGAGTGGTACATTTTAAACAATGGCAACAGTGATGTGAAAGACAATCCACATTCCGGACAGCTGTGCACTGCAGTCGCACCACAAAATGAAGAGCGTCTTGATCAGCTCACTCATATGAACTAGGTAATGGTGGTGACTATGTTGAAAAATAGTGTTTTGTAGTTAAGAATCCCCTCTACCAAACTGTGTGTTCTTTGTATCTGTTGCAGTTTCCATGGAAATAAGGCAGCATTACTTCAGAGCAACTTACATAAATCACCTTGTCTGCATTAATTTGTTTTCAGTAATCAGATATGCAGATGTCTGGCTAGTGAAACTTTTTAAATACTGTTTGTATAATATAGTGAAAATTACAAGAATTTCTTAAGCAGGGTTGCAGAACAGAACATATAAATCATGGCCTCCATCATGTGTTTGTAAGATAACTTTATAACCTGCAGCTGAACATCAGAAATAACGCTAGACAATATTACGAAAAAAAAAGCTCAGTTAGAATTGGAGTGTACTATTTGAACATGTTGTATATCAAAATGTGTACATTCCTCTTATAAACAGGAAAGAATAATAATTTGTGTTTGAAAAAAAAAAAAAGTTCACCACCACTAATTAACTTAGGAAAATCAAAGTAGAGCTGCAACATTAAAAATATGACATTAAGCTAGCACACAGTTAGGAGTAGAATTATATCTATGCTTTAGTTGCAGTGGCTACGAGAAAACTGCCTTTGCTGGGCGCATCTGACTTTTTTGTTACCTGTCTTTTTGGCCTCTGTGAGATTTTTTTAATGCTGAATTTTAAGTCAGTGCATGGGTTACTACACTTCCTAGGTGTCAGTGGAGGGTTGCCCCTCCAGACACTGCATGTTAAACAGAGACGACTTTGGTCTAATTTTATGAAGACATTGATGAATACTCTTGGTGGACTGATGTTATGACTGGAACTGTGATAGTCATTAGTGGATGAATGACCTGAATTTCCCCATGGTTAATAATTTGTTTCTAGTGCTTTTATCCTTTCTTGAAGTCCCTGGAAGAAGCCTAACACACATCTTTTCTTAAGAAATCTTTCTGTTCTAGCATTTGTTTGTGAAAGTAGTGTCTTGGTGCTTAGATACTAGCAAGGCTGCTATACTAGCACAGTCAAACCTTGTGATTGAAGATTGACCTTTTGCTCTTCTGGTTTGTTCTCTCTTTCTCTTTGCACAAAACCAGTGCATCCTTTCTGACTGTGCTAAAATTCACATGACATGCTTTCAGTTGTTAAGATCAAATCAAGGTAGTGATTAAACATAAGAGCATGTGCTCATCAAAACCGAAAGCCAGAAAACTTTTGCTGTAGTGAGACTGCTGTATTCATATGACATACTAAGCAGCCAGACAGTATGAATTTTGGTGTGTCCATCAGGATAATTGCATTTCTTGTTTTTTCTAGATGCCAACTTAAAACCTTGCTTATCACAGAATCGTAGAATGTTATACCTAACAAAGTTATATATCTTAACGAAGAAGCAAAACAAACAAGTTAGTATGAACAGATCCCTTTACCTATAACACCAAAAAAGTTCTTAAAGACAAAAAATGAATTTACATTAACTGAAAAGGAGATCTTTAGGTGTCAAAAGTCTTAAAGCTTACATATTTCTTTTTTTTGTCTTCTCTCTTCCATAATATGTTTTGTGGTTGGTTTTTGTTTGTTTGTTTTTTAATTTTGTTCCCAATAACAAGGTAAATCAGTCCTGCATGTTTTCTGTGATTGCTGCTTCCTTTCTGTGGTTTGAGTAACTGATCTTCAGTACCAAGTTTCTGTTATCAGGAATGCAGGCATTGAGGCACTGAGAAAGAAGCAGCTTTGACAGGATGGAAATATCCCAAGCCTATGCTATTTTTCTTCCTCTCCACAGGTGCCTAAAATCCCTTTTGCCTCAAAGGAGACACTGTCCTGATTGCCATCTAACGCACAAACCCCATTTTAATAGCTATTGTCTGTTCTTTTGAGCTTCGCTTTTGCAAGAGAATCCCAAATACATTTATAGTTAGCTAGCAACTCCCCAAGAAGTTGCTTCTGTTAAAAAAAAAGTAGCATAAGGCCTCTGGTGACCGCATAATTATTTTTTATCTAAACTTTCAATTGCCTTCAGTCTTTGCTGTTTCTATTTGCCACATGCATAGCCACTGAAAAAGTGAAACAGCTATTCAAGATGCCACTGGAACTGACAAAGGAGAGGATGCACCAGCATTCTACTCCAGTCACAGATTTGGGTTTTTTTTTCTTGGCTTGTTTCCATTTGTTAAGAATGAAGAATACTCAGAATGATCGTTGTAAGAGTATGTTTTTCATACAAAAGCTTATTTTGCCCAGTATGTAAAAGTCTGTTCTTTTCCCTAATATTTTACTCCTAAGCCTCAGCAAAAATAAACAAGCAATCAAACAAACAAAACAATGTAAAACTGAAGTTAGAAAAAACAAAAGGATGGGGAAGAATCTGTTTTCCACCACACCCCTACCCCACACCCCCGTCTTCTCAATGTGTTTTGTAGAACTTTGAGAAGACTTTCTACTAAATAGGTCTTCCTAAATACTTACCAGTATTTCATGATGAATAAATTACTTTTCTTACTGCATAGGAGGAGGCAGTTAGAACTTGTTAGATTCTCCAGCAAATACATATGTTGATTTAAATCTTTTTAGGAATTGCTACCATATTTGTTAAATTAACAAGAAAAAAGTAATGTGTATTGGGCAATCAAATGTAGAGCTAATGCATAATGAGTTGTCTAATTATAATGTGTGAATTTGTCTTCAGATTTAGCCATTCATATTTTGGATGACTGCACTGAATTTGTACTAGTAGAGAAAGCATGTCTTTTTTCCTCTAATACGATCTGATCCTAAGTGTTCTTAACAATTGAACAATTTCTTAGTTAAACTTCACTAGAGGAAGTTGTTATTAAGGTAACAAGTCTTTTCAAAATAAAGTGTTAAAAAAACCTTTGCCTTTCAAGAGTGATAAACAGGAAATTCTGTTACTCAAACTGTTGTCTTAGAATTTACTTTTTCCAGACCCCTGAGAAAACTGATTTTATTTCAACTTTTTATCTTGCATTGCTGACCTAGAATTGACTTTTTGCTCCTCTGAAAATAGCTCCAGATTACAGATCTCTGCATCTATCTCTTCTATCAAAGGAAAATGTTTTGCTGGTTCCAAAAGTACCTGCTACCTATTATAACAGATAAACACTGTCTAAACACAGACAGCCTTCTGTATCTGTAACAATTAGTTCATATTTGCTCTTACTTGCCCTAGTCCTAGATGGTGTGGTACAACTAATCAGAGCCAGACTTCATAGGTTAATGTTCCTGGATTCTTTCTAACAATCAGATGGGAAGTCAGATGCTTTGCATGATTCTTTTACTCAATTTTATTGCTATACCAGGCTAATTCTCACAGCTTAATATAAAACCCCAAGTCAAAAGTGAGCAAAGATAAACAGGAACTCAGCTAGTGTTTAACCAGGAAAAAAAAAAAAAAAAAAAAAAAGCAGAGAAATGTAATATTTCATGAACTTTAGACTAGCACCATCCCCTATATTATAAAAGTATTTACATTTATAAGTTTCTATTTTCCTGTATTCTCTCTAGTGTTGTGGTTTGTTGGTTAGAATCTAAGTTTGACTTTTCTTGCTGTAGTTCTAATCAAATTTCTAAAATAGTGTTATTTTTATACTAGCTTTCATAGGTCCTAAATAAAAAATGAATTAAGAATACTGTTATAGATTTTATAACAAGATTACATCAAGTCTTCTAACATTTTTGGCTTTGTATGACTCTAACCACACAGAAAACGAACAGTGAAATGTATGCCATACTGCCCATTTCAGACTGAAACCATTAAAAATGTTACAAAAACATAAAGTAAAATAATATTATTATATTTTAGATATTACTAAAAAAATGAAAATGTATTTAAGGTTTGTAAATATTGAAACTGATTTTCAGACTAATGACTGTTCATTGTAAGTGTATGGAAACAGGGATACTTCAGAATATAGTGTAGTTTATAAAGAGAATGTATTTTTTAAATTGTTCATAGTCTGAAATATATGTAATAACATTTTTATCTTCCTTCAGAATTATCTCTTCCATTGATGCTGTGCAGAGACAATGCTGGTATTTTAATCAGTTGATGAAACTTAGCATTGAACATCGATGTGCGCATGAGTATGGTGAACTAAGCACTACTGACAGAGATAGACCAGAAGCACTGCAAAATCATTTAAAGCAAGCATCCACTGACTGCCTACAGGAAAATAACCTCTTTATCATGGGTGTGACAGAAAGTAAACAGGTCTTGTTGGATCCTTCTGAAAGATGGATTACTACTGGCCATTTTCAGGCCACATTCATTAACTCCTCCATATCTGTGCACCAAAAGGAAAATAAAGAAGATCACAGAATGAAGCAGAAAAGCACTGAAACTTGTATTAATTACAACGGGGAGAGCAATGGCAACAAGAACATATCTGCTCAGTTCACATTGCAACAGTCAGTTATAGAAAGTAATATGGGAAGAGATTTTGAGAATGATACAGAAAGGTAAGACAGATTTTGGTTTGCTTTCAAATAGATTATATGGATAGGCATAAAGAGTGAGGATTCCCTGTTTAATACATACACACTGAGCAGATAGTATGAAAATAATATTTTGAAGTTGATTAGAAAATAAGGAAATACTTAAAAGTGATACATGCTGGATCTCCATCTTAACAATTCCATATGATATTTTATCAGGTAATATATTATAGATAAGTATGCACTTAATTTTAAAATACTGTCTAACAAGAGAATTTTAAAACTTTCTCTTGATCTCCTAACTTTTCCTTCTTATTTGCAATGCATTTATGACACCACCCCATCAATACACAAGTAACATTCAACATTAGAGGTGAAAATACTAGGTTGTTTGTGGAAATTTGGGGGGGATTTAAACTACAAACTAGTGTAAAGTTTTCTATTGTATTGTTCACTAGACATTCAAGGTTCATCTATGTAGAGCTTACAGTCAGTATCATTTAGAAGGCAAGATGTAAAAGTTGCTTAAATCTACCATCCTACTCCCTTGACCTTAGGCCAGTCTCCTTCTGTTATGATGACTGAGGAGCTAATCTGCCCTGCCCTTGATACTCCTCCAACATGCCTCAACTCACTTCATAGAAGTAGAGGCAGAGGTGAAGGGCTGGTTCAACTTGTTCTGTGCCCCCCAAATATTCTCTTGCATAAAACAAATTGGTTTATTACCTCTTGGGAATGTATTTGCTGCTGGTGTATGGTTCTGGTTTTGCAGTCAGAGAAAACAAAAGCTGAAGTTCTTTTCTCTAAGGACCCAAAAATTCAGTTATGAATTCATAATAATTTGTTTTCAAAAATACACATTAATGGGTAAACTTAATAAACATATTTTAAGAAGAAATACTTGAATACTTTGTGCACTGCTTTCTTCTGGCTTAACCTCTGAAGTATGCTGTGACTTGTGGTGGAGCATCTTTTTTGCTAAAAGTACTTCATTATTTAAATAAATGCACTATACAAAGAAAGAAGATATGTAAATACTGGGAGAAATTTAGTTATATTTTCTTAAACTTACTAGCGAACTGTAATGTGAATTTTGTGGAGCATTCCAAGTTAGTAACATGCTAATGCAGAACGCATTAAACTTCTTCTCCCTCAAAAAATTGACTACATATTTAGAAAGCTCAGGCACTGAACAAGCCTAAGTAGCCTCTAATTGGTGCTTTTTAAGCAATAGCCAACTTAGAAAATGTACACATATAATTAGTGGCCAGTAGTGTTAAACCAGAGGCAAAAGATTAAATGGCACTTTGTCAGTTTTTTGTTTTTGCTCCACTGGAGATATTTATATCATGCAGTTTTCAGTATTCAACTTAGCCACCTCTAATATTTTTCAATATGGAAGATAAATGCCTCTCTTCTTCCCCCCCCGCCCCCCCCTCTGACAGATTACTTAGTTATTATTAAACTATTTCTGCTCCTTTGCTTTGAGGACACTTTTTCTCTCCAGTGAATGTAGAATCTAATTAACGTTGTGAATGGAAATCTTTCCAAAGCTATATGGAGTGAATATGTAACTGTGTTTCTGAACATTTATACTGCATCCAGGTTGTAATTTATAGCTTAATGTCAGAGCTTTCCAATACATAGTGCTGTTCTTTCAGTGGTTTTATGGTTGGGCAGCTATGATAACCCAAGTTTGCTGATGAGGTTATATCATTCATGAAGGTATTTATTTTCATTACTAGGTTACATATGGCAGCATCAGTGATCCAGTCTCACTGGAGGAAGTACCATACCAGGAGGAAGTCTGACTGCACCAAAACAACGAATGATCATTTGGGAGAGGCGTCAAGACAGAAACATGCAGCTGCCACAGTAATCCAGGTTTGTTTGCATTCTCTTTGCCAATTTTCAGATTTAGTATGGAAAATTTTCTTACTTATTTTGTGTACTTTATATCACATATATTTTTATTTATGATCTTATCAATAGATTTGTTGTTAAAGTTTTTTTTTAATTTATTATTCAAACATTGTAAGCCTAATATTTTTAATAGACAGCCTTCTTTACAAAATGTTTTGTAAAAGCATAAAAATACTTCCACTTTATTCACTGTTTCCCTGAATTAACTATTATTATTTTTTTTAGTTCTAGTATTATGTTTAAGACATATTGTGCCCAAGCTCTTACTGATGTGTATGTCTATGCTATTTAACTGGCAAATGCTGTATAAGTGATAGAACATGTCTCATATCTATACAACTAAGCATTCAATCCATATCTCCCATTCTACTTATTCATGCCTTACATTGTTTCCTCATCTCCCAAAATAAGGTATTCCCTCATTCATACTGCCATTGGCAGCTCACCAAGGCTTAAGCTGTTCTATGCTAGATACTGGGCTAGAAGTTAACTATGTGCATGAATTCAAGTCCATGCCTTGGCTTTCTTTAGTTTTCTAAGGAGCTACTGAATCTATATGCCATGTTGCCAGAGTCCGTGGATTTTTCTACATATTTAGGCCAAGTTTTCCACTATTGCTCAATTTGTTTCTTGAGTATAGTGTGTAGCTAGTATGCTAAGAGTTATCTGCATAAATTTATTTAATCCATTTTTCTTTGTCCCAAACTTGATGATTTTCAAAGTTAATGTGGACGTAAACAGACTTTTCTCTGCATTTTATGTATCTGTATGTCTTTCATATCCATCCTTATATTCACTCTTTCCTTAATGAGTTCAGTCCACTTGGTCTCTTCACACTACTCTGTACTTATCTTTTTCTCTCTCTATGAACCTTTATTCTGATCTATCCTTTTTTAAAGGAGTAACTAGAACTGCATTCCAAAGGTAAGTATATCACGAATTTGTACAGTAAGGCAGTTTACTGTCTCATTTCTTTAAAACTGCTATAATATAATTTGTCTTTTTTATCTCAATTGAGTGCTGATCTGCATTCGTAGATCTGTGTTAACAGATGTCTTACAGTTTATCCTTCTGTATGTACTATTAAGAATGTTTTCTTTTTTTCCTCCATTGCATTTATAAAAACTAATGTTTTCTTTGAATGAAATATATTTTTTGCTTGATCCCTCAGTAATGTTCTATCTGGGTGTTGATTAAGATCAGTAGGGAAAAAAAGCCACCAATGAAATGATAAGAAAGCAGATCTAATATATTTAATCATTTTTATAACAGTGAGGAACTGTGTCTCTTAAACCAGTAATATTTTTAGCATTTTATGAAGCTAGACAACCATTTAAGAAAAATTACCAAGCTAATCGCTAAACCAGAATATAAGATTTATCCTTCATGTTTTAGTGCCTCCGTTGTAAAGCTGTTAAATGCTGACAACACTTCGTTTTTCAAGAGAGATGGTTTTTTTTGCGTAGCATTTTAAATGTTTAGGGCATCTTCAACTCTCATTATGTCAGTGATTTGGGAGAGAGTTGCTGTCTTGAAATTAGTTTTGCTATTTCCATCTATTTCATTATGATCTCTGGATCTGATTCTGTAGGTTGATATGTGTTCATAATATCTTGCTACTCTTTCTAGCATCTAATTTCTGAAGTGCTTCTTTGTTGTAATATTCCTACTGGTATTTTTTTATTTTTAAATAAAGATCTTAGACAGTTAAGAGAGACTATCTGACCTAGGTCAATTGCATGAGAAATCTCCAAGAATAGCTACTTGTAAACTAAAAGACATTTAGTACAAGTGTATTTTTATTCTCAGTGATTTGGAAGTTAACACGCAGCTTTTTCTTATGTAGTCTTTCCTTTCAGTTTATAGTAGTCCCTCAAGGAATTGTCAAATAATTAATTAGTTGACTCATGTTTATAGTTGAGGGAGTTGCAGGATTCCTTTCTGCTTACTTGTGGAGAGCCTCTTGAGTACTCTAAGCTTTAGACACATGCTGGCATTTAATTTGTCTTGTAGTTTTAAATGTCACATAAAGTTCAAAAAACAGATCATTGAGCTATTAAACCAGGACCCAAGATGTTTTATCTTCCTAATGGGATAACATAGAGAATCTGGATTTGGGTTTGATCTATGACTTTGTATAACATGCTTTAAATTTTTTGTTTAGGCATCTTGGAAGGGCTTTCTTTTGCGAAGAAAATTGGCCAGTGCACTAGCAGCTGTTAAAAGTGATGAAGTGGATGATAACTATGAAGAAATAAATGTGGATGATTTTGTATCTCATGAAGTAAGCATATCCATTAGCATAAAAATTTCATGTCAAGTATAAGGTATACTTATTCTAAAATGATCGTGTAAGTGTTGAAATTAAAAGAAATTGAAAGGACTATCAGGGCTAGAATGTTCAATGTCCAGAAATGAAGAAGTGTTTGATATGTATAACTCATTTAAATGTATCGGTCATGGATTAATTGCTTCCTTCTCTTTGAGATTTTCTGGTAGTAATTCTGCTATTAATTTCAAACACACTATAGAACCCCATATATTTCTGTAGTTAAAGAACACATGAGAATAAGGAAACAACTATTTTTCTTTAAAAGTCCTTAGTTTTTTAGTATCCTAGTAACTGATTATAATGTGTATAAAAATGTACGTTTTGTTCATTTTCATGAGAGGCTGACAACAATAATACATCTATATATATATATAGATAGAAATACATATATAGATATAGAAATATATATAGATTCTATATATAGAAAATATATTGATTCAGTATTACAGGAATCCAATAAAAGGAAACACCCCACCAGTAACAGAGGTGAAGCAGGCTTGTTAGCTCTACATTTATCCCATAGGTAAAGTGCTAAAGATAATGAACAAAAATACAAATAAATCAGGAAAAAAATAGTCTTCTATACTTCTTCTGTAGGAAAATAAATAAATAAATCCAGAAATCTTTACTAGTATAGATTTTGTTTTCTTTTTGTTGTTCTTTTGCAAATAATGTAGAGTTAATAATGGCCTTCAAGTTTCATAATGTTGAAATTGGGCCAGAAGTTTTGCTTTCACAAAATAAGAGCAACAAAAGAAAAAAAGAATAGAAGGTGGACAATTGGACTGGATGATCTTGGAGGTATTTTCCAACCTTAGTGATTCTGTGATTTTGTGATTCTGTGAAAAGCAAGCTTCAAATTATGGAATATTGCTGTCAAAATTCTATCAGTAATTAAATTAAAAAAAAAAAATCCACAGGATCAACATTGTCATCGAGTAAGCAATAAAAATTTTGTGCCTCAAAAGACATATTCTACATTGGTTCTAGACTCAGTATGCATGATGAGGCAGTTGTTAATTACCTATTCACATATTTACTTGTCTGAAGCACTGTTCTCTCACATGCTTATGGGGATCATAGAAAACTAGATGTATCGTTAAGTGTGCAGTTCATCAGTCTTTGATCATCTGAGTGTCATCCATCTTATATCCCATTAGAAAGTAGTCAGACTTTATAAATAATTTCTGGTGACTTGATGACTGGGGCAATTTTTTTCTTCCCTCTTTTAGCATCTATCTTAAGATTTTCAGAATTGCTATATGTAAAAAGTTTGAGGTAGTAGTACCAAGAATCATTTGGTAGACAGGAAATGTATGTGTTTAAACAGAGATCTAGCTTAAATTTTAGGGTTGTTTTTTTTAAATATTTGTTTTAAAATATATACAAAAAAAGAACAGTCTCATTAACTGACATTCTCTGACCCCTGCCTTCTTTCTAGAGTAATAAAAAGCAGAAAGTGAAAAGATTTACTTTTTTTCACTAGAAGAAAGCATGTGTTCATCTGTAGAAAACAAGGAAAATGCCCTGTTTTGAATTATTCAACCTGTAGTTCAGAATCTCATATACTTTAAGTTGATTGAGCCAGGCTTGCTTCACTCTCCTGACCAAATAATCTTGTTTGGTTTGTTTGTGTTTGCTTAACTGAAAATTACGTGGGCAATTTTGTTCCATCTGTCAGCAAGGTAATCACATCTGTACAGGTGCTCCTGAAGCCAAGGAGAAAAGAAAGGAGTGGAGGAGTTAGGAAAATAAACGCCAGATGATTTCAGTGAGTCTTGCACTGTATCACTTTCTGGTGTTGCCATACATCTTTTTCTTTTTTCCAAAATCACCGAACTAACATTTTAATTTGTGCATCAGACTCAAAGGCTGACCTGGAAATTAATGTTGAATAAATTATACAATCCCTTAGCTTGTTGTGATGAAAAATATAATACCTATTTTCTTTCATGTTCTGAATGTGGTAAATTTAAAATGTTTAAGCTTAGAAAGGATATCAGTGATTAAATAATTCAGAGTTCAAGATTGACTGTAAGTGGAATTCAGAAATTTCTCATACGCTGTGAAGTTTATCATATTTTTTTTTCTGTTTGTTTGTTTCAAGCATATTGTGTTCACTAGATTGTACGAAATATGTAGTAGTCTTATGACTGACCTACTAAAAAGTTTGTGTGAAATAGTGATGATTGATACAGTTGTGTCACGTTATTAACTGTGTGCAATATAAAGAAATCACATGGACTTTTTACTTTAGCTGAAACAAGAAGTCTGGAGAAGTCTTTGCTTCTATATCCCTCCTTTCTGGCCTTGGTGTTTTTATGGCAAAGTGCTGAAGCAGAGCCAAATAATGACACATTACATTAGTGGCTATCTGTTGGGTCTCAAAAAAGTGTATAGGGAGGAGTATGTATTGCTGGGCTAAGAGATCCCACATGCTGGAGTGTGAAGGAAGAACAAAAAAAAAATCTGGATGCCATTTTGTACTCTGGATTTTACTGTTGGTTAGAGTGAATGTAGTGAGACAATAAGCTTTCCTAATTACAACCTAATACAAAAATGGCAAATCATGTCTACTAAATCATAGTTCACCGTTTTGTGGTATGATCATTATTTTTATATCCATATTATGTAAGATTTCAGTTACAGTGATTTCATTCTGTATTATCTAGCAATTCACAAAGTCACTAGTGTGCAAGCTTCTATTTAAATAAGTTGCAAACATAATGGTGTAGTAAGTCACTCATTAGGCACCAGTCTTCATTGAATAACTTTTTAATATCTTAATTGTAAACTCAGTGCGTCTAATGCTTTGTGGAAGTTGAAGTCTTAAAACAGCAGTCTTAAGACTGCTGAAGTCTTAACAGTAGTCTTAAAACTGCAGTATTTTCCAAAGATCTATTTTATCCACTTATGCATGTTGAGCAGAGATATATTATTAGTACAAATCTCTGGCTCCATATCATGTGAGAAATTGATTGCATGTTACTGAACTGGAGGAAAGATCTTCATCTTGCTCACAATAACATGAATAGTAATCATTTCACCTTTACAATTACTGCTAACTTCTTGTATTCAACTCTGCTCCAATAAATTGCCAAAGGCATTCAGAGGCAATTGATGGCATTACTGTTTTATGTCTGTTTCTTGTGCAGTGTAAAACAGGCTATCCCAGATGAGATGAAAGATCTGGCCAGCAGATGTCTCTGAAAGTATGAGGCTGGAATTTGGTGATATTTTCATGTCTTTCATGTGGACTTTGGAGAATTCCAGCCAATATGCTCCAGAAGGTTGATCTTAGGAAAATCTTTCATCAGCAGTCCATCCATGTAGCAAATGTTGAGCTCTACAAGGCAGAGTTCTTTATCTCTGATGGATGATAGCTGACAATACATTTGCTTGACATAGCTCTTACTTTCTGTATCATGCAACTATAAGCGTTGTTATTTTCATTATGAAAATATGGTGTGAGTCAAATGCAAAATGTCACTATCAGTAAGTTGAACTAATTGACTACAATCACTTTTTATGACAATCATCTTCTGAGAACTGTGGTCATTGAGCCAACTACTGTTGTTCTACACTAGGTCAACATACAGTCAAATATCTTATTTCCATCAACTACCAATATTGATGGTAATATGGCGCAGAGAGTGCAGTTGTATTTTTGCAAAACTAGGTTTGAGTTTTGTTTAAATTATGGATATCTAGTCATACTTTTTCAAAAAGAAAATAACGTTTTCTAAGTTTCAGCCAAATTAAAAAAAAAAAAAAAATCAGCACAACTTCCTTCATCAAAAGGAATAAATCCACTGTTCTGAGACAAAGCGTTCTGCTTCTGATCTTACTTGAATTGAATTTTTAAACCACACTGTTTGATAGCTTTTAAAGTTCTTGACTAGTTTTCTTCACATTTTTTACATAACCACAGTCAGCCAGACAAACTTTTTTTTTCTTTTTTTTCCCCTCTCCAGAGCAGCTGGGTAGCAATTACCCATGTTCCTAGAGTATATAGGAGCATATAGATACCTTTGTAAGGCATTTGTATAAGGCAATGACCTGTTAGTACATTGCAAATTCTTGTTCAGGCTGTCTGACTGCTTGGAGAGCTTCTAAACAACCTAGTCACCTAAGTTTGAGATGAGCTGAGGTGAATTTCTATCATTTTTCAGGTAAATTCTAGTCTATGAAATCAGCCTCTGAAGTACACTGAAATATACATGAGTATTGTATTTATGACTTAGAACTTAGTCTAGCTCTGACTTGTCCTTGGGAGATCATTTTTCTTTTTTTTTTTGTTGTTTTTTTCATTGGTTTTTTTTTTTTGTTTTGTTTTGTTTCCTTTTTGTTTTTAAAGTGGAGAAGGAATAAAAGCTAGAGCATATTTTAACTCTTGAAAAGTAAACACATGGAATAAATTTTTTTCTTAATATCTCCCACCTTTTGCAGACTTACCACTTGTCCACACTAGACACATGAAGTGTTTTGTTTCTTTTTGAGATAACACTGCATGATGTGGTTTGTCCCAGGTTGTGAGCTTGTGACAGTGATTCTTGATTTCTAGCTTATGCCAGGAAAATATCCTATAGGTTAGAGGGTCCCCATAACTTGACCAATCTTGACACTTATGCAATTACAAGAGCATGCCTGTAAATGTCAGATCAGAATCAAACTTTTGTATGTTTTGTGCTGCAAAGAACACAATTCCTTTTTTAAATGAAATTTGTTATGAAGTTACAGTGTAAATGGAAAAGCAAAAGAGTCTCTGATGAAAATTTCCTCAGATTCATCCTTTTCTTTGAAAAAAGAAAAAGGTTCAGGTAATCTACTGGGAGCTCAGTCTTTTAAATAAATGTATATGAGTAATATCTTCATATGATTAATAAGTGGCATGTTAGTCTGTGGTCAGGTAGGTAGATTTTCTTTTCTATTTTTTTAGCAATTATTCTTATCTAAAATGCTGAAATCTTGTTTTCTTGTTATCTAGTAAATAGATATCCTAGCCCTAGAGGTAGGTTTTTGCAGTGTCAATATCTGATAAACAGAAACACAGGCACTAGAAGTTGTGACCTTCACAGCTTATGCAGAATGCACTCTGATTGCTTTCTGGCTTTGCATCATGTGATCTCAGTTCTATAATGCCACTGAAATGCTTCTAATATATATAGTATAACATAAAAAAGTACAACTATATAATTAATTATGCTTCTCTGTCTTGTTTCTCTAAAAATGGTTAAGTGTCACAATTGAATAAACAGGCCAAAACCAGGAAAAAAATGTAGAAAAGTGAAAAAAAGTCCTCAATTCTGTGTAGTTTTAGACTCATTACTCAGCCCAAGTTTTGGACTCACTAGGAAAGTGTTCATAGGCCAAATACATGGCTGGACAACCACATCAGCCAGTTCCTTCAGAACCCTGGAGTGCATGTCATCTGGCCCCGTAGCCTTGTACGTGTTCAGCCTCATGAGGTGGTCTCAGACTTGCTGCTCTTAACATCAGGGAGGATTTTACACCCTCAATCCCTGCTTGGATGTTCTGGGACACAAGTGTGAGAAGCCTGACTGGCCTTGAAGACCAAGGCAAATAACTCTTTAAGTGCCTCAGCTTTCTCTATGTATGAGGAGGCCAGTTCTCCCTTTTCAGGGAAGAGTGCATTTGAGGTCTTAGAGTTTTTTCAGGGGTGGGCTAAAAGAGTCAGGAGCTCAGTGCAGCTGGACAGGGAGGTGATTGTTCCCCTCTACTCTGCTCTTGTGAGACCCCATCTGGAGTACTGCATCCAAGGGTGGAGCCCCCAGTACAAAAAAGACAGGGAACTGTTGGAGAGGGTCCTGAGGAGGGCCACGAAGATGATAGGGGATTGGAGCACCTCCCCTATGAAGACAGGCTGAAGGAGCTGGGCTTGTTCAGCGTGGAGAAAAGAAGGCTGCGGGGTGACCTCATTGCAGCCTTTCAGTACCTACAGGGAGCCTATAAACAGGAGGGGAATCAACTAATTGAAAGGGTTGATAACTGCAGGACGAGGGGAAACGGTTTTAAGTTGAGGGAGGGGAGATTTAGGTTGGACGTCAGGGGGAAGTTCTTTACAGAGAGAGTGGTGAGGTACTGGAACAGGCTGCCCAGAGAGGTTGTGGATGCCCCGTCCCTGGAAGTGTTCAAGGTCAAATTAGATGGGGCCCTGGGCAGCCTGGTCTAGCATTAGGTGGGAAGGTTGGTGGCCCTGCATGTGGCAGGGGGGTTGGAGATTCATGATCCTTGAGGTCCCTTCCAACCCTGGCAATTCTGTGATTCTGTGATTCCTTTGAAAACTGTCAGGCTTAAAGCAGAAGTGCTTTTCTGAAAAAAATGTGAGTCATGTAGGTAATGAAAGACACTGATAAACTACAGTGGGTTTCATTCTTGTGGAGAGTTAAGTATGTATGTATTCAATCAACATTTTTTGTGAAAGAAGGATTTGTGGGTCCCTGAAATTTTCATTATTCACTTATTTTGTTAGTTGTCAAAATTATTTCTGTTGTTTTAGTCATATGTATTTAGAGAAATCACATCTGTACATATATTAAATGAATTCAAGAGAACAGTCAATTTTCTGACTTTATTAATAAGTTTGGAAAAAAATTAGATTTGGAGAAGATATTCCCTATTAATATATTCTGAAATGTTTTTCTTCGAAGAGTGATTTTTTTTTTTTTTTAGTAAATCCTAATACATCATTCTTAAAATTAGGCAACTACACCACTAAGCTGTTCTAAATTTCCTGCAAGAATGTACTCTATTAACAAGTTCTTTGAAATTTTAAAAAGCTTTTGGGCTCAGTTCATTGTTGTGATGTTTCTTAGGAATATGTATGACGTGTTACTTTTTTGGCTTACAGCACTGGTTTTAGCAATCATGAGAATGAAAGCATGCCCAGCATTGCCTTCCTACGTAGAGGCAGATTTGAAAAAGCATTGCAGAAGTTAAAATAACCCTTATTAGAGTGCTACTTTATTTTATCTTCACCATATAACATACATGAAAATGCATGAAAGACAACTGCAGAGAAAAAGGCTACTTTTGCTATTGCTCACAGTTCAGAGATTTGTTCTCTATAAAATGACCTATGTGTCCTGCTAAAAAAAAAAATCTATACAGTTGTGTTTGTTTTTTTTTTATATAGTTGGTCAGATCAATGCACTTACACACAGTTTTGGAATGGCAGAAGTTTAGCTGCATTTGTGGCATACTGGAAATGGAAAAATAGTTTAACAAAGTAGAGGATGATCTTTGATACTCTCTTAGCTTTGGAAATTTTTTTAGAAAGTCATGCTCTGAACTGAGAATCAACTTCTGAATGTTGAACTGAGCTTTATTTATGAACTCAAGTTTCTTAGAAAAACTAGAAAAGGCTAAATTCAAATTTCAGGCAGTTCTTGATCACAATCTGTCAACAATTTTAAATAAGCGTAGAAAACTTGTGATTCGTGATTTCCTAGCAAGTTTTCAAAAATGTATTATATTCTAGAGAATACACTTTTAGCAAGGAATACTTAGGCTTTGGCAGAAATGAAGTCCAGTGAATATTAAGTGAAATATTTTGTGCTTGATTAGCACTGGGTTTGAGTGAAATGCACCACAAAATACGTTTGCCAGGAATCAAAAGAAAAAGTTAACAGTTTTCTGCAAGATGAGAGACAGTCCAGTATGGCTTGCTCTTGTATGCCCTTTTCTACTGTGAATATCCACAGGGTTAACATTCAGTGTATGATGCCTTCTTCCTCACCACTCACACTTGCTGCCCCAAATCCCAGAACATTCATTTAACTTACAGGATTTCTAATACTGGGAAAAGTATTTCTTCATGTCATGTGCGTTGCTCAAAAATGGATTTTGTAATCTTTTTTCAAATAGTCATAGAATGCTGTTTAAAATTCTACCTTGGGTTAAAGTAGCTTTCCATTTGTCTTTTTGTTTCAACAGGTTGATTTATATATCAAATATATTCATCAAAAGATAACAAAGTAGAAAGCAAAGACATTTCCACTATGAAAAACTTTATGCTTGTATTCTGTAAAGAAAACTAGTGGAAAGATGCATTCTGAGTTTTTTATGTATTTATTAACTCTTGTTGCCTATTGTTTTGTTCTTCAAAACTATTTGGAATGTAGAGAAGGCAGATACTTTGCAAAATCTGGTTGGAATAAAGCCATTATTTGATGTTAAAGACCAAAAATATTACAAATGGCCTTCCTCACCAAGGGAAGCAAAAATCCAGAGAAACAAATTAGGCAAAACCAGGCAGATGATGTGCAGGGTGAATATTTTGTAAATTGAAAGAATTCTATACACTATCTATGTGAAATAGTAATGTAGAAACATTTTTGGAAATAAAACTATGTTTTCTTTATCCCTCCCATTCTCAATATTTATTGTCACTTTCTGGGACCAGTCGTGACTCAGTTCAGAGTGAGTTTTGTGTATTAATCTCCTCTCTTTGCAAAAATATTCCATTGACTATATTTTCAATTTTATTTTAAAATACCATATGAATAAAATCCCTAGATAAATATAAATAGGACAATTACTCTGGCTAAACTATTACTATCTTGAAAGCAGAGAATGAGATAACGTGAAAATGAAAGTAAAGAGGTGTAAAGAGTAAATTCTCCCTAATTCTAAAAAGTAGTTTCACAGTTTTGTCAGATCATTATCTTGCGATTTTGAGGCCTACCACGTTTGGAAACATGGGGTAGCTTCAGACCCATATAGACCTTTCAGAGTTAAACTACTTCTTTGACTTCAGAAATAAACATGAATACAGTAGTAAACACCTGCTTACATAGAACATGCAATCAAACAATATCATTTTATTTGTTTTGTAATTCATCTCAGGCTGCATTTTTTTCTCTTTGTCTATCTCAGTAGAAATTGATCTAATTTTTAGCCTTAGTTTTTGGCAAATAAACTTTGCATTAGTTATAATTTAGGACAGTGTTTATGGGAAAGAAATGGACAGGAGTTTCTTGAACTTAGTGCTATCTCTCTGGGCATAAACACAGTGAAAGATAATACATTTAAAAATCAATTATGTGTTTATTTTTGTTGGCCAGAGCAGATGAAAGTGTGCTATATTTTTATAATATGCTACATACTTATTCTAGTGCCAAAGATGCTTCTTATCAAAGGATATAATCTTAGTGATAAATCAGTTTGGTTTTTTTTGTTTTGTTTTGGTCTAGCATATTTCTACTCTTGCATCTTGTTTTTCTATTTTCATTGATATTTCTTTTCAGCGCTTAGAACACTGAAAGACATTTTATACATAATGTAAGAAACAGAAACACAATGGAGAATATTAAATTATTAACTGTCAAACACTGAGCTAAGAAAGTATTTGTGAGAAAAGTTTTAACCTGAATTTGAAAAGAATTTTAACTGAATTATGGTGCAAGCATATAAAACAGAAAGATTTGATCTGTGCGCTACTTAAGCGATTTCTTTTCCCTGAAATTGTCTAGAACTGCAGAATATTACTTCTCATGTTTCGTGACTTTATTGATTTCTATCAGTAACAAATGCATTGAAACAAATTGGAGTGACAGAAATTCAGATAGCTAGGGTTTGAGCTTGACCTGAAATCTGACAGTCAGTCTTGAATCATATTCACTTTTAATGTAAGACATACAAATACCTAAGTCATTCTTGGACACATCATTTTACAACAAAATTAATTCGATTGATATTTACACGAAGTAGGAATCTGCCTCTTTGCAGCTCCATTGGTTCTTGTACAAAGAGAGGAGGAGAAAATGTTACCTCCGGCAACCACCGTGTCAAAGGCCGCACTGCCTAGGGGCTAGCGATCTGCATTCGCTAGGGCCATAGCAACATTGACACCAATATGATGAAGAAGCAAATGGCCATTTATTAAGGCACAGTAACCCCTTAAATACACATCCAGTTTCGCCTAAGCCCCTTAAGCATGCGTCACGTGTTACTCACACGTTACTCACAAAGCGGGGGAGGTCCTATCGCGTCACAACCCGATACCCCGTTATCGGGCCTACTACAACACAGCAGGGGGTCCTTTCGCATCACAGCCTGATATCTCGTTAATGCCTACGACAACAAGAAAAATATTTAAGAAAATTGCCATTTTCATATACCTCAATATAGATGAAGTCCCATTTTCACTGATTATTGGCTTTGGGATTGCAGGTGCCCAGATTTGCAGGACAATGACTGTGGTAACAATCAAGTCCCAACCAACCCCAAACTTGTGTGGGATTTGCTGCTTCACCTGAGTACATAGAAGTCCATGGGGCTCCATGGGATCTATCCCTGAGTGCTCAGAGAGCTTGCTGATGTCACAGAGACATCTGTCAATTATTTTTCAACAATCTTGGTTATCTGGAGAAGTCCCTCCCAGTTGATTGGAAGCTGGCAAACATTGTTCCAATTTTCAAGCAGGACAAGAAAGAAGATCCTGGTAATTACAGGCCTGTCAGTCTTACTTCAGTGCCTGGTAAAGTTATGGAAAATATTATGCTGGGAGTTACTGAAAAACACCTGAAGGGCAATGTGGTCTTTGGTCACAGCTAACATAGGTTCATGAGGGGAAAGTCACAATCACAAATTATGATCACAAACACAATTGTGTTTCTCACAGTATTCTTCTGGACAAAATGTCCAGCAGAGCACATAAACATAATGTGATGGATAAGCAATTGGCAGTTGGGTCAAAGGGACACTTGGCTATGCATACAGACTACTAGGAGGATGAGAAGTTTGTGAGCAGCCCTTTTGAAAGGGATCTGAGGCTCATGGTCAACAGTAAGTTGAACATGAGTCAATAGTTTTGCAGGCAGTCTGGAAGGCCAACCATGCCTTAGGGTGCATCAGGCTCAGCACTACTAGCTGGGTGAGAGAAATGATTATCCTGCTTTACACTGCACTGGTGCAGCTTCACCTTGAGTACTGCACGCATTTTTGTTTGCCAAAGTACAAAAAGGATGTAAAACTATCAGAGAGCCTCTAGAAGAGGGCTGCGAATTTGGTGAAGGATCTAGAGGAACAGACGTATGAGGCAGCTGAAGTCCCTTACTTCATTTAGCCTAGGGAGGAGGAGACTGAGGGGGGACTGTGGCCAATAGCATCCTCATGAAGGGGAGCAGAGAGGCAGACGCTGACTCTTTGGTGGCAGAAATATAATTTGAGGAAATGGCATGAAGCTGTGACAGAAAAGGTTCAGGCTGAGTATTGGGAAAATGTTCTTCATTGAGAGGGTGGTTGGGCACCAGAACAGGTTCCTTGGAGAGCTTGCTGGAGTTCAAGAAGCATGTGGACATCCATCTGAGACACATGGTCTGATTTTTAGGTTGTCCTGTGTGGAACCAGAAGTTGGACTCAAAGATCGTTAAGAGTCCCATCCAACTCAGAATATTCTGTGATTCTATGGCCTTGCAGACCTTGAGTTTACTTGCAGCTGGATTGCATGCCTATGCTTAAAAAATAAATCTGAAACTATTACCTGAAAAGCTAGAAGTATGACTTAATGCAATTAAAGAGTAAATTCAAAGAAGGCAAGTTGGAAGGAAGGTCTGATTTCACTAAGACATTTTGGTCAGATTTTCTCCCTTTTTCATAGTTATTCATTTCAATCAATCTATTCACAGACGCAGACACCTGCAGAACTTGAATATGCAATAGTTTTGTCTCTGCAGTGATATGAACAGAGATATGATACAGATTTCTGTATGTGAATTATACCAATGTCAGAACTTTAAATGGTAACTTTTGCAACTGGGTTTAGTACAATGTTCTAGAAAAAAAATTAAACATGAAAAATGATATTTTTCCATCAACAACTCAGTGTTTATCAGCATGAGAATAATAACTTAGAAGAGATATGTTAGTTTGCAGGCAAGTATAACAGATAATTTCGTAACGTGTACCATCACCTGAAAGAGGAAGTGGGGTATGATGGATAATGTATATTTTAATCATGAAATGAAACAATAAGGAGACGACTGGTAAAGAGACATCAGCAATTTCTGATGACAACATAGAATCAGTCTGGATTTTGTAAATAAAATGAAAAAAATCCAAATATATTGTAATCAAGGAACAGTGAATTCCAGAACCAAGGAATCAAACATGCAAGAATGAATCATTTTTAGTGCTTGAAAATAAAAATTCAAATTTTTATTCAAATTTAAAGATTTTAAATTAAAATCTAAATTGGCAAATTGAAAATGTATCCAATGAACCTAGGTCAGAATGGAAGAAGAATACTGGTTCACCAGTACTCACTTACCTTGTAAATAAGAGCTTTGCTTTTAGAATCCCCAAATTATATATGACATATCTGCAGTGATATGTCACTGCATATATATGCCTGAATTAAATTTTTCAAAATAACTGAAATATCATCCTTTTTTCTCTTACAATTTCAAGGGGCTTGAAAGGCCTTATTATTCACCAGACTTTACTTTTTTAACCCCAGATTTCAATGAACACTATTCAGGAGTTCCATTTAATCAGGAAAAATAAGTTTGACAGGATCAGGCACCTGTATCTAGGTGTAAAATACCCAGTTGCTCAAAAATGAGCAATTGACTTGTAGTATTTAGGCCTTTAAGTATCTCATGTCCGTATTTTTTCAGAGTTTGGCAGTCATTTTTAATAAATCGTGTTTACTAACAATGTTGAGATTAAATTTCAAGAATTTGAGATATAGGAGATGCATTTTAACAACAACAAAAAATAAAATAAAATCTGATTTGTTTTAAATCAAAGAGTACAGCATAGAATCTTCAAGAGTGTTTTGAGCGTGATTGCTCTGCAGGTGGCAATTCTGATATATGACGTAAAAACAGTTGAAACAGTACACAAGACAGTTGAAAAGAGACTTTGTAAAAGTTATCAAAACTAAACTGATCTTATCAGTGCACTATTTGACTTTACTCATTTGTACAGGCTGCAATAGGGAATGAATGGCTAACTCCAGATTCTACCCGTTTCCCTTCAAAAACACTTCTGATCTCAAACCAGCTGCACTGGACAAAGGTAATGTCACAAAACTTCTTACTCGTCAGCCTTTATTCATTTCTTAGGAATATGGTCTTCAGTCTTTATTCATTCCTAAGGGTATGCTATTCTGCGTTGATTAATATGAAAATCTATTGACATGAAAAAGACACAATTACTTTTAGAAGTCTCAGACTTCCTTCTCGTCCCCAAATGTGATTTTTCTTTCAAATTTTCTTTCATCTGTTTAAGTTTTTCTTTATTTTGGATTTATTTCAAGACTTTACTTCACAGTAGCAGAAAAAAAAAAAAAAGATGATGTTCTTCATCTGTACATTTGGCAGTAGATTAAAAATTGCTAGTTGACACAGTACTTTAAAAATACTAAGATATGCATTATATGACAGCAGCTGAATGTTTTCAGAGCAGCTAAAGGTCATTGAGCTGTAATGTCTGCTAGTTACTTGATAAATTTTGAAGTTTTAACTTTTTGTTTTCTTAGGGCTTTTTTTCCCTTGTTCAAGCATACTATTACTAATGTTTTATCTCCTACAGTTAAAATAAAGAAGTCTTATAAATGTATAATTCATTATATTTTAGGACTTTAAGTATAACTGAAGTCACCTTTTTGCCCTGTTTATTTAGTTGAAGGTAAAGTTTCCAGTGGTCATTGCACTACTAAGAATCCCTTCTGTTGCAGTAATAGATTGCAAACTCTTTCAGATTTACCTTCACATCCTAGATGTGTGTCTCAGTCATTCTCAGAAGTCTGTTCACATGGATATCTTTTGTTTTTTGAATAATTGTTTTCGTGACTTGTGACAAACTGCAGGAGTTACCAACTGCAGGTTTTTTATTTTTCTTACTGAGAAGCATGCTAGGCTTTCAGATTCCAGTGAACATTCAGATAATTGGCAGTTGTCACCACAAGCAGCTTGGCAGTGTATTGACAGACCACATTCATACTCAACAGAAAACACCCACTATCATAGAAGGTAAGTAAAGCAATTGAAGGTGGGGTAATGGGGAAGGGTTTAGTTGATTTTTATTTTACAGACATCATAAGGAAGAGAAATCGAGACTGTTTTCTGATGCTTTGTTTTTTAATGATGTTACCTTAAAAACTAGGTATCTTAAGTGTAATTATAATTTTTCATTAATTAAGCATATGTGGCTATACACATACATTTTATGTATGTGTTTGACTATAATTCCCAAAAAAAGAGTTTCATATAGTAATATGTAGATGTTGAAATAGATATTTCTAAGACTAGATAAAGATTAAAAGAGATTTCTTACGCAGCTGTATTCTTTTGGAGAGAAAGGACTGAAATATGCTTTGATTAATTGAAATGTAAACATTTCAAATTAATGACAGACTTTTATTAGTCTCTGAGATAAAGCTTTCCTAGAGTATTAAAATACATATATTTTGTATTATTTCTAAGCTTCCAAAGGCACAAACAACATACAGAATAATAAAAGCTGCAAAATAGTCACACAAGACCCTTTCTTACATGTAAACCTTTAAATATTACTCCTATAATTTGTTTTCAGTTCAGAGAACGGAACAATGTCACAGAACTCTGACTTAAAAGAAAAAAAGTTTTCATTCAGGTCTGATAAAGAAGAGAAAATTTCAGAAGAATGGTATGTTAAACTTCTGTATCTTGTTGTTGTTGTTGTTGTTATTATTTCCTTCTGGTAAGAGATCCGGTAGGAAATAGGTGCAGTATATTTGGCTGTTATACCTTGCTTATTTTATGTTCCAGTTTTGAAGAATTATTGAAATTGAATTATGAAATGCTGTGCGGATGATCTAATGTAATATATGCAAAGTGTATAGTATGTTATTTCCTTTCCATAGGGGTTTTAAAGATATTTGTACTGCACAACTAATGCTGAAGAGGGCCCATAAAATGAAGCCCAGAAAATACAGTAATAAAAATGTGGGTAAGTCAATGTAAATAGTGATTGTAGTAATTAGATATTTCTATTCTTAAATCTCAAAATAGAGCATCTCTTTTAAAAAAATTGTTTGCACAACATTAAACATTAACTTGAATAAAGGGGAATGTGGCTTAATGAAGACAGGTCACACTTTAAATGTCCATAAAGACATCATTTTCTTTCAGGGATAAATTACTCAGTTTTTTAAAATAAATTCTGATAAAAATGAGTATTTTACAGCTGTATTGAACAGACTTTGTCTTTTTTCTCTTTTCTTTATATATATATATCTTCTAGAATTTGTAGTTCTTATATTTTTCTTTTGATAGAATCAAGTTAAAATTATTTACTTACTCAGGTTAATTTTGGATTTATTTCCTATGATTAAAATGTTGTCCTTAGAATAAAATTTGTGTAGCATTATTCATATCTCCATGACAAGCTTTTTTGATTGTGCAAGAACTTTTGCCCCCCAAAATAGCCAGATATAACTGATATAATGTTGGAAATATTTCTGCTTATCATGGGTGCATAATATTCTTTAGAAATTCTATTTAAAATTCTAAACAGAGCAAGCATTACTACACCTTGCTGTGCTTAAAACTGTCTATAATTTGTAACAATTCTAGTTTCCTGAAGATGCATTAGCACAGCAATACAGAATTTCTTACTTAATTTTGAATTTCTTAGGTTATGTGGATTTTATATTAGACTCTGAAAGTGAACTTTTTTTCCTTTTAAGATATCTGGAAGCCTTGTCTGGCTTTCAGCTGGTCTTTACTTCATTACTGTATTACTTCATGTTTATCCTTTTCCTCTTCAAAAGAAAACTCTCTTACCAGTGACTGACAGCATGAGATGGTAATTATTGCTACCATAAGAGTATTAAAAAAGGCACAAACCAGCTGGAGTGGACCTTGACTCCTAGAACTAAAGGAAAATGATTTAGATATTTCATAGGAGTCAGCAAATAATTTTTACTTTGAGTTTAGAATTTAAGACAACAGAGCAATACAAAACAAGCACACAAAATAACAACTAAGTCCAACAACCACAGAAACATAAAACCCAGAACCCCAGAACAGATGATCTCACTATACAATATAATTTGTTAAATTAACAACAGTCAAAATAAAAACCTGGGGGACTATATTATTTCTTATTACTCATTAAGTAAATGACCATTAATCTGTATTTTTCTAGTAGCAGAAATGAGAAGCTACTGGTGTTGTTGCTATGTATTCAATGTAGCAGTATAATCTGGGAATTCAAACCGTGGATGAGAATCCCATGGTTCTAATTGCTGTTCAATTATAGAACAAAATGCGGACTTTCTTACAAATGAATTTACAAATTGAATTTTCTGTTAGATGCTCATCTGTCACAATGCTACTTTGCTTTATCAGCTCTTTAAAATACAGATAAATGCTAATGTTTTTTCTATGTTTTATGGCAAGCTTTGAATTTTTTCTGTTTCACATTTTATCATGACATTGTTTAGTAAATGTGACAGATCAGGCAGTAACTATTCTTTCCATATTGTTTCTGTAATATTTCTTGGATTTGTCCAACTAATCTTCTATATTTGGAATCTGCCAGGCAATGTGTGTTAAATTATATCCTTGGTTTTTAGATTGCCCACACAGATCATTGTCTAAGAAGCCACATTTAAATGACTGTGCGAGAATCCAGGAATATGTTTATGTGATTTTGAACTATTGTACACTTTAACAGTTCTCTGTGTGAAATCTAAAACATTTGATTGCTTGTCATCAAAGCGTACATACGATTCATTTCCCCATCTCTCTCAGAGGCTGAAAAGCACTGGTATTATAAACTAATCTTTGTAATATTGCCTACATTTGGGACTAGATAAAGAAAAAGGCTCATTTTTAATAACAAAAGAGCTGTAGGCAATGGATGAGGTGATCCAGGTAGGTACAAATTCAGTAGTCTGGCACTGAGTTAAATCCCTAAAGATTATTTCACAAAGACTCAGAGATAAATCTTCTGATAGAAATCCCCTAGCAAAACAATTTCCATCATTTCCCTCTGTTCTCAGTTCATGTATTGCTGATGTCTTTGTGCACAAGTAAATATTTGAGAAAACTAGAATAATTCTAACAATTTCACGTGACTTCGCTTGAAAGTCCTTGGTATAGACTAATTTTGTACTGGTTGGATTTTTCAGAATTGAATGGTAATCTAGATTAAGGGAAAATAACATTTTAAAAATGTATTGGAGCAACTTCAATAGACCATCATAGGAAAACAGTATGCTATTGTAGAAATTGCTTTTTTACTTTAAAATGGTTTGGCAATGCTCAATTACAGTATGTCTTAAGATATTTTAGTCAATTTTGACATTTTGTATTTGATTGCCTGTGGAAGAAAGACACTGCTTTTCATTTTAGTGCAACTAGCTTTGTAACTTAGAAGTCCTTTTATCAATTCTGTATCTTATCAACAGTGTCTCCAAACATTTTGTACTCTTTAATCCATGTGTAGTACTCATACGGCCATCTATATTACATGTATGAAAATATTAATTTATAATTCAGTTACAATATTTTTATAGCTTCTGTCATTTAAAAGATCAGACAGAACTTTTAAAATATAGCATATTATTATTTTAATACTTTTTTTTCAAAATCTTACTTTGATCTATTGTCCCAAACATTTGCTACTCTGAAGATCACAAACTTACTACAGATTTATTTTTTATTTGAGATGAATGCCAAAACAGATGTAATTAGTCCTTATGTGCAAAATGAATATATCTACAAAGCTAGTAATCCAGTTATAAATGATCTTAATATTCTCACCTTAAAATTAATCGAGCTTAACCTTATTTACTGCACTCTTTCAGTCATTTCATTGAGTCTATCTGATGTGGTTTGTATAAGTGGGGTAAAAATGACTTCAAATCTGACATCTTCTGAATTAATTTGGGAGCTATAAACATCACACAACAAGAAGATAAACTTTCTCCTAGACAACTGGAGATTAAAAAAAAAAGTCTAAGGTGTCACTGATTCTGTCTTGGGAAACAGACATGGACAAAATTACTTTCATCGATATTTTCCACTATGCTCTAGTTAGTCTGCTTTGCTGCTTTGTGAGAAGTTCGCACTGTCAGAACACACAGTTAAACAAAAACTGCTGCACTATGGACTTATGGACTGGGAATTATCTTTTTTTTTTTTTTTTTTTTAATGTGTTTTGTCAATGATTTATCGCTTATAGAGTTCATAAGCCATTAGAAGTCTTAAGGAGAGTTACAAGGTAAATCTGTCGGGAGTCTGAATCTTTGTTATTTTGTGTCAAGAGAACAATTCTCTGAGGAAGAAAGTGGTATTCTTAGTATCTCTTTATGTTGCATTACTTTGTAACTTAAATGTCTACTGCAAATATAAAGATCTGTTCAAAACCAACTTTCTATGTTGCTGCCAATAAATTGCCTTAGTTACTCTTACTTAACAGACCATCACGATACTTGTTTTCATAAATAGGGAAATGACAACAACAACAGGCTATTTACTTGGCTGCAGTATTACAGTTTGTTCCATATATATCTATATATATATATCCAAGGCTCTTGTAACCTCTCTCAGTAAATATGGATGATCTGCTACAAGGTCACCCAAGTAATAGCCTCAAAATGAAGCATCAGACGTAATTACTTTTGCAAATTTATTCTTTCTGAATGCTTTTTCAGTCTATCTTCTTTGATTTCTTGCTGTCTTCTGGCAGTCTCACATATTCACTTTTGTGATGCTTGCATTGGTTGTGAACATTTAAATCCATTCCATGCCATGTCTAATTTCTTTCTGTATTCTATTGCTAAACTGTTCTCTCTTTGCTATTAATTTCTTTGCTGTCACTTTTTTAGCCAAACCTCTTCTGCCATATTGTTTCTTAGTTATTATAGAATGTATTTTGACTGCTTATGCTATGATCTTTTAACTGTTTGAAACATTTCGGGTTTTTTTTCCTTTGACTTTGTCTCTCGTGTCTTCATGCTCAATGTCATACTTACAGAACCTTACATACTTTTTCTCCTCATTATGTATCTGCTTTTCTTCTCTTTCCTTTTTTTACTTTTTTTTTTTTTTTAATTGAAACTGACTAATTTATTCTGCCCAGAATAGAATTTGCTTGTTCCTGCTTGCCCACGGTTTCCTTTAAACTCCTACTTTCTTCTGATGTCAAGCAAACAATTCTTCCTTCTGATAAGAAATCCATGAAAATTACCTTCCCTGATATGTGTGATTTTGCATTAGTTCAGCTTGTGTTAACTAACTGTTAAAGTTTTTACAGTTTAGGATTGTATTTATGTAGATTTATGTACAGAATTGTACTCATCTTTGCTTCTTTGTGAAGTTTTCTAATTGAAAGGTTTGAAATTAAGATTTTATATGGTAGTATTTGGAATTGCCTATAGACTTTCAATGTCTTTAATTCTGTAAGGATTGGAAGATGATTATCTTATGTCTGCATGTTTAGCCTCAAAAAATAACTAATAAACTGTCCCCTGTTAACATTCTTTAGGTGTAAATAACTTGATTTAAACCACTGAATACTTATGGACCAAAGATTTTTGAAATAGTACTTGTCATATATTGTTAATATTTCTAATTGAGTTTCAAGCTTTAAAAACAGAATTTTGAAATATTTTATGCAAATTTATACTTTAGAATTTATTTTCAATTTTGAGATAAGCTAGATAAGTAGGGATCAATGGTGTTAAATTCTGGTAGAACAGTGAGCTTGATTCTCAGTTACACATGTATTTACGTAGCTTTTTTTTAGAAAATGTAGCCTTCTGTGAATATAAAACCAACACTTAAAGGTCTTTTTCAATTATTAAGTGTCTAAAAGGTGAAAAACTGCTTGAAGGAATGAATGAGCCAAGACTGACCTTTGATTTTAACTTGTTCTTTTCGTCTAGACCCAGCTGTGCGCCTGGCGTTGTTCAAAAAAAATGAAAATAAACATCTCCGTGTGAAACCACCAAAGATACAGTCTGTAAATGCTGGTTACTTTGAAGGTATGAGCAAGAATTTCACTTTGTCTGTATGCATATAAGCATATATGTTCCCTAATGTCTTTTAAACAAGTCTACTTGAAATATACAACAGTATGAAGAAATTGAAGAAGGCAGGATTTTAAGGTCCTTATCAATTCCTCAATGTTTCAAGTTACAGAAGTGAAAAATTTCAATTTCAATTCATTTGAGGGAGTGTGTTCCAAGATATTAATTCATAATGAACTGGCACACTTTTTTATTTATTTATTATTAGTGCTAATTTACTTTCAAGAACATAAAAGCATGCCACAGAGGAATAAAGTAGCTAATTTTGTAAATGAAATATCACCTCAAATTTTTCATTTCATAGTCATCTTTTCTCAAGCTAGCCATTAATTCCTGATGGTTGATAACATTTTTTAAAAGCAGTTACTTTGACAAATATTCTCTAAAAATCCAACATTTGACAGAAGACGAAAAAAAAAAAAAAAAAAAAAAGCTTGAACATGCAAATGCGTTTATTTCAACAAGCAAAAATAATTTGCTTTTCAAAAATCCATAAATGCTAATTTAGTTCATTAACTTATGAGATTTACTGATAAAGCTCTCCTTGGTTTTAATACAGGTGAAAATTTAAAATACCCTTCTGTTGAGAATATGAACATTTGTAGAACTCTTTTTTTGCTATTTTCATTCCTTGTGCAACTCAATTCTGTATTCAGAAAACTGTCACCTTTGCCTTTTTTCTTTTTTTTTACATAACCATACAATACCTGGCTTATTCCCAATTCTATAAGGCAAAAGAAAAAGAAGATAATTCACATTTACTGATTAGTAGAAGTTAAACCTGAGACAGGAATGCAACTGGGCTGGGTATATCTTAAATGAATTCTGTCAATGAATTTAGTCATATGAAGGGCCAAATTTGTCTCACATTCATGAGTCCATGCTTAGCTGGAAACAGTTCTTGTGAAATTCTGAAAAGGAAAAATGTGTTTGCATTCTGTTTTCCTTGCATTCAGGCATGAATTTCTATAAAATATGGAGTCTGTATATGTGAGGCCTAATTTACCATTTCATAGACTAAGTCAGAATCACACAAGGGCTGGGTTGGAAGGATGCTTAGAGATTATCCAGTTCAACTCCTCTGCCATGAACAGAGTTGCCACCTACTAGAGCCAGCTGACCAATTTCCACTGTGTTTCATCTGTTCCAGTGGCGTATGTTTATATGCCACCACTTATTGAAGTCATCGTATGCTGACCATGGACATGCAAACTGCTTCTGTATCCTTTCAACCAGTAGCATGACTGTTCAAAGCTGTACCAAAGAGAGAAATTTGATCACAGGCTAAGAACCTGTCTTTAGTCTAGCTTTCCTGCCACTGGTCTATTTATTCCTGCCTGTAAACCTTTTCTTCATTGTGGAAAGCCAATATATATAAATATATATATTATACTAAATATTATAGAAATTATTTTTAAAATACATGGAGAAAAGGCACTGTGGCAGATTAGATATCAAAAGGCAAGTGCTGTACTGGTAATCTTGAACTTTGTCTTTCATTTCAAGAATGATTATACTTCTTTGGACAGCTAATAAGCATGACTTCTTTCATCAACTTTATATCAGATGTTTACATGCTATCTGGTGAGCTTCAAGAAGACAAGCTGTTCTATTTGACCAAAATATGAAATTGTCCTTTTACCTGAGGCATTACTACTACAGATAGCATGGTCAGAAAACACTAGGATATTTATCTGAATCTAAAGTGCAGTACAGAGCATTAACTGGCGTATACCTCTCAGTCAGAATTCAGATCTTTTAAAGTTAGAATTCGGATAACATCTTACATATTATCTACTTCAAATCAAAGCACTTGCATGATGATTTCAGAGTTATGTCTCCAGTCATTTCTGCCCTCACTCACAGAAAAACTGGATTCCTATTTCACCTCTCTTACTTTTTAACCATTTCTTCCTCTTTTTCCTGGAATAAATTTCTTTGGGTCTGTTCTGCAGTACAAATTATTTCTGTAACAAGAAGTTGGAATTACTTCATTCTTTATCCATAAAACTTGTGGACACCATGTTCTAAAACAAGAGAGAATACAGTCCAGTTCATTTTGCGGTTGAAATAAACTTTCTAGATGTAACTGTGTAATCCCTTTTACCTTCACAGTCTGGTAGTCAATGCTCTGGCAGAGAATGTGAACTCCAGTCAATCTCCTGCATAAATTAGTAAATATATCTCAAAGAAAAGGAAAAAAAACTGTGTTCTATGCATTCCCACTTTATTTCTTTAAAGTGGGAAATGAGGGAAGAAACTTTAGCATCAATAGTAAGTACACATATGTTATCTGTTAAATAACAGAATCACTACTTTTGAAAGGAGATGCCCTCGGAAGTGAAACAATTAGACCAGTTTTAGATTTTCAAACTGGAACACATCATGGTAATGAATATTTAGGAGGTAATCTAGTTAAAGGGTAGGATGAATGTCTTTTGTCTTCATTGTGTCTTTAGCTTGTGTTTAACAATACAAATAGAAAAAAAGAATTAAAAATAAGAGCTATAAAATAAAGGGTGGAAAGGAATGAACTTAGTATCTCTCACATAAAGTATCTTTATGCCTTAATTAAACATATTTTTTTTTCGTATAGTTTGTCTTGAGTATGTAAGTAATTAAAATGTCAGCTCTAAATAAAAATATTGTTTTATTTCTACAGACATGATTTTCCACTGTTTATTGTTTCAGAGATTATTGAATGGTATACAGTTACTAGACAATGGAAATATAGGCAGGCTATGAGACTTATTTGTTTAAAGTATTATAAAAGGAATGAATTTTAAGATCATCTTGTTTCCAAACAGGAGGAAGTGATAGGGAAAATAAATGTTAATATCCGATTTTTAAAACTTGTGGAATTCTTTGATCCTATGAGACAATTGATGCATTTCTAATTTTATATACACATTATAGAAAAATAATGAGATTGAGGAGATATATGTGAAAATACCTTTTAAAATTTGGGTGACATGTTTTTGTTAATATGAGTCATCATCTTTTGTTCAGCAATGTTATAATAATCTCCAAAGAGAACCTTTTTTTCACATCTGTACCATGATAGCATACAAGGTAGTCATAAGCAAATTCTTTTGTATTACATGCTTCATTAACACAAAAGGAATCATTATTCCTACAGACAAGAGCATACCATTTAAAAATACAAGCAACGTACAAAGGCATGGGAATGCAATTAAATGTGTGTTAGTATTATATGTGTGTGTGTGTATGCACGTATATATATGTATGCATACACACATTTATGCATATACTCTGACTATAAATTGATATGAGGTAAACAGCATAGTCTTTCTATGCTTTCCCGTTTGCTCTCAAAAAAGTAAATTATGAACATTTACTCTTTAGAGTCATTTGTAGTATCATTGTGCATTTTATAATATGAATGCTGCCTGTCAATCTGTTTTAGTTTCTTTAAAATAAGTTTAATGCTTGCAGTCATATAGGTTTGTTGAAACTTAGTAGTAGTATTTTTGGGCTGTGGTCATATATTGTGATATTAGCTTCTAGGCCACAGAGAATGCTAGTGTGCTCTACTGCTTCTCTTAAGAGATTGGTTTTATCAAAAACTCTGACTTGTTATCTGGAAAGCCTCACATCTTTTGTTTGGGTGGACATTTCCTGGAATTATGTGTGGAATATTACTGAATACTGCTTCTTCTGGTGTCATTGGGTTATGCTTCCAGGCAAGTTGTTGAGTTTCATTTAGCACAAGCTAGCTGATAAAACATGCGTGATATGTTTTGTAGACAGTGATATGAATGATTTGAATGGTTTCAAAATCTTGAAAAAGTTATAAAGAACACCAAAAAAAAAAAAAGTCCATCATGTCCTATTTTGTGGCAAAGTGTGTTTTTAGAAGTTTTACTGCTGCTTCTCTTGTTATCTGAAGGCTGTTTCAGTCATTAATGTAATATAAAATACCCTAAATGATTTTGGACAAAATAGATCAGAAATTGAAGGAAGAATCTGTCTTTGACTATTCTTTTCTTGGGCAGTTCCAATTAGTCTTGACTGAATGTGTAATAGGGCATTTCTACCAGCCATGGGTCAATAATTACAGGGTGTGTAATTCCATTTGTACAAAGGAAGGATGTCTACTTTTACCAGCCACCAGTGTGACTGCTTTGTCCTGGTGCAGTAGTACAAAAATACAATGTGCTTGCCTAGCACATTGTTTTGCTACAGTCTTTGGAAACAGTATACATATTTTGGAGTCCTCTTTAATCTGGGTACCTCAACAGTTTTGTTGGATTATCCAAATAGTTTCTGTTCAATTCAGTTGAATGAAAACCTGGATTCCAGTTTGTAGAGCAAGTAGAAAGAATGCAGATCACACAGGAGAGTCCAGTCAAGTTATCTAAGTTTTATTATTTGCATATGATTCATCTAAATGATTGCTGTGTTTCTCAGACTTTCGTATATTATGTTCTCATTGATTTATTGGATTAAGTAATTTATTAAAACATATGGTTTTTGATTTGTTTTGTTTTGTTTTGTTTTGTTTTTGTCATATTTTGTCATAGCCATCAGTGATATGTGTACCATACAGTTCAAATAAGTGGAAAGAATATAACTGGCTTCACCCTGGAATGCATACGATGACCATTGCCAGGAAGTTTAGTTATATTAAAAAGGCATTGGAATGTGTTGTCAGGATACTGCAATTTGGGAACTTGTACTTCCAATTGCTAGTACTATATTTTCTTTCATTTTATGCTCATTGGAGGCTAATCAGTAAAAAGTAAAAAGTAGGTATATTATTAAAACATCCTTTGACAGGTTGTTTTTTATTATAGAATTATTTATCCATTTCCCTTCAAATTGCAAGTAGAAATAATACTTCGTACCTGAGCAAGAGTAAGACATGGTCTTGTAGTTATGTCTTATTACTGAAATCTAAATATAAGAAACCCGTTTAATATTTTCTAGTTTTCATCTTTCTCATATTTCACAATTATGAAACTCATTGTCATTCCAAGTGAAAATATGTAGCAGAGCATTCTTATAGTTTGTTATTACTCGTGCTAATTGGAAAATAGAACTTGAGACTTTGGAACGTGGTAATTGTAAGATCTCTTTTGAGTTAATTATAGGGGTTTATTAAAATATTTCAACATAATGATAAACAATTTCTTAGATATTCTATATTAGCAGCATTGAAGAAAAAAATGTATGTTTTAAATAGAATTTACACTGATTCGGATCAATGGTGCTTTTAAATATCTGTGTGAAAGTTAAGAGAAAGCACTGAGAGTAGAATGCTAATATTAAACTTTAGGTATACTTAAGTAAGTTAAGTAACTAGACTTAAGTAAAGTTATTTAAGGGTAATTAAAAGTACACTGAACTGTAGCTAATAGTTCTTTGTTGGCTGTTTTCATCTTTTATAAATTAGTTATTTTCATAGGAAAAAAAATAAAATAGCATCAGCACCCAGAAGGCAGTTTGTAAATTTTATGTTTTTTGTAAACATCCATTTCTAAATGAAATCATCATTAATTTATCTGTAGTCTGAAAGGGATTATTAACTACATTCTAAATCTGGTGTTCCACAGTCCTACTGTCTGAATTGCCATGTTTACAGTATGATGCATATATTACATATCTCCTGGGCTTCAAATTTGTATGCCAGATTAGGGAAGCAGTTTCTTAAACCATGTGGCACTGACAAAATTGACAGAATTACATATTTCTAAAGAATCTCAGGTCTGTGTGATGAAATGTTATGAAAATGCGTTACAGAAACAAGTAGTGTGGAAGAGAATCTATCTTTTAAAATCAGAATTCTCTGGCTTTGTTTCTTATTATTTAGTGTGAGCTCACACAACAGAACTCTCACATTGAAATATTTTCTCATTTTAAGGAATTAATGGCTCTCCACCAACCCTTTAACATGTAAAATGAGTAGGTTACTTATGTCCAGTACATCCAAAAAGAGCCAGGATAAAATAAACATAAGGAGTTGGATATCTTGGAAAAAATCTGTCATGGGTTTGGGTTAATCATCTCCAGAAGAAATTCAACTTGATGCCTGAAATGTAAGACTTCTTGGAGAAAGCAGTAAAGCCTGAGGCAGTGTTGATCTGAAGGAGTGCTCTCCATGGGTCAGAGCTGCTCTGCTGGCAGAGTGCAAACCTCGTTCACAACAGCGGTACGCTGAAAAGTTGTAAAGGACTGCAGGGGCCTTACAGTGCACGCACTCAAGCTTCAGTTACATAGTTTCAGTGGTCCAGTTTCTTATTATAAAACAAAAATAAAAAAATAAAATCTGGGCCTAATTTTCCAGACTCCTGTCCATCAATAATAATGTACATTTTTTTTACTATTCATGGAATGAAGCAATCCTGAAATCATAGTGTACTTTTAAAAATGAATGCATAAAATGTCATTTATGTACATTCAGTCAGTAAAGTTCAGCATCTGAATACTTATAAATTATATAAACATATGATATTTTTATTAATATTTTTACTTTTAACAGTCAATGATTTTTTAAACTTTTTTTTTTTTTTTTGAGAGAGAGATAATAAGATTTTACCTTTGCCTGAAATTCTTCCATATACAATTTTGGCCTTATACTTATACTTACTATTATAAACTCTCTCACTGCGTTTCTAATCTTTAGTGTTCCACTGTTCTAATATTATGGGATTCTGATTTTGACCACATATTTGAGCTGCATGTGTTTTAGTTCTTTGTTCCCGTTTCTACTGTTTTGCACACTTGTGATTTGTAGTGGTGTATATTCTCTGACCTGGAGAGATTATTTGTTCCAACAAACTTATTTAGATTTTTTTTACAATATATAAGCTCTGTCACCTTTGCTATCCCACCATAGTAGTTTACCAACCTTTAACTAAAAGGAACTTCACATTAAGGGGAAGAAAAAGTACTACCTCTATTTTGCTAATGACTACCCAGTGAAGAGTTCAGAAGGAATGAGATTTCACTCAAAATGTCATCAGAGGTTGATAACAACTATATGTCATTGTTGAATTAGGTAGCTCAATAGTTTGGATATTTTTATTTTTATCTTCTGAGTTTTTTGCACTACTTTTTCTCTTTTCCTTGAACTGTGTGTGCAAAAGCTAGGTAATATAGCTATCTGCTCAGACAGTATATACATAAATAAGTTGACTCCATACTCAGATCCACAGCATTTTATTCTACACAAGGCAATCATTTGGGATGAAAAGACCCCTGAGTACTGAAGCATTTCAAATCCTTTTCCATTTGACCATTCAATGACCTGATAACTATTTCCTGTCCCTGAGTAAGGTTGTGACCCAGGTCTTATAGTGCAAAAGACAGATAATTTTAGAAACAAGTTAAATCCAAATGGATTTGGTTGAAGGGGGTAAGGGAGAGAAAATTTGGCTAAATTCCTCTAAAAAAAAATGTGTTAAAGCACTTGGATTTAGTAAGCCTCATTGAAAACAATTATTGAATTTATTGCCATTTGTTTGGATGTCTGGAGGCTGCGATCAATGTTGAATTTTTTTGTTTGTTTGTTTTTTACTTTTGTTAAAAAATATCCAAATGCAAGCAATTCTTTTTACACCGAAAAAAAATCGCTAATGAAGATATCATTTAAAGGTATTTTCAGGTATATCCCAAGCATTTTCTGGCGTAAATATTTCAAGCATTAAATTGATCTTGGTAAGTGAATTATATTTTAACATAGACCACAAAAAGTGTATGCTCTGTGTATGCTCTGTGATAGAAATATCACAGCTGTTGCATCACACAAAAGTTCATCTTGCAAAAGAACTTGCATTTTATGTGGAGCTATGAACAAAGAATATAATATATACTTAGAGTCTGTTATAGGTACAAATTTTGTTTCAGTTGCACAGTATGATGCTTTGTTTAATAGCAATGTCTCTGTAAACTTTTCAGAAGTGTACTTAGGCGGCCTTTGTTCCAGAATATTTCATCAAATTGAGAATATATTTTTTCAGTTTTCTTATGTAGAAATTCTTATTTTATAGGAGTGCTAAGGAGAACTGGCAGTATTTGTAAGGTCAGAGATCTACAGTATTCCAATAAGGCTACTTTTCATACAACAATGAATTTAATATTGACACACATCTTAATTTTTTTTTTTTTTTTTTATAACTAATGATGTTGTGAATCAGACACAGATTTATTTTGGTAATACGCAACATTTTTAAAATAAAATTATTTTAAAATTGAAATCCAGTTATTAAAAAAAATTATGCCATTCAAGGCTAACTCTAAGAGCAAATTTCTACACCTACAGATTACATGTTTCATGTAATCTATAAAAATAGACGGTATGTATGTTAGATGATTTTTCAAGGAATCATAGGAATGCTTATAAGTAATTCAAATATTGTATTTCACAACTGTCATTAAGGAAGGAGAATATGATTTACCTTAAGTTTTATAAATGGTTTCTAAGAGCAAATTGATTATCAAGCTCACTAAAATTGACTGTGGAAAGTCATTTCCCTAAAGCACTTTCGTGCTTTTTATTTTTTCATGTGAAGCAACCTCAGTTTTTTTTCAAATTATGAAAATAACAGAGACCTCTTCATAAAAAATAGAATTTAATTTTAAAAAATTTGAAAGTTAAATTTACTGAGAATTTGCTTCAGTATCTGATGGCATATATTTTGTAATTGAGAAATTAGTAGAGAATATTAAAAAGAAAAGAAGCTATGTGCTACTAAGGCATAAAGTTCTGATTTAACCTACCAATGACCTTGCTTTGTTTGTTCAGATGACAGTTCTAAAAGTGTGCAGAGAATATTCCCCTTTAATACAGTTATTTGCCGCAAGCCCTGACCTCATTGCCTGTAAGGGAGCAGGTCTGAATTGGCCCTTTCTCTGATATCGTGACATTGCTTCTGTTGCCTCGATTGTGACCTCTGATTGCATGATACCCCTGAGAGTTCAATTTAATAAGCGTGACTCCTGACTCTTAGCCAGGTCTGCCTTCTTACGTTTTGTCAGACTCTGTAGACCAGAGTACAAGATATGCTAAAACATTGCATAGGCTGTCATCATACTGTGTGAGTTGTGTGCACTGTATTCAACGTTCTCTTTCAAAGATATTTCATTTATTGCGAATGGAAATATTTATAAAAAGTATTTGGAATAAATTTTAATAATTTATTTATGTATCATTAAAACTGCTCTGTATTTTATATATATATTCCTTTGCAAATAGTTACTACTATTTCACTGTTTTACTAAGCATGCATGTTATGTATGTGTCATGCTAATTCCTTTCTTTGAAATTTATTTCCCCTGTGAGAGCATTATATGTTTCTATGACTTCCAATCAGTAATGCGTTTGTTCATTATAGAAGTGTTTGAGGTGAATTCCCTTTTTTTGTTGCATAATTAATACAGTTGCACAATGAGACAGTACTGACAAGCACGTTGAGCATTATTTGATGTAATTATTCAGGACAAGTCAGGTGAAAACTGAAGAATCTGATTGAATTTGGGTGAAGGTAAGTTAAATCAAAACTTCCTAAGTATCATTGAAAATTGCTAGTTTTTGTGACTATTTTGCTACCTCATTGCATTCTTTTCTCCTGTTTTCCTTCTCTTCTAACCAGAATCGTGAAGGAGACTCTGTTCAGAGACCCAGCTGCCTTGAGGATGATGATGCTGTTCAGGCGTTGCTTCAGTTTTAGTATACCTTGATGCATTCACTGAAGCAGACTGTGGAGAAGTTCAAAGATTTGAAAGAAAGTTTAAGAACTGTGTTACAAGTGGCAGAAGTTTATCTGTTTACTAAAGTATATTTTTTGTATTCTCATTCCTGTTTCGTGTACCTTTTTCAAGCCTCTATATCAGTATCTCTAATGTACTGTATTTAGGTTTCCACACAAGAGAAGCAGAAAAGTCTTGCTGCGGCAATAGAATACTTGCCCACTTTTATGGTTACATTAAGGGAATTTCTGTAAATACTAATTTATATTTCTACATGTCAATTGTTTTAAAAAATTCTATTTACCTTTCTACTCAGATTCTTTTGTTTTACAATTGATATGTCATGTATGAAGAATGGAAACTATATTAGAATCTTTCTTACAAAATATGTTTTCCAATATAAGGCATTGTCTTTTTACATTCAGACTTCCTAATGAAATGCTTTTCATTCTTCGTAACAGTGGACATTACAAATCCTACTTACTTTGGTCAAGTAAATCTTTTTTAATTGTTTCATTTTGCTTTGTATTTTGTTTTGCTTTGATTTATGTATCTTTTGTAAGAATTCTTGTGTAAGTTAATATAATTGTAATCATCTTGTTTAGTTTACAAAATTGTGAAACCTTTGATTATCTGTTGCCTTATTCTATAGTAAATTTTATAAGGTTAACTACTGAAGTTCTTTAATATATCAAGTATAAGTTCACTCACTTAATTGGACTTCAGGGGCTTTCACTCTTTTTTGGACCCTGTGCTAATTTCAAGTGCTTAGGTAAGTAGCTGCAAGTAAGCAAAATTGAATAACTGACAAAACAAATGATACTTTCAGGTTTATTAGTTATGGCTGTCTGAACAGTTTTATCAAGTATAAACATGAGGGAAATTTAGCCATTCAGAATCATCATGCTATTGAACTTATTTATATGTCAGTGAGGTGGAGTTTGTGAGCAATTTAGCTTGGAAATTTAGAAAGAAAGAGACTAATTTAAACACCTACTTTAGGAGTGAAATATTACCAATCAAGCTTAGGGATAATGAAATTATGTTCAGTTGTAAAACTGGAGTGATTGCTTGTTTGTTTTCTCATTAAAAATAATTTAAATGAAGATCAAAATAAAAATCACTAATGGAACAGAAAAGGAATTTATTCCTTTTTCTTCATTCAGTGAGGTGAATTATTGAAACCTCCTTGCATAGATAATGATGCCATTGTAACAATAACTGCTTCAAAATCAATATAATCAAGTTACATTCCTATAGGGCCAAATACTCTTGAGTGTATGTTATTTAACTAAAATTATATATATTGTGTTTAAGTTATTGCACTTTTCATGTGTTTACAAGCTGAAAATTTCAATCCAGTTAGTAAAGAACTCTGTAAAACTGGTAAGCTCTTTGAGCCACATCAATTAAGAATTAACCTGGGGCAAGATTCCAGCAAATCATGGTTTGTTTTTTGTTTGTTTGTTTGTTTTACTTTTTTTTCCCTCTACCTGTCCTTTTTTACAATTGAAATTCCCTTTTATGAATAAATCCATGAAACAGTGGAATTTCAGATTATTTATTTTCTTCCATGATGTATCAACCAATTAAATGTAACTTATTAAGAACTGGTATTTGATGTCTGTATTTATTCTTTTTTCCTTGTGAGTCTCTTGTATTTATAGTTATTTTTAAGATGAAGATAAATATATAAGAATTTTACCCAGTTGGGCTTTGCCTCTCTTTAAATGTAGTCTATCTGAGACTTTTTTTTCCATTCAGTTCAATAAGCATTAAATCAAGCCTTGTTTACACAGTGTTTGACATAATGGCAGACCTGATCTTTAGTAAGATCTCTGGGTCTTACTAAAAAGTAGATTAAACAGCAGCCTTGGACTTAATCTGCATAGATTTTTTGTATGTATTTGAGAATGTAAAGTTGTTCTACTGTTATGCATTACTGCACTGACAAAACTAGGAATTGTTGTCCTGGTAGCTTCATCAGACGCCAAGAGCATCAGAATGTAAGCCAGAAGTAGTTTCACCCACATGGAATAAATAGCTTTAAACTGAAAATGATATGTATACAAATGTAAATAGAGTAGATGAGCAATTTATAAGTATTCATAATTGAACTACATATTCACATTAATGCAAAAATTTCATTGTTTTATTTTCAATGTTATTTTGCATTGGTAAGTATCAATCATGTATGATCCTTGTGAATATCACAAGTGTTGAGGAATGTAAGTTCTTAAAAATAAGTTCATATATTATTCAGATAACTATCTAGAGAATATATTTATTATCAAGGATAAACATAATTAAGACTTTTTTGAATGTACATTCCCCAGCTGTGATACAACATTACATATTTTAATTTCCTGCCTATGAGGTAATATGGAATAAGTCAACTTTACTAACTTCATAGTGCTCCTGATTAATGGTTTATTTATTTATTAATTTTTGGCAAAGATGCCTTCTTAAGACAAAGCAGTCTCAAATTATTTTTTGGTCGTGTTTGGACTTTTCTGTCCCTGTCTTTTACTTTTAAGTCCTTCAGTATAAACAAAACTTACCTTAATGGTTATCACACTCAATAAAATTTACTCTTTCTTTGTATTTTTTGCATACTTCATAGTGAGCAACATAGTAGTTACAACCTCCTGCAATCTTACAATATGCTGTGGAATTTTTTTTCTTCTTAAAGAATTTCTGTGGAAGATTTGATGTCTTAATTCATTTTGATTGGTTTACTGAATGTAAAGAAAGATATTTATCTTACTTGGCCTCAATACAAAGTGGTTATTTTTTGTCACTTGAAAATGCTGCCTCATTAATGAGTCACTAAGCATGTTCTTGACTGCTTCTTGATTGCATATGCTAATCTTAAGAACTGGGAATGTATAAAATTATGTATATCTAAAGATCTACTAAAAAAGTTATAGAATTATTCATTTTCTCTAGAGCAATATGAACTCCGTTTCCATTTTTTGTAGGGAGCTTCCATCCTTAGGGAGTTTAATAATTGCCATAGAATATGAGAAAAATGGGAGATGGAGTCTGTACTAGGCAGATTTTGGGAATGATAAAGAATGTGAGTGTAGGCAGTAAGGATAAACATAATAGGATCAATCTGATTCCACCTACTTTACTCCTTACTCCTTTTCTCCTAGATAACTAAACATGGAAACACTGAACAAACCATTTTATAGTAATTTTTTACTTTTTAATTTCTTTAATTCATCAAGGGCCTTGACTATCCAATGATTTTTGAGTATCTCTTAGCTTTACTTTCAATTTACTCTTTTGGCAGCCCTGTTGATGAAATTTGCTTATGCTGAGTTGCTGAAGTGGTTAGTACATAGTCTACAGAACACCCTGTTCTATGCATGGGAATAATGTGAAAGGACAATGTAGTGCTGTAAGGCTTAGTATATACTTCCTGTAAAAGACTTGTAAAAACCTGAGTGGATCTTGAAGAGTGCTGCTTGCAGGAGGCAGCAGTTTATATCAGGAATTTGCCTCCTTATGTATATATGGCTAGGATATCACCCCAGTAGTTTTTTTTTTTTAGAGCTGTTTTATATTCTTAAGCAGGAACCAACTTAGTTTGGCAAACGTGAAGCTATTAATATATTAAAAGTCTGTCCATGGGTAGCAGATTGCCGCCATTAAACCACTGCACTACTTTTTTTTTAATTTCTTCCTCTATCACTAGCTTTTAATTGACCCAAGTAAGCTATTCTTATATTATTATAGTTATTACAGTCTTCAATGATTTAATCTCAATCTTTTTCCCAATTAGATCTTCAAGTCCTTTCAAAAGAGTCACTGCCTGATTCAATTCAGAGCAGTCAAAAATCAGAAAAAAAAATTAAAATCAGTAATTGTATATGTGATAGTTTCTGATACACGCCCCAGATTAAACATTTCATCAGAAAGATGGTGCAGGTCTTAAAAAACGGCATGAAATGAAGCTGATATTGTTAACAATGAAATTATGGACGACAAATGAGAAATTGCATTTAACATAAATGATGGAATGGGCAAAGTACTAACTGCCCATAAAATCGTGCAAGTTGGATAGACCATGAGGAACAGTTTAAAGCTATCTTGAAGTCAGTGCCAGGAAAGTAAAGCTTATGGAAAAAAAAAAAAAAAAAAAAAAAGGGGGAATGTACTATGTCCACAGAAAGAGTAAAAGATCTAAGCAATTTTATGTAGAATAAAATTTTGTAGCTTGCAGTATATCTGTATTATCAGACAGTTGTAGTGAAATATATTAAATAATGAGAAAATGCTGAATGAAGAATTAATTGGGAATATTGCAATATAAATAGAGAGAATTAGCTTTCAATAAAGTGTCTTAAAAGTGTGTCATTGAATATAAAGTAAGACCTAAATTTGTTTCAAGGTGGGGTACTGAACAAATCAAGAATAACCAATAGACTATGTATCAGTAGTGATTGCTATTGACCAACAGTCGTGGTGCTACAGAGGCAGGAACAAGCAGTGAAAGAGAAAAGAATAGTTGTGAAGCACCAAATGCAAAATTTTGTTTTCCTTGAATTCAGAAGCTGAAATTTGTACAATTTCAGTGGTTTAGGAAACTTGGTGAAAAGATTCAGCTTTTGTATAATCTAATAATAAGAGTTCAGAAAGATAACACATATGGGAGAGGCTGAAATATGTCAACTATTGACACAGAACAAACTAAGTAGGTGAAGTTTTATTAGTGATGTGAATCACCCTGAAATAGATCAAAATGTAGAAGACAAAAAGTAGGGAAGAAAATAGGGAGAAGGGAAGCTAAAAAAAAAAAAAAACTATAGTCTTAAGGCATTTTACTCATGACTAAGAGTGGTAAATACCTGAATTCCAGGAAGGAAGAATGAATTTGAGGTTGAGGTCAAGAACAGTTACATGGTGAAAAGGAGATAATTGCAATAGCAGATGAAGAATGTAGAGAGAAGAATGTTCACAGAAGGAAGAGTGATGTAGTAGACTTTATAGACTTTATTTTTTATTGAAAAGAATCTGAAATATCTGGTAAAAAAGAGAAAAATGGCAAAAGTTTCAGGAATACAAATACTGAGAAATAATTGTATTTTTTTCCTTTCTTTGTTTTTATAATTTTTGAAGCACGTACTCCTGTGGGTTAGTCAGCATTCCTATATTTATAACTTCTTGTGATGTAATTTATAATACGTGTGAAAGCATCAAAAAAATTTGCAGACCATTACTTGATGTATTCTTTTAAAAAACATCTGTTGCATCTTCTATTCATCTGTGCACTCAAATGCTGCTATAAAAATATCTCTATATTTCATTCATTCTGGCCCCCGATATGCAAATTTATTTCTTCAAAGTTACTCAAATGAAAAAGTATAACTATCCAGTCTTTCTGTGTCACAAATAAGTTTATATATTTTTTAAGGTAGAAATGTGTTTCATTATCTGAAAATTCTGAGTTGTAGATGAAGAAAGATGATCTGGGGATATTACAATTTTAAGTGAAGAAAACTTTGCATCAGTTACTGACACACGGTGCTACCAACTGTCTGGAAATTTTAGGAATATTGGTAACGTATCACTGAATACCTGTGAATAGGCTAAAGACCACTCCAAATATCATTCATTTTTGAAAAACCAAAATTATAGGCATGTAGTGATTGCTCTTTAATACTTAAGAGAATCTAGTAACTTTTGACGAAGTGGACTTGCAACAAATGTGTCAAACTTGCTGCAGGAGAAGAAATCCTCATTTCTCCCATGCTTTGGCATAAGTTTTGTTATTTGGCCTTTTAATTATTTTCTGGTTTGTTAACAATTTTTCAGGTTTTTACCTTGATATCGATGTTATTACTTACGTTGTTCTTGCTTTCTGTTCTGAAGATATTATACAGATTGTAACAATGAAGTAATGTCCTTTTCAGTTGACTTTAAGTATGGAGAAGATGAAATAAAATGTTAGATTTTAAGTTTAGTATTTTTAGATTCTTTTACTGGTGTTTATTATAACTTTATGGAAGGCCTGAAATATTATGAAAATCCTTTCGAACTGGGGGGAATATATATAATTTTAATTTTTATTCAGATTAATCTTTTTATAGATTTGATACACTTTCACACAAACTCATACATATGCACTCTTGGGATATATATTGCCAAATGGTAATCTGTACCAGAATAATCACAGATAAGAAAAATGTCAATGTCTTAATAGCACTGACATGAATGTTATACCCAACTCAGCTACTTAATTCCCCTATTAAAAGAACCATTTCCAGATTACATATTGAGAAAATTAACTCTGGTCACAGATTTTTTTATATTAAGGGAGGAAAACTTAGAATGTTGAATAAATTCAGAGCTCTTCTGTAGATCTTAGTTTTCTTAGTCTGTAACTTTATTTGTATTGTACTCAGTATGAAGTGAGTTTTGAAGTGAATTAAAAAGCCCTGTAAACTCAAAATTTAACCATATATGCTTGAACACAGTGCAGACTTCACACAGTTCTGTTTCAATAAATGTTTATCACATTAAAGCTAAAACTTCTGTCTTCCCATCATCAACCAAAATCGATTTAAACAAACTACACTGAGTCAGATTCCTCAGCACCACTTTGCATAAAATTTGGCAAAGAGTTCAGTTGCTAACATGGTTTCAGATCAGTCAGACTGTGTTCTCTGGGCATAAAATCTAAAAATAAAAATGCAAATCTGAAAGATTGCTCTGAATGTAGAGATTGTGTAATCATCTTTCTTCTTGTGTAATTCATCTTTCTTCTACTGGCTTTCTCTTAACACATGTGCCTGCAGTGAGGAGCTTGAGTATGAGATACTTCTAAGGCTGTGGAAAACATGCAGTTGGAATACTCCTTAGCTTGATTTGAGTCTCAGGATTCTACATCCTAAGCTGTAATTCTGCGGTATGTTTCAGTCTCCTTTTTACAGCTGAATGCTACAGCACAAGGTGCCTCAATCTTGAAGAAAGACCTGGGAGAAAAAAATATTATCTAGAACTTAGGGCACTTCACCAATAGTTCATAGATTCTTAGGCCTTCTCCTATAACTAACAAGAGATTATCCAGATATTGTCTAATGTTAAATATATAAAAAGCAACATATTTTAAACTGGACAATAGTTATGCTGTCTCAGAGCACACTCTGCAAACAGAAATCCTAAATTTATCCTAAAATTAAGGTTTTTTATGGATTAGCATGTTGATTTGAAGACCTAGAAAACAATCTCTTCTTTTCCCATAATGTTCAGTTCTACGGACATTGCAGTTGCCCAGATTCTCCTGAGTAAGCGCTCTCTACTCAGATGCTCAAATTCTTCAGAAAAATGGCAAAAGGTGCCCCTGATTCAGGCCTGAGTGTGTAGAATGTGTAGAGATTATTAATTTGTAACACCTAAAAATCATTACTGTTCTAATGTCAACTGTAAGTCTATTCCAATGGTAAATTATTACCATGTGTGTTGTAAAAAAATATCCAAAAGATTGAAAGCTTAGAAATGATAATCTAATGAGTGTACAGTACTTTAAATACTTCTGAGATGAATTTGTTTCTTGACAGAGTTTTACCGTCTTTGATGTGTTCCTTTCTTCTTTGATATTCTAAGAGTTGTCTGGCTTTAACAATTAAAGATTATAGATCTGATCCATTTCAAAGTTGCAGAATGCTTACGAAGGTCTTATGAACTTCTGTGGAATTTGTGAGTGTTAGTACTTCTATGAAATCAGGTCCAGGTTTTAAAAAAGCCAGAGCCCTAATTTAAGAGAGCTATCAGGCAAATGCATGTTAATGATAATGATACATGAGATTCTGAAACACATGGTGTTCATAAGTGGAATAGGAAAGTGATAATGCTGTGTTTTAATTCATAGTATAGTATTTTCATAAGAATTATATAGAGGTGGATATTTGAATGTGACTGGATACGTTTCAAAATAAAATATAAATTAATGTTGTCTGCACTTTTTGGGACTTTTATTTTGATCACTTTCTCATTTCAATAATATTTCAATAATTCTAATATGAATGTGTATATGATGCAATTTTAGTAAATAAAACTGTGTCTCAAACAGAATTAAGTCAGAAATTCAAACTGAAACTAAGGTGCATTATTAACAATCATTTCGGATGGAAAAAGAAACTTGCTAACTCAAAAATACACTTTTTATAGGTTTTGTCGTAGCTTATTGTATGTATATTGTCTTTTATCACTAACTCTCAGACTCAGGCACAAATTTGTAATACTGGTTTTAAATCCCTATATAGATTTCCCTTGTAAAGGAGAAAAAGGATACAAGGATGTTAGCAAATGCATAGTTAATACTGATTATTTTACTAGGAAGAAGTAATTCTCCTGAGAAAGATAGGTAATACTGAGCCAAACTTTTCTGTAAATGCAGATAACAAGGAACCTAGAATTAATTACTGTTTAAGCTTATTATTCCTCACTGAAGAATGCGTGCCAATATAACAGGAGACTCTATCTCCAAGACTGCTCTTATGAAGTCACGTAAAATATTTCTTACTCCTGTTAAAATCAGATTTTTTTTTTGTCTGAAGAGATATAAGCATAATAGTGTAAGAGCAAACTTGGAATGTACAAATGTTCAAAATATCAGAAAGCTTTACTCCAGAACTAGGAACACCAAAAAAGAATTTTATAAACCTAGGAAAGAAGTGGCTTTTGCTTTATTCAAGGAAGATGAAGAAGTCTGTTGTTATAACTTTTTTCTATTTTAATATTTGGAAGTGACAGTGCTTGATCTTTTTATAATGATGTCATATCTTCATTTTGGTAGATTCTGTGATACTCCATCTGAGATTTTAATTTTGTCTTCCTGAGAATGTATGCAATAGCAAGGACATACATTCTTTATAACAGCTAAGGGTAATTTTTTTCACCTAATTACTAGGTTGATGATCACTATCAAGACATATATGACTTCATATTATGGATAAGGCAGTTCAATAGGTTCAGCCTCAGGAGTTGATTTGTTTGAAGAAGCATTCTCTATACTGATATAAATGGAGAATACAACCAAAAGACAATTTTATTTCAAGCTATGATATAAGTTACAATACTTTGACAATATTTCCTTAGAGCTAAAGGATGAAAGCAGTGGCCCCACTGCAGCACCAGATAAAATGGAATTGAGAAACTACAATTTTCTGCTCATGCAAAGAAAATTATAATTTTTATTCCAGGAAAGGGGTAAAAAATACTACAGATAATGTAACAACTCTCTCACAAAGCTGTACTTGTGAATAGTCTGTAACTGCAGTTTATACTGTCAAAACGTGAATGCCATTTGAGGCTTAAAATAAAGAGTATGAGGAAACCATTCACCTCAGAGGCAGTACTGATCTCTGTCTGCAGGTTCTTCCAAATCTGGCACCCTCTTCCTTTTCATTATGCTTCAAAACATATCTGCTATCTCTCAGAACATTCCCCGAAATGGAAAGGCCATACAATTTTTGATTGTAATGTTGCTACATTATTCTCTTTCTTGCGTCAAAGTATATGTATTAATAAGGTATGCAATTTGCTTTGAAATCCAATATCAGAAGATTTCATTAAAGTACTATTGAAAGATCAGAGACAAAGGGTTGTCATGTCTCCACTCTTAAATTTAATTGTGAGATTTAACCTTATGAATTCGTAAAATAGAATTGTAAATATAAATGAATGTGTATTTTTAAACATAGAGATAGCACGTTAAGCAGTGTTCACAGATGCTTTGACAAGGAATTTATCTGTAATGTATTTTTCTATATACCTTTCAGAGTAAAGGAAAATTTTATTTCCCAATGAAAACAAATTTATTCAGAAGGTTTTTATTTAATTCTAAAGGAGAAAATAAATCATTTCATTCAAGATAAATTTTAAAATATTTATTGCATACATCTAAAAAAAAAATCTAGTTGAATTCTGCAGTATGTAACATGCCTTTCTTCTTTAGTGAAGTGTAGTATGCTCATGGTTTTTCTGGAAAATCCTTTACAAGCTCATATTTTAAAATAATAGTGAAAGACAAGGATATCTTTTTTCCTCCCTAGGTGAAAAAGAAGAATTTACTCAGCTGGATACTACTTTAGATGAGAAACTACAAAGGAAAAAAGACTTTACGTACCAATGGCTTCGTACACAGCATTCAGATTATGAAACAACAAGTTCAAAAAATATGGAGAAGTGAGATCATTGCCTTTAAATTAAATTTTTTATAATTGTAAATTTATTTTGTAAACTGTAACCTGGGTTAATAGTAATGAAACAAACATGACTATGTAGTTAGCAGATCCTACACCGTATTTCTAGGTTCCAAACCTGGTACTTTTTAGGAATGTTTTAGTCATTGAGTAGATACTTCTTCCACGGTGATGATGAAATGATACACAGAACCTTATGATAAAATATAATTGTAGGTTTATTTCAGCAGTGCAGTTGGTTTTGTATTGTAAGTAGTATAGGAAGGAGAACTTCATATACCATGCAACTTTAATGGTGTGTATTATGTTTTTATGTAATTAGATCAACTGTAACATTACCTATCTTGACTGATTCAATTAAGGAAGTAAAACACCCACTTTTTAACGAAATACTGTGTATTAATATTTTGTCACCAAACATAAAACCTTCTTTTACATATTCATGCTGTATATTAATAACATGTTATAAACATACACTCTACTTAATTTTTGTTATTAAACATGTATAATATCAATACCGTTAAAGAAAAGATTATTTTTTTCCCCTCAACTGTCATTAAGACATATGTAAGTATATAAATACAATATAAACCATTGATATCTCTGTGAAGTCATTAGTGGACACACTGTCAGGCATCTCTAATAGAACTAAACAAGATCGTAAGTAGGCAAGAATTTTAACTCCATTTTCATTTAAAAAGTTATTTGATTATTAATGAAATTGACTACATATTATTATGTTCTATATGGAAAAATATTCCACATTTCTAAACTGTTGAAGAGTCAAGGAAATACATGTAGCAGATATTCTTCAGAAAATGTCAGTCGTGTTCCATAGTAGTGAGAATCCAAGAACTTGTTTAAAATAGCTGTCATGAAAACACGGAGCAGAACATGTAATGATGTTTGAAATGAGATGTAGAAAGTTATAAAGGTCTTTTGTTTGATTGGTTGGTTGTTAATGTTATTGTTTTACCTCTGCAAGTGGACGCTATACACTAACCTTTGTACTGTCATTTTTAATATTATGGTATTTAGTATACCTTTTCTGAATGTAGCAAAACTTCAGTGAAACATCACTGATAGACTGTTTAGAACAGCTGATACATTTATGTAACTGAAAACTATTTTATTCTTATAGAAGATGAAAACTAATATAGTTACCATTTATGTCAGTGCATGTACATACAGTCATATGTTGTATTTACTGATGTCTACAATTTGAAATTAGTGTTTTATGATTGAATAAACAGCAAATTCTTAATTTTAATACTAGACACTATTAATTATAATATTAATTGCTGTGATATTTTAACATGTATTTTAACCTTGAAATTGTTTTAAATGCCATAATTGCTAATTTGCTAGATTTGAACTGAAATGTTTCTTTGAAAAGATTCTACATAGGTATTTTAATGAACCCATTATGGTGATATTTATTAAAATTTCCATTCTACATTTTTCCTAGCTGTTGTTTTTTGCCTGAGTTGAATCATGTGATCTGCAACAGTGGACAAGTACAACTTGTGGTAAGAACTTGTGAAATTTTGCTGAATTCAGCTAGGCCTTTGATGGCATTTTCAAATGTGTATTTGGTATAAAAACAAACAGGAGGGTTTTTTTTGATTAAGTATGATTCTTTAATGTTGTCTCTGTTTCACAATCAAGTTAACCATTGATGGAGACGAGCTTCAGACGTGGAAACAAGTATGTATGCATAGAATTCTGGTTTCTGGTGAGACACTGGAACAGGCTGTCTAGAGAAGTAATGTATGCCCCATCCCCCAAGGTGTTAGAGACCAGGTTGAATGGGACCTGGAGCAGCCTGACCTAGTGGGTGGCAACTCTGCCCATGGATCTTTAAGGTCCCTTCCAACGAAGCCATTCTGTGATTCTTTGATTCTATGATTTTAAGTTTCTAAATCAACCTTCAAAATGCTTTAAAAAATAAATATGGTTCAGCACCAATTGTTGACTGAAAACATGTATTTTTGTAAATCAGACAAGCTTAGATGTTCTTAAATTCTGTAAGTCAAACATCTAAGTCAGTCTAATATCATATATAATTTACTAGTATTATTATTAATTTAGAGTTTTGTATTAATACAGTGACATTAGTAAAAGCAGTGAAAAAAGACATTTATTTCTACCATTTTCTTTCTTTCTTTATTTATTTATTTTTTAAAAATGGCCTCTGTCTTTTTGTGATCAACTCTTTTCTTTGTGGCCTTCAAAAAAAACTTCTGTATTTCTGAAATGGGTAATTCTGTGGGCTGGCAGGAGAGGAAATACAGATTATTTAACAATCTGTAGATCTACTAGATGAAAAAACGTAGTTTTTGAAATATTCAGTTATTTTCTATGTAATGTCTAAAACAGTAATTAATTTGAAGAAATCTTAATCTAATAATGTTATCTAAATTACACATTAGATAATTATCAGTAAACATACGTGCATATAGGTAGAATATTTCCTGTTTGCAGTAAATATGTCTGTCCAGAAAAGTCTACAGCAATCCCACAACAATATTATGTGTTGTACCCGCATAACTAGAAATGTTATGGGATTGTCACATCCTGAGCCATATTACACATCTATTCCACGTGAATGAAATGTTGAGAAGAATGCAACAGGTTGAAAAATAGAAAAAGGACTAAAATGTATATTTAATATAGAAAACAGCATTGTTTAGGCATTGAAATAATTATTTGGTTTGTTTGCTTAGATGTCTGTAGAATTTTGCTTTAAAAATATATATACATTTTGTTAATCTTTTAAAGTTCAAACTGATAATTTTGCATAATACAACCATGTAAGTGCATAGAAAGGCATACTGACTTACACTTTATACTAGGCACTTTAAATTAAACACAGTTTTCCTGGATTACAGTAGAATAGACTTTTCCAGTAATTTTTGTTACATATTTAAGTTACCCACATGGTTAAACTATTGTTCAACATCCAAAATGATTAAGATATAGCTTGAATTTAAACAGTACTTTTTACCTCAGAAGATTAAAGAATTTAACATAAGAATAGGGAAATATTCAGTCGCAGAACTGTTCTAAAGGCAAATATTCCTCCTGACAAACATTAATTTCCAACTAATTGGAAAAATATCTGACAAGTTAAATGCAGTGACCAGTATAGTCTGAAGTCCAACACAGTACTTTGTGAAAAAGTGTACCAGTATCTTAAATTTCTACTAAATTTTGGCTTTAAGCTATAGAAGTAAATGGCAAGGTTTTAATTATCTTCAGAGGACTTTTAATGAGATTCTTTACAAACCTGAAATTAAGTTTGCTTCAGAGATTAATGCAGCTTTAAAAATTACTTTGATTGTACTTGTGTAAAAACACTTGTCTTTGTTTGAAAGAATGTAGCATAAATTTTGCATGAGAGACAGCCCTATTAAAATCTCACATATGACCCTGAATAATGTTGTCTACAAGATTATGACACCTCAGCTTTTATGTTGGTATAAACTGGATAATAATTCCATGGATAGATTAGTTGCTTAGAATACTGCAGCCTTCGGGGTTTTTGGAAACAGGGACATGAGAAAATTTCTTCTGTAGGTTGAAACAGGTTAGATGGTAATAAGAATGATCAATTGCATTGTTTTGAATCACGTTAATCATGTTAATTGCATTATTTCATTTTAAGAGGAAGTAAAAGCTTTCTAAAGATTTTGAACACACAGAGATTACAAACTTATGAGGACTGTAAGTAGGAAGGCCAAAAATGTAGAGAGTTGCCAGGATTCTTTTGAAAGATTCTTAATACTGTTCTTGAAAATAAAATAGTGACGTTAGCAACAATAATGCAGCCTGCTACCTACACAAAATAAAACTTTGTAAAGTCGTGATCATTAAACATATAACAGACAGACATCAAGAAGCAAGGAATAAACTTTCTGTGGTATCAAGGGTATGCAGTCACTAAGGAAGAGCAAAAAATATCTGTATCTTTGGAGTTGCTGGTTTGAAAATTGCATGAAGTTTTTAAATTAATTTTACATTAAACAGCGCCTGGATAAAGACAAAGAAATAAAACAGGTCTCTATTTCGACTGAGTTAGACTGGACTACAAAGTTTGTCTGCATTGGAGAAATGCTTCTTTTGGTACAGTGAGCTGGTTAGAACAGGAAGTCTGGAGATTGTCTCCTCCAGAATAACCTACGTTTACAGTCATGGCATTTTTCCTCAGAGCAAGGATCTGCAGGACTCAACCGCCTGAGGAAGAAACTGAGACTCAGTCTCTCAAGGCCTAATCCAGCAGTCTGGAAGATACTAGTGTATTATGCAAAACTTTGGTAACATTACCACCAGCACTTTCTTTCCAAAAGGATTCTGAAAAGAATTGGGTCTTTTCATCCTAGATAGAGAAGGACTTAATTTGCATCCTGGGCTCCACTTCTGAAGTGCTAGAAACTAGAAAATATAAATGTACCCTATGGTCAATAATTCCAGCCAACTAGGTCTGTACTGGGAATTTTGTAGCTCACTCTTCTCCAATGTCTTTTCCATGTCAGTGCTGCTGGCCCTCAATATCTGGTTACTAGTATTGTTAGCTAACTGCTTTTGACGTTGAATAGCTTTTTATTTCAAGGAAAGATCATTATTGTTGAATAAATATGAATTAATTTCTAGGAAAAAAAACGTTACTGTCTACCATTTTCAGTGTGTGTTATCTTTCAGGTCAGTATTTTTAACCTTTATCCTACGTGTTGCCATAACAAGGACCTCTGACTAAGCTGAAAGATTATTTTCATTTCTATTTTGCCGTACTGAGGTGCAAGTAACATGCCTCATTTCAAAAAGTAGAAGTTGATAATTAATAAAACACTGTTACCTAAAGTATGATTTAATGCTGACTGATGGATATGATTTCTTAGCAAAAAACTACAAGATTAGATTACTTACTGGGTCTTTGATTGACTGAAGTGATACATGTCCTGGATAAAGCATAAATATTGCAGAAAATAATCCAATATGACATCCCTGACATTCAGCTATAACTTAAATTATAGACTGGTCAGTAAATGATCTTAAGCTGTTTAAGGTTTCATCAGCCATCTGCAAGATTGATTTTCTTCAAAATTACTGTACTAAAATGTTTTCTTTCGTTGCCGCACTGACTCAGATCAAAACCACAATTTTAAAATCGGCTCCTATTTACAAAAATGCTTTGACATAGTGCATTTGTTCAGTCTAGGCAACAATAAAGGATTGTGGTATCATTTTGAAGAAGGTTGTTTGACAGACCCTGTTTGTTTATTTGGGGTAATGTGAGCTGCATTCAGAAAATGTTACATTTTATTTCATGATTGTGTACATTCTCTCCCACTGCTTCCAGGCAAGCCCTGTAAGCAGAGAAGACACAGAGTTAGACCTTGTTTCTCTGGCCAGTGGAAGTGCTTTGACTGTGAAAAGAGAAAAAAACAAGCAGCCACACAGGCACTCAAGATCTTCAAGTAAGTTATAGATTTTTTCATTATCAGTTTTAAATATCACTTTAAAAGGCTTTGGGGCAACTGAGCATGCTTGGAAACCTTAATATTGTGTGGTAATTATCTTTCTGTTACTTTCTTACCTGAAATATTCTCATATATTTTCTACAGTTCTGCTTAAAAGCTGCATCATTACTATCAATGGCCTTTCTTCTTGTAATTTTAACCCACAATCACCTATGACATATGCTAAGTCTACTGATGACCAAGTTGTTATTTTTTCTTTATATTACAGAGCAGAAAAATATTTTATCCTAAAAGTAATATTTTTCTATATTCTCCTTTTCTTTTTCTTTCTTTCTTTCTTTTTCTTTCTTTCGTTCTTTTTCTTTCTTTCTTTCTTTCTTTCTTTCTTTTTCTTTCTTTTTCTCTTTCTTTCTTTTTTTCTTTCTTTCTTTTTCTTTCTTTCTTTCTTTCTTTCTTTCTTTCTTTCTTTCTTTCTTTCTTTCTTTCTTTCTTTCTTTCTTTCTTTCAATGTTCAGAATAGAATGTTCGCTTTTCTGGAATAATTAAGGATTATGCGCTATATTCATATTCATGTATAACTGCTGTCTAGATTGTAACCTACACTATATTGCCATCTAGAAAAAAAAAGTAAGAATCAACACACAACTGCCATGTAGAACTTAGGAACTTTGGTAAACTAAAAAATGCCATTCCTTTTGAAAAGAAGAGACTGGTAGAGAAGCAGGGAAAAACAATCCAACTGGCAGAGTCAAAAGTGTGAGAGGGAGAGAAACGGTTTACTGTGCCTGGTAATATATTTATATTTTCACAAAAAACACAGATACTTTAGCATGTTCATTCTCTTTCCCATATTCATTCTCCTTTCCATAGTCAAGGAATTAAGGAAAAAAGAGCCCAGGTCTTAATTTTTTCTATTTATGTTTCTGCATCTATAATTTTTTTCATCATGGATTTGAGAAAACTAAACAGTGATGATACATTACATTGAAATGCATACTATTTATTAAAACAGACAATACTTTTATCTTTATACAATTCATCTGCCGTGAATAAACATTTATTATATTAGTTCAATTTGCAAAAGACTGTTGCTCTTCAGTAATTTACAATTAATTATTAGCTCTGTAGTAACCTTCATCTGAAAACACTAGATGTTTGCCAATCTTTTTTATATGAGAAACATTCATTATAACATATTTTCTTGTGTATTCTCATTCGTCTTAATTTGTCATTCTGAAATATTTAGTTAAGAAGCCTGGAAAGTATTCTAGTGGTTTATTAAATGTATTCCTTTTCAACTAGCACTGAATTAATATTGCCAAAGAGATTTTTAAAAATCCTGTGTCCATGGAGGTTCTTCCATTTGAATTAATTGTTAAATCAAGTCTTCATACAGTTTTCTTTTTCAGGATAATTTGACCTCAGTGATCTGGCAAGTCATAATCAATAAAATGGTCCTAAATTTATCTTACAACAACCATAATGCTTGTTGGTATTCAGAGTTCTTTTTAATTATTGATAGGATGTCTTCAGAAATAAATGCCACATGGCAGAGATGTTCGTGTATATCAGACATGTTAGGGATATTATGTATGTTTCGTAAATATAATTTAATTAATATAAATTAATTCAGTAACTGCATCAATAAATTTTTCAGATCCTTCAGGCTCTAAAAGGACATCTAAAAATGAGAAGTTATTTTTACTTACATGTACTCAAATAAAAAAAGAACCTCAAATATGTGCAGTACTGAAAAAAAAAAAAAAGCATTTTATATAGCACAACATGGCTGATCATGTTTTTATAAAGGTACAACATGCATTACTTGCATGTTTTAATTTGGAGTTTCTGGAAAACTACTCAACTTCAACGTACTTTTTGCAGACTTATTTGGGGGTGAGTTCACATCATTTCTAAAGTTAGATCTGGAAAGGAATTTTAACATTGTTACATTCAAAATTAATAGGTGTTTCCAAAAGACTTGGATGGAATAAATTAATTCTAAACTATCTTTATTCTGTTCCTTAACACACAAATAGTTGAAGAGATAAATAATTCTGTGGACATTGTGTATCTCAGTTCAAGAAAAGCATCTATGTATAGCATACACTTCTGTGTAATATCTTCAAAGGAAAAATCTACTTTTATGTGTTAAGTTTATATTATTAAAAAGAATGGGGAAAAAGGTAAGTAAATAAATAAATAAATAAATAAAGGAAGGAAGGAAGGAAGAGTAGAAAGGTAACCCCAAGAAAGAGTAGTAAGTGTCCAGTGAGGCTAATTAGTTATCTATCTATTTGAGGACCCTGCATGGTCCTTCGTTCTAGAAATTACAGTTATTTCTTTCTTTCTGCTCACTGATAATGGATTTTTTTTTTCTGTTTCTTGAGATTTTAGGGGAGATTGTTTTGTTTTGATTTTTTTTGTTTCTTATTTTTGTCCATTCTTGTCTCTCCACTGACCTTGATCTCCATGATACCTTGTGCCAGTGAGTTACAAAAGGCAGTATGTTAAAATGACCTTTTGATGACTTCATTTTCTACCTTTCAATTTTACATAAACTCACCTTGCTTTTGTAAAAGCAAGAAGAAAAGCAGAAAAGAAAGACTTTTCTAATGGGTACCTTCTCTGTAATACATACACATGAGCTATAATGATTAGTAGTTTACACAGTTATGTAAGAATCAAATCTTAGCCCTACACTTGTCAGTAGTTTTCTTAACTCCATGAATATTGTCATGAATTTGTGGTTATAAAATCTGTTTGTGAGTACTTTCCTGAACACTGGTAATGTAGTTGACACTAAGTTATAAGATAGACATAGAAATTAAGTAATTATTTTTTGATAACTAGCTAGATAGTAATTTTTATACTAATAAACAGTTTTTGAGTGGGTTTTGACAATCATCAGTTCTATTCTATCAGTCCATTCTACGTCTATGCAACCAATGTTGCACATTTACTCTCCTATATATCTGCATTGTCCACCTCATTATTTTCTTTGCTCTAAAATAGTCTTAATTTTCTTTTCCATCTTATCTTGTGAGATTCAATCTTTTGACTGGAATTTACAGAATAACTAGAATTTGTAAGCAGCACGTGGTGGGGGCTTCTAATTGTTATTTAAAATACTACCTGGTATTCTTAATTCTTCTCTCCCCTGAATTTTAGTCTTTCTGATTTCAGTAAAACAATGTTTTTCAGGAAACAAAACAAAACCACAAAGAGAAGAAGAAACAAAATTTGGGGCCCAATTTTTTCATTCCTTAATCACCCCTAGCTCTAAAGATAGCCTTTAAATATAGTGTCCACTGCAAAACGTTTATCATTTCTTAGATAAATTCTAACTCTACCACTTTCTTAGTCTGCAAAATTAAATTAATGAAATTTATTAATAATGTACTTACAGTTCTTTCAACTGAATGGAAAACAAAAACTGACAAACTCCTGCAGTATTTTTTATTTGACATTCCCTTTTATGTATTCCAATTCTTATTCTTTCTTTTGAAAGAACCCTCGTCCTGATTTTTTTTATTGCCTTCCTTTCTTTTGATGAATCAGAATCCCTGAGAAAATGTTCACCTTTGTCGTAAGCTGTGCATGATGCAGCTTTACTTCTTAAAAAAAATTCTGCTTTTCTACTCCTCTCCTATTAGTATTGTCTGTATATCCCAGTTCCATAAATACTGTCTTTCATTTAGGATTTGTAAACTCTTTGTCTGCAAAAAACATGTCATTTTTAAATTTTCTCTTTATTCCTTTATTCAAGAAGGTTGTCAGATGGTTGTCAGATGTCTTTTTTTGTTTTGTTTTGTTTTGTTTTGTTTTTTGTTCTTAGTCTCCATTGCGAATTAGAAGTTTCTCATAGAAGTTACAGAAACTAAGAAACATTTTGGAATCATGGGATCAAATATAGAGATACTTATTTAGCAGTTCTTTCAATTTTTTTGCCATTTACCTACTTAGTAGAATTCCTTGAAGATAATAGTGAAGTTTTTGCTTTCTCCTTAGAAATACATAGAAATGATGTAAACATATGAAGATATTTATAGTACTTATTACTTTTCCACAGTAAAATTCTGCACTCAGTCTACCAAAACCACAACTATATTAGGAATAAAGCCATTTCTTCTGTAAGCCACATCTGGTAGTATGATCACATAATGTTAGGACATGCATTTTGTCCAGTACAAGAAAATGAGACAATTCAATATTCTGAATATTTTTCTGCTCAGACAATGAATAAATAAAATGGATGAAAAAGAGTTGCACAGTTCTGAAGTAGTTAAAATTTACTAGATTTTGTTGCTTATTGTTTTGAACATAGTTTCAGTATAATGGAAATTAAAAGAGATAAAATCCATACAGTGACACTGACATCCATGTAGTTTAGATACTCACTTGAAATCTTGGAACTATTAGACCTACCGCAAGGATTTCCACCATGTAAGAGTAAATAGTAGCAGTTTTAGGTTCTCTTTGATGTGAAAGATTTGACATATAGCTTCAAAAATTTTTCGCAAATCAGTGCACAGGAAGACATACAGTTCTATAAGGTTGTTGCAGAATATGGCAGCATTTTTTTTCCCCAATGCAATCTTTATTTTCTTTCCTTATTTTCTTTTTCATTGCTAACTTTACCTTTGCTCTCTAACCATAACTCCTTCAAATATGAGCAGTTCTTATTTCTGCCTTGTTCTAGCATAAGCTTTCTCTCTGATCCGTTCTTAGCTTTCTTTTCCATCAGTGAGTTAAGTCTGTTTCCACAGATCCTTGTCTGATTACTTGCTTTCCCCTCTCTTAATCCCTATAGTACCTAGCTAGCCAATATTCCTAAAATCTAGTATCTCCTAGTTTAAATCTCCAAGTTTATTTGGTGTGTCTTAGTGTACTATTCAGTACACTACTTCTTCTCTACATCTTTTATTATCACTACCTATATATATCCACTACTCTTGACAATTTAAGGGAGTTAGGGCCAATTTAGTGCCTGTAGTGCCTTCTTCATTCTTTCTTAATCTGTCCTTGCCAGTTCACAGTGCCTTTCTTCCCCACAGTTTCTCTCTTCTCCCAAGGTCAGTCTGTGTCTTCTGCCACCTATGTCAGGATATTGTTTCAGTGCACTTCCAACCTTGATTTCATTTCTTTCTCAGATTTTAACCCCAACTCTCTGCTCATTCTTCCAGTTTTTTTTTTCCTATAAGAGCTTCTTATCCTCATCTTCGCAGTTACTGTAGCTAGAATCTGAGAACATATAATAGAGGGCATATAACAAGCAGGCTGCTTAGTTCTCTGACCTAGCATGACTTTCAACACTATTTTTAGGAATAGTCTTGATTAGCTCCATGTAACATCACAGTAAAGCATATTTCCTTGTTGACTGATGTTTTAGGGAAGATAGCCAAAAAAAATCAAGAACATTCCCTCCAATCGCAGAGAAACTTTAATTTGTATATACTTGATCAAATTTGGACAGATTCTAAAAGCAAAAATCTGCTAGTTGGCAGATTTCAACTCATTTCTACAGAGGACAACATAAATATCTCACGTTTCTTCCTTAGAAGTGACCAGCCTTTCAGAAAACTTCAGCCAAAGGCAGTTACTCAATCTGCAATTTTTGTCCTAAATTACCAAACTTTGGAAAGATGTTAGGAACTGGAGTAGAAAGGAGATATTGAACTTTAATAGCCAGTGATGCTAAAAGTCCTGTTTATGTGAAGGCCACTCTGAAACTAGTGCCTCCTATTTTATTATCTTGGCCCATGACATCAGAGGCAGATGTTGGTGGATAGCAGTAAAGGTTGAATCTTCATCAAAATTCCATTGTGATGCTGTGTGACAGATGACAGCAGCAGGGTGGTCTGTCAAAATGGCATCTGACATGGAAATGCTTACGAAGCAAAGGCATGCCATTGAAATCAAAGGTGTGTCACTGAAATGCTCCTGGTGGAAGAAATGGCACCCACTGATGTTCATCGACACTTGCTGAACATTTATGGAGACTGAACAGTGGATCTGAGTGCGGTGGGGTGTTGATTTTCATTTCAGCAGTGCTGACAGAGACAATAGGTCACCTCCAGTGGTGCAGATTGTTGCGAGTACAGCATGTAGGCTCTTTGTCATTGCTGGGAAAGATGCATAGCTGGTGGTGGTGACTATGTTGAAAAATAGAATTTTATAGCTGTGAATTTGCTCTATCAAGTAGTGTTAGTGAGCTCTGTATCTGTTGTGATTTCCATGGAAATAAACAGGAGACATTACTTCTGGAGCAACCTGTGTAGTTAGAATTATGTTGTATTTTGCAGGAACATGTTTAGGTTATTATAGTTTTTGTGTTATTTTGTTTTCATGTGTAGAAAATGATTAATAAATATTTGTAACTTATGTCAATATTTTTGTAAATAGTTTCTGTAGGAATTCCTTTATGTGTGTGAGTTTCACATTAAGAGTTTAGATTATTCAAGTATGTAATTTCCAGTATGATCTGATTAGAATAGCATCAATGTATGTTTTAACAAAAAACTGTTTAAATTCGTTATTTCTATAAAATACTAAGATTAGTCTCCAGTCCTACAAACTTGAAGTCAGAGATACCTAGAAACAAAATTAATACTTTTCTCTTTACCTCTCTCCTTCCCCCCAAACCCTCATCCAAAAAAGATTATGTTTTATATTCAAATCTCCACAGAGAAGGGCCATGCATCTTTACGTATTATGTGGGATTTCATGTAAGATGCTCTTGAGTCTTCTTGATACTATTCAAATATAAGTCTGAAATATAAATACATTATGTAAATTTAAAATGCAATAAATACATGCTTATTTTTGTTTTAAGGTTAATAAGTCAACTAAAGAAAATAAATAAAAGGGGGAACTAATATTTTGTGATCTGACTTCAATATAGCCATAAATAACAATATTAAAAAAGCAACTCATCTGAGATTTTAGCATTCACCTTTTTCATAGACCTGCTGAACCTAACTTCTTTCCAGAGCTCAAATTGATGTAAATGCTTTGCTGCTAAAGATTCGTTCTGGTCACTTTCATTAAGATGTTGAATTTTTCTTCCATGCATTCTTATGCTGTATTTGCTCTTAAGTAATACAATATGGTAAGGACTTTGAAATTATCTCTCCAGACACACAATGTTAGGTGGATCGATAAATATCCTATGACGTCTACTATGCATCATAAAATTTCTATCATAACCTGTTTAACCAAGCTTTTCTTCTTGAACACCAAGTATTTTATTCAAAGCATTTTACATATTGCATTACTTATCAAAACAGAGGATATGTAAACCTTGACATTTGTTAAAAGACCCAGGCTTTAACCAAAAAAGACCAGAACAAATCAATAGCAGAAAACAGATTAAACAACAGAAAAGTGACTGCTTAGAAATAGAAGCATGTTAACCAGGCCCATGACAAGCTTTCAGCACGTAGTCAAAGGAAATGGTTATTTGATATATACAGGCATCTGAATGTATCTCAGGATATAGTGGAGACTCCTACAGTTGAAAGTTACAATTAATTGAAAGTATAGTACATTACTGTTACAGCCTCAATCTCCTGAAGCTTACTTTGGCATAGGAGAAATTAAATTGCTTTTTTGGCTATGATTTTGTTCCCATATGAGGGGGTATTAGAATAACTATATATCATGTTAAATTACACTTAATACACTTATCTGGTCCTATTTAACTCTAGTAACCCTAAACGTTAAGTATTGCTGCCATTGTTGTTATTATATCATTATATTGATAATAATTATTATTACTATAGATGTCAAAAGTACTGATATTTTACAGACTAAAACCAATATATTACTTCTAGTTTCTATTTAGTAAAGACATTTATGGGCTTGAAAGGATGTGAAACTTTCTGTTGCCTTTTCTTTAGTCCTGTTACAAATACACTCATGGAAGATAACATGGAAAAAAATATTATTGTCATGATTAAAATTATTCATAAACCAGAAACCTGGGTGTGCATACCTGTGCACACTCAAAAGCTATGCCTTATAGATTGCTATACAGAAAAATCAAACTGTACATTTTATTTTTCCAATCAAAAATTTCTGATAATACTCATTTTATTCACTCGTTTATGCTAATACCTGAAGTGCTTGTTTGCAAGACACACATTGTAGTCTAGGGAAAAACTGAGGTATTGTAAATATAACTTTTCTGTAAAAACTGTCCGTCTGTATTGCTTTTAGTAACTCTACAGGGCAAAGTTAAAAGCTCCCTGGGGAAAAAAAATGGTACTGAGATGTAAAGTAAAACTTTAAAATAGAGTACATTCTGAGAAAGCATATAAAGTATCTCACCATTTTTAGATATTTTAATAGTGCCTGAATATCTGACCTTGCAGCATTTTAGATATATGTGCAGTACAACAAAATGTTTTCATTTGCAGTTGTTTTTTAGTGAATCCTTTCTTTATTCTTCCATGCACTGAACCAAGCATCCTCCCCACTTTTTGTTATTTTCTCACCTTTTCTTAAATTAAAAAAAAAAATCTCATAAATCAATAAAATCAGGGAAAAACTTTCCCTGAGCAGGTATAAATACATTTATCTCCAAGGAGATAAATAAAAAAGCCCAAGAAGTATAAATAAACGCAACAAATATAAACACATTAAAAAATATGAAATATTTCAGTTATCTATTAATTTAAATATGATTTCTTAAAATATGTTACAAAAAAAAACAAAATAAATAAATAAAGCTATATTTGTGAGAATCACTTGTAGATAAAATCTCTTAATTCAAAATGGTGTCAGTGGTGTCGGTGTCTCTTACCTTCATTCTCTCAATCTAGACAAAGTTCTAGCATTCTGATGTGAACCAGTCTTTATCAAATATTTCTGAAGGAAAAAATTGCCTGCTTTAAAAATGTAGAATTAGAAGACCTTTTGTCAACATTGACAGTAATTGAGCTAAGTTAATTTTAATTTAAACAAGATGTTTTTATTTCTCACAGGACTCTACTTAGGTGCTTGCTTTAAACTTGCATACAGGTGTTCCTCAAAGGTTTGTCACAAAAGTGTCTCTGCCTGAATTCTTGATGAAACTGCAAAGGACATGGATTAAAAATAAGCATGTGACCTTAGGGGTACATGTACATGTACATCATTTTAGTCCTGTATTTGCAGTGCATTCCATTTGTATATTTTCAGTGTTCCTTCTTCCATTAAACTCTATGAGAAGGAAATACAAGAAAATTCTTTCTCATAGTTGGCTAATACCTTCAACATAAATGAACTGTTTCTTTGCCTACAACTTTCAATCATAATTAATATCTAAGTCACTAGCAATTCTGTGAATATAATGTCTGACAATTAATTATAACATGAATAGGAGTAAGCAAACTTTTTTATGCTTCTGTATCAGTCTCACTCATATTCTGAGAATTCTTCTGTAGGATACTATTTGTTCATTCCCCATGTTTTTCATCACTCCAGCTAGACCAATAACTAGAACAGCAATGCTGATAATAATACCTATCTCTTAATATTATTGAGCTCATATCACAAATACATTCTCGGAAGAGAAGCATGACTATATCCACTTCAAAGATGGGAAAGTGGAACATAGAAAGGGAGCAAATGAGGGAACTGGGGCTGTTTAATCTGTAGAAAAGGATGCTGAGGGGAGACTTCATTGCTTTCTTTAACTACTGTAAGGACCTTGCCGTGAGGAAGGTGTTAGTCTCTTTTCTCAGATGACAAGTGATAGAATGCAAGGCGGTGGCCTCACATTACACCAGGGGAAGCTTAGATCAAATCTCAGGAAGAATGTCTTCTCAGAAGGGGTGGTTAGGCACTGAAACAGACTTCCTGTGATTGAGTTCCACTCTCCACGTAGATGTGGTGCCTATGGAAATAATTTATCAGTAGACTTGTATTGTTAGGTGAATGGATGAACTTGATGATCTAAAAAGTCTTTTACAACCTAAATGATTCCATAGTTCTATAATTAGCAGGGCGTGTACTTTTCCATTCTATTTTCAAGGAATATTTTCATTCTAAATTAGTTGATCATTCCCTATAATTATTTTATTTTATTTGGCTGAAAGTGCCTTCCATCCTTCCACCATGTGAAGGGTGGGAAGGATACAGAGTAGTCTATGCTTTGATAAACACTGTCTAGATCACTACTGTAGGTAACATGTAAAGCAGACCTTAGGAAATCTAACCAGCGCTTCAGGCTGCATAAAGGAAAAGAGAGTCATGACAACCAGACTTTGAGATATCCTGTGGTTTGTTAAACCTGGATTCAAGGAAACAGAGAGTATTTGAGATTTTGAAAAAATACCTTCAGGCTGAGAAGTTATCCTGCCCTATTACTGAGACCACAAGGTCAACAAATTCTGAGCTATGATTCTCACATAGAAAGTTGTTTTGTCAGATTATATGCACTCAAAATTAATAAGATATTATGTTATACTTACAAAATATTTTGCAACAATACCCTCTAAGCAATGTATCAATCACTTGCAATTAAAAATTAAAAAAATAATAGTTTGTAAACTATTGACCCTGTAGTTTAGACAAGCATAATTCATGCTATGACAGATACAGCTGTCTTCATGCCACAATAAAAGCATATATTACTAACTCATAAGGACTTTCCACAAGTATCCTGTAGCAAACTACAGCAAGTCTTTAGGGATTTTTTAATGGAATAATAATATACCTTTCATAGTAATGGTAAGGCTATATATCACTTCCAAAGAATTGTGTACAATATTAAGTGGAAACCCAAGAAATCTCCGTATACAGATTTCTAAAGTCCATCATGAAAATAATACTTAGCAGTCTGGATAGGTTCATAAACAAGTGAGGTTGTTAGTGCAGAAATAATTCAGGTTAGGCAAGCAGAATGTGGTCAACTTCCTGTTTTGCTGCATTGGACTGTATCACTTTTAAACTAATTTTCAAATTTATTATTGTTGGGTTTGTTCTGACATTTCTGTTTATTCAATTTTCAGAATTAAATAATAAAAATATTTCTTTCATCAAAATACGTAAGTAACTGGTATGTCTCATTTATCTTTATCATTGATAGAATCTTAAAGATGAGCGTATAGGAGAGTCTATCTTGATCATATACTTGCCCAGAGCATTTTTTCAGTCTAAACATGTAATAGATACTTCCTTTTATTTTCCTTTTCCTTTTTTTCTTTCTCTCTCTCTCTCTCTTTTTTTTTTTTTGTACAATATTTTTGTTGTTTGAAAACTTTTCCAACTACAGAAAAAAAATCTTTAAGCAAGAGGCACAATATTTTTAATAGTATTATTTTTTTCTTCAAGTTTCATTGAGCAGTTAATTTACTAATTTGAAGATCTCAGCTTTCAATTAAAGTACTATGGTCAAAAGAATTAATAGAATGTATACTGCTTGATTAAACAGCTACTTTGTTTTTTTAATAAAAGCCTTTCTGCACTAGAGATATCTGCTACTATTTGAGGTGTTAAATTAAAGGGTCTAAATATAAGGAAATGAGGAATACTGCAAAGGCATGACTCTAGCATTTAAATCCTTTTACAAATAGACTTATACTTGAGTATATCCAAAGAAAAAAAAATGAATTTACTACATTTATAAAGAGAGTAAACAAGCCCACTAAAAATATGGTAATTTGTGTAGTAATTTTTCTGTTTGCTTTCATAAGGTCTTTGAGTTTGCTTGTTTGTTTTTCAAAAACTATTGCCTTGTGAAAAATACCTGTATGACTTTTAATTCAGGAAAGAATACGCAATTATAAAAAGCGCGCTATCAAATTGGACATATCAATATATTTTATTATATTAAAAACAACATGATGCAATGAAATTTATGTTTATTTGTTTGTTTGTTTTAATTTCATGTATCTGTTTATTTCTTAGAAAAGAATATATCTTCTCCAGAAAGATCACATTTGGGTCCGTCCTGTAGAGAACGGATATCATTTCGAGACCATCCATTGCAGTTCAGTGGAGGATGGGGAACAGGCAAAAAGAGGCAAAAGATTAAAAATATTAGCTGAATATTGGAGATTATTTAACTAAATGATTCAATCAAATTTTTGGTTCCCAAAACATATTGGGAACTGTTTTCTTTTAAGACTGTGAATATATGTACGTTTATATTTTAGTTTATAAGCAGTTTCAGTTAACTAAATATGACTTATTTTATTATACATGGTTACAGTGGTTTGGATTTTTTTCTGGTCAAATTGTTTTGTAGCTGTCAGTAGATTACCTTAGTTTGTCTTTTCAATTGCTTGTATGTTTATGTGGTGTAGGGTGCAGAATCAATTAGCTCAAGAAGAATTGTTGTTCAATGAGTAAGTTTAGGCTTGCTTATAAAAACTAGTCAGGATGTGGAGATGTATCAATATTTCATGCTCATATGATATATGCCATGTATCAAAACTGTAAATTCTCATTTTCTCACAAATAAAGTACATGCTTATAAACCATGTTTTAGACTGTAACATCCAATGTCATTCTTTAAAAAGTCTGTTTAAAATGTTTTACCAAAGCAGCAAAAATTCACAGCATATTAGAAATGTGCAAATAGTGAGAATGTATCTTTTTTTTTTCTTTTATACGGCAATATGAGAAATCCTCTTGAGTTTCACCCTAGCATATTGTAATAATATGATAAAGCAACCTATTAAAATTTCATAATTTAAAATATTTCTAACATTTCTAACATTCTAAATTTCCTAGATTATTAAATAAATGCGTAAATAAATAAGTACATTTACTAACCTCTTTTTTTTGTGCTGGGCTAGTGTACCACTACATCTACAATATGCTGTTAACCCAACTCTGTTTTTTTCATGCAACCAGATTCCTTCAAACCCATGTAAAAAAACCTGATATCTATAGAAAGAAACAAAATATATTATATTTAAACTATTCATACTACTGCAAAGTAGAAACCCTGAAGCGGATATGTAACTCATTACTTCTCCTGAATTTTTTTCTCATTGACAAACTAGGCTGAAGAGGTTCTTTGGTTTCAAAGCCTAAAATTATTTTAATGTTTTCCACTCTGGGGGTTGAAATTGCTAATTGGATCTAGAGGAGTCTGCTTTTGGATTTCCTCATCTGTTTTTATCCAGTATTGTAAAGCCTCAATCCCTTACAGAGTGAGAGAGGTGGAGAGGGTAATGGGGCTTGAAAATTCAGTCAGTAAAGAAGATAAATTCATATATTGTATCTTTTTTAAAATGTACTTAAATTTCATATAGCATTATTTTGGGAGGTGCTTTTATATGCTAACATGCATATGTGACTGTGGATTGAAAGTAGTTATCTCCATTTTTGTGAATGCTCATATGGTTGGGAGGAAGTATTGATCTGTCTGGGGGAAGGAAGGTCCTACAGGAAGATCTGAGTAGGCTGGATCGCTGGTCACAGAATCACAGAATTGTAGGGGTTGGAAGGGATGTCCAGAGATCATCGAGTCCAACCCCCTTGCCAAAGCAGGTCCCCTTGTGTGACCACACCAGGTCACACAAGTAGGTGTCCAGGCGGGTCTTGAATATCTCCAGAGAAGGAGACTCCACAACCTCCCTGGGCAGCCTGTTCCAGTGCTCCATCACCCTCACCGTAAAGAAGTTCTTGCAAACAAGCATAGGAACTTCCTATGCTCCAGTTTCTGTCCATTTCCCCTTGTCCTGTCTCCACACACTGCTGAAAACAGTCTGGCCTCATTACTCTGCCCCCCACACCTTAGATATTTATAGACCTGGATCAGATCTCCTCTCAGTCTTCTCAAGGCTAAACAGACCCAGTTCACTTAGCCTTTCTTCATAGGGGAGATGCTCCAGGCCCTTCATCATCTTTGTGACCCTCCACTGGACTCTTTCCAAGAGATCCCTGTCAAGGACCTTGGTCTGAGGCCAATGGGATGAAGTTTAACATGACCAAGTGCCGAGTCCTGCATTTTGGCCACAACAACCCCAAGCAACGCTACAGACTTGAGGAAAAGTGACTAGAAGACTGCGTAAAGGAAATGGGCCCAGGGGTATTGGTTGACACTTGGCTGAACATGAGCCAGCAGTGTGCCCAGGTGGCCAAGAAGGCCAATCGCATCCTGGGTTGTATCAGAAATAGTGTTGCCAACAGAAGCAGGGAAGTGATCATCCCTCTGTACTCAGCACTGGTGAGGCCGCACCTCGAGTACTTAACTGAGTTCAGTTTTGGGCCCCTCACTACAGGAAAGACATTGAGGCCCTGGAGCGTGTTCAGAGAAGGGCAGCGAAGCTGGTGAAGGGTCTGGAGTGCAAACCTTATGAGGAGCAGCTGAAGAAGCTGGGATTGTTCAGTCTAGAGAAGAAGAGACTCAGGAGAGAACTTATCAGTCTCTACAACTATCTGAAGGGAAGTTGTGGTGAGGTGGGGATCAGCCTCTTCTCCCATGTAACTAGCGATTGGACTAGAGAGAGTGGCCTCATTGTGCCAGGGGAAATTCAGATTGTATTTTAGGAGAAATGCCTTCACCTAAGGAGTGGTCAGGTGCTGGAATCAGCTGCCCAGGGAGATGATGAAGTCAGAGATCTTGTTGGTCAGTTTAGATGTTGTACTGAGGGACATGGTTTAGTGGGAAATATTGGTGATACATGAGCAGCTTGACTGGATGATCTTGGAAGTCTTTTCCAATCTGAGTGATTCTATGATTCTATGATTTTCACATTCAGTAATGGCTGATACAGTGGAGAACCTCCAGTTTGCAGTTAATATCTTTCAATAACCTTGCTCATTTAAATCAATTTGAGTCATAGACTCATAGAATATCTTGATCTGGACCATCAAGACCATTGAGTCCAACTCCTGATTCTACATCAGATAATATAAGAATTAAACCTTAATTCTGAGAGCATTGTCCAAATGCTTCTTGAACTCTGGCAGTCTTGGTGCCCTGAAAACTTCCCTGTTCCAATAGCAACTTCCTCATTTTCATTAATGAAGTTTTTCTTGATATCCAATCTAAACTTCCCATAATGCATATTTAAGCCATTTCCTTGCATCTTATCACTGGTCATCCGAGACAAGAGATCAGCACTTTGCACTCCCCTTCATGATCAGGTCACCTCTCAATCTCCTCTAAGCCGTACAAATCATGAATCAGTGGCTTCTCATTAGTCATACCTTCTAGTCTTTTGTTGCCCTCCATCTTAAAATTCTATCAATGTGCTGTTTTTAATATCATTTTAATACTGAAAGGTCAGTGGGATATCAGTTTTGAAGAAAGACTTCATTACTTTGAAATGTTTGCCATTTTATGTGCTAGTGTGGTAAGTAAATTGACCGCTATAACACATGCTAACTGGAGATCAAAATGCAAAATGAAACAATTCATAGTTCAGCATTCTTGTGGATTGTTCCATCTATTTATCTAGTCTGTGCATAATATACTGCATATTACTGCAACTGTAAGTAAAGGAGTTTTTCATTCACATTTCATAAATGCTAGATACTACAATAAAAATCTGCTTTGTACAAGTTGTCATACCTGATCTCTTTTGCTTTCCAGGTGTTTCTGAGTGAGAAATCCCTCCACACCTAAGCTGTTTTGTCAACAACTTTTAAGGCATTTTATTTTGGTTATTTATTGCTATTATTATTATTGGTTTATTAATTATTGTTTTGTAAAGAAAAAGTAATAGCTTTATAACATACAATTTACTAAATTACAAATTGTAGACACAAGATTTGCTGATATTGCTCCTGCACATGAGGAATAATTTCAGTTTAAGCTAGCTGAAAAGCGTTTATTGTTCTCAGGACTAAGGTGAGGCACCTCTAAATCTGAGTGAATATCTGCTGCTCTTAGTCACACTTTACAGAATGAAAGGTCAGACATACCATGAATGCTACATCTTGTGGCTTATTTCTGACATGACTATTTCAGGCTCTATCCTGCACATCAGAGAGGTGTTTTATGCCTTCCTTTTGTCTTCTTCGGGTTTTGTCTCTTGTTGCTTTCTCTCTCTCTCTCTCTCTCTCTCTTTTTTTTTTTTTTTTTTTTTTTTGTAGTTGCTTGTTTTGTTTTTTGCATTTTCTTTTCTTTCTTTTTTTTTTTTTTCCCCTCTATCCCCTCTCTGTTGAAATACAGCAATTCAGAAATTCCCACTTAGGACTAGAAGGTATTCTTGATGTGTCATTCTTTGTGTGAGTAGAGGGCTGGAACTGAAGCTGGGTGCAAATCCCTGCGAACGCTCAGCAAAATGTGGACCACAAATTCCTATAACTGCATGCTTCTGTATGTGCTACTGCCTCTGTGATGCCCCAGACCTCTTCACAGTTCACTAGTGTAATCTCCTCTGAACTTTTTTTTCTCTTTTCCCATAGATCCTTTATATGAAAGGCAGGGACTTTATGTCAAAAGCACTTTAGAAAAATATCATCCTTGAGTTAATGAAGATCAAACTTTGGAAATGTAGAATTCATTCAAATCAAGAACTGAGAGAACCAAAGTGTGTTTAATCGTTTAATCTCTAATGGGTATACTTCACCACATCAAATCGAAGCTTTTTGTAAGCTCAGTACTGATCACTGAAGTGGGTTTCCCTATACGATTTACATTTACTTCTGTACAGGAGTTCTGACCAAGAGCATATATTCTTTAAATACTTAAGTGGTTGAAGGGTGCAACATAAAAAAAGTGTTCGCAAAACGCATAGTCTGAATCAGAATGAGGTGTTAATGGCACTCAGAGATGGCCCACATTTGAATGAGAAAACAGCGTGATGAAATGCTTCTCAATGGATAACAGGATGGTTTTCTCGCTGGCATCTTCAGAGACCTTTCTAAAATAGCCGTCCTTACTCAAATGACTATTGGTCAAATTGATTTCTGGTTTTAAGAGATCTTTAAAAAGCAGGGAACCGGTATACTTAGAGGATAGACATTGCTTCAGTGCAGGATGAGTTGGTGTTAAATTTTGACTTAGTAAATCATAATTATTAAGCGCTAATAATCTATGCATTCAATCATGCATTCATTAAATGTGGTCTGCGTATAGAATGTTTGCATCATTCAAAAAACATGCCACAGATGCCATCCAATTCTCACCTCAAACACATGGTGCAAAATGGTGCCTTGACTTCCTACCACAATTATACTCACAGAAAGATTAATATCCTTATTATTTTAGTATAAAAAGATTACAGAAATTTACTTTTCTGTCAGCACAGCCTTTCCCTGATATACAGTGAAGTTAATCCTGTTAGCATTAATGAAAACCGAGCTAATATTCTGGGACACTGTGACACCTTAATATGCTATTCTATGAGATGAGAAAAACAAAAACACACTTGAAAAGCAGTTATTACCGAATGGCTCCAAAAAGTCATGTAAGAGACTCAGTAGCCTGATTTCATGCCTGAGATCAAAGCTGTTTGTACTTAACAGTAGTAGCTGGGGAGAGGGAGAGGGTGAAGAAATAAATTTAAAAAAAAAAAAAAAGAAAAAGAAAAAAGAAAACAAGCTCTCTTGTTTTGGTTTATTTCTTCTTACAGTCATAAGTGAAAAAAAAATCTAATTTCATTTTTTTTTTTAGGATTTGTAGAAAATATTACCCCATCATAGGAGCTTTGTAGCTTTGGCTGTTAGTCTGTTGGAAGAAGGCAAATTACTATCACTCCTGATTTCATCGCTGTATGAGATATTAGGGAAAGCAAATCTTGGTCCACGTTTTTATCTGTATCCCTTCTAAGAGCTTGTATGAGATGTGTGAAAGTGAGGTGCCTGTTCATGGGTGTATCCATGGTTAAGAAGGAGCAGGGGACCGCTTTCTTCTTACAGAGAGGCAGAAAAATGTGCAGAGAAAAGAAACACAAGTATTCATATAACAATGTAACAATATAGTCTAAATAGTTTACAGTAGCTAGTGGGTAGTAGCTCTAAGGTAGTATGATTAGGTTGCTATTGGACTTGATCTTTAAGGTCTTTTCCAACCTGAGCAATTCTATGATTCTGTGATTCTATTGTCTCTAGGGAAGAACTTGTTCTCAAGTTAGATGATGGGCAGAAAAGTGCTGACAACACCTTGAATCCATGTTCAAGATGCCAAGCTGAGCTGAAAGTTGATTGGTTTATAAAGTTCTATCACGGCCAGTGGGCAAAGATTGGGTTTTGGAAAAGATTTTAGAAGAAATATTGTGTAATTGCCTCAGACTGATTATCCTTCTGAAGACTGGAAGTTGAAATGAGTGACTTTATGAACTATATTGTTATTTGGAGAGTAGATGGACAAATTGATTGTTCTTGAGCTCTGATGAACTCTATCCATTATTCTAATGACATTGCTGATGATGCAGTGGGTTAGGATGTACCTACCTGCTAGGCTTTGTTCCTCTCCTTGCCTTCACCTGAATGACTGATAGACTTGTTTTGAGTAGGAAACTTTGCTTAGTTTCTTAACTTATTCGTTGCTATTTATGTAGCTTGTTTCTTTTATAATCCAAATACTGAAGAAGCCCAAATACTCAGATAGATATGAAACAAACTCTGGCTGAAATGCAGTTGCTATATCTCCTTAATAAAAGATACAGCCAAAAGTATTTATATAGCTTACTACCAATGATGATTTGACAAAGTCAAGATATGATCAGAAATGTCTGTTAATGGCTGAAGGTTGTATTTTCTTTATTCCTAATTCATTTATTTGGTAAATTACTCTTAGACAAATAAATCAGAGGTTAGAAGGGTTGGTTGACTGTTATTAATTAGTTATTTATCTGTGACATTACTTCAAACTTGAACACAAAGAAGCACTTCCAATTAGCCATGCCATGGGCAATGTTCCTGACCTTCTTATCTGGAGGTGTCTGTACAAAACCAGGAGAGATTGCTATAGCTATTTCTATAGTAAATTTCTATAGTAAATTTCTAATAAAGAATAAATTCTTCCATTTCAAGTCAGCTCAAATTTGCTGTTCTTGTGAGACATTCTCTGAAAAGCATGACGTTTAAAATAATAATAATAGTAATCTTTACTTTCCTGCTAAATTCCTGTCATTAAGTAAGTGCTGTCCATTCAAAATCTCATCTTTTCTGCCACCATCACCATGTGTAAGGGATTCGAGAGGTTATTCATTGCAAGAACCCAAGTAAGCCGTAAATTTGACTCTGATTTGGCCAATACTTTGTAATCCACAAGATTTAATTCAGTTTTCCAGCTGTTCTCCTTTGAACAGCCATCTCCTTCATGTGCCACAGAAAGCATGAGGTTTTTTTCGGGCGACGGGAAATGCAAATACTTAGACCGTGCAGTCTCAGCTAAGCGGTATTTGCTGGTGACTTTTTCTTTCTATAACCGCTTATTCTTAATTTGCAACTCCTGTGACAATTACCTTTATGCGACCGAGTGCATCTTGCTGCCGATTGCAGTGTCAGTAGCCCGAAGCCTAAGCGCTAAGCACCAGCCCGAGAGTGCACAGAGGAATCTGTGTTTGTGCACTGACTTCCTTCAATAAATCTTTTTCCATTTTACTAGCAGCGGGTTCATTCTCCGTTGCGAGCTCGGTCCCATTGATTTCCACCCGACTTTTGCTTGAACAAAAGCCAATAGCGGAGAGCTGCTTTTTCAGCAAGTTCTGCATGCTCGTGTCCTTTTCGTTCGCCCTTATCTGCAGGTAGCACCTCGGGGGCCGCTGAGTGCTTGGGTCGAGCGCCGGGGCGAGTGGCCATGCCGGTGCGGGAGGATGCGCTGCCTGCGGGGCGCTGCGAGGTGCTGGGCTTCATCCTGGCAGGTAGCCGAGGCTCTGCGAGCAGGAGGAGAAGTGAGGCACGGCGCTCACGCCGCCTCATCATTTGATGAGCACCCCCCTACGGCCGTTGCTCCTTGGTACTCCCCTGGAAAAGTGCACCGCACAGACGTGGAAAAGGTCTCTGGCGGTGATATATCCCAGGTACAGGTTTTGTCAGGAAAAGTGAAATACACCGCAGCAATTTGTAATACAGTGGATTAATTTTGATTGCCCGAGTAGAAACAAAAAGAAGACTGTCTCTAAGCATAGACTGGGGGCCGACCTTATTTGCCAATACCAATATTTATGTGGAAAGCTTAAAATATGTTGTTTTTCCAAGAGCTGGAGTTATAAGAGGGGAGGAGGGGGAGGCCCGTGGATGAAATATTAGCAGCATATCGGTTAACCACTAAGTCCTTTTTTGTATTCATCTGGACGTTTCTGGTGAGAAGGGAGGAGGGCTGAAGGCTCGGGGATAGATGCTCCTTAATGCACACGAACGTTCCCAAAGATACAGGCTGCTCTCAGCGAAGGACAAAATAAGGCTGAGACTGTACAGAGCCCACTGCTGAAAGACGGGAACAAAATTGCTCTGCGGCTTTTAGCATCGCTGAATTACACGTTCTTTAATCGGATCTAGCATACGTCGCATTGAAGAAAAAAAAATAGTAACGGTTCTTTCAAGCGAACTAGTCTTAAAAACCAGCAATCCTTGTCAAAGCAGCTCAATGCATCCGTTTGTTGCTGCCTCTGACGTGAACAGGGATCTATTTCTTAACCCCTGTCCCTTCTGTCTCACACCTTCCTTCAGCTTCGTGCTTGGAAACCAGAATGTCGACCCATATTTCATGCCCTAACAGAAATCAATTCATCTGGGATGACAGGGAACCCCCACGCACTCTCCAGGCCCTCGGTACAGTCGGAGCCTCGGGGTTTCTGCGGCAATCTGGCCCGTATATTTTCGGGACTGTCCCAATATTAATCAAGCTGCCAGCCGGGATCCAGCAGGGAACACCGCGCTGCTCTCAGGGGAGAGCTCTGCTTCTGCTTTGCTCGTTTGCAAAGGTGCAGCAGTGCTCAGTGCTCCGCTGTCGGAGCTGAGCGAGTGCGCTGTGGGAGACCGAGAGGAGTTGTAGGACGAAAAAAAAAAATAGAAAAAGAAAGAAAAAAGTCATCTGTCGTTCCTTAGATGTCTCCTACTCTTAAAAATTACACTGAGCTCATTTGGGAGAAGCAAGCAAACAAGCAAATGGAATAAATCACATAGGAAATCAGTTCCCAGGAGGAGGAGGATGCTGAAAGCAGGAAATTTCTGCTTTAACGTACTGCTGAGTTTCTTTTCCACGTATGAATTTTGCTCCTAAGCCGTGTGAAGAACGCAGTTTGCATTTCACACCGCGCGTATATCTGTGTGCTGGAGATGGAGGGGGGAGGGGAGGGACGGGATCTGGGTCTCGGGGAGCACTACCAGTGCTTCAGCACGAGCTGCAACCGGCAGCGCCTCCCCCGGCCCCGTCCAGGCTGAGGACAGGGAGACACCGCGGCTCTTTTCTGTGGCCCCAAGTGAGAAGCAGAGTGCTCCCCTTACGGAAAGTGTTGAGCAAGAGTCAGATCCGAGGAGCAACTTTAGGAACAACTTCCTTCTGTTTAGTGCCAAGCTGCAGTGAGTCCCACGGCCCAAAGTTCAAATTCTTTCTAACCTTGATAAAGAGCTGTAAGGGCTGCCGCACACAGATAAAGCTGCTGTCGAATTTGTTTTCATAGCGCATATGTAAGTAGGCTTCATTATAATTTGAACTAGATCAAGATAAGAGATTGACCTGCGTTTACAGAGCATCTCTGCTGAAATTTCCTATGGCGCTGAGATTAAACCCACACACACAGCATTATCTCGTTCCATTTTGTGTTGAAAGAAACGTTAGATGGCTTAAGGAGAGTCACTATATATTGCAAGAAGTGTCGAAGTTGGTGCAGCTCCGACAGCAACCCCGCCTTGTTAACGCGGGGAACGGGACGGAGGAAGCTTCCCGTGCACCAGTTACGTCCGTTTCCCCTGAAATCTTCATTTTTGTCTGTGCAGGTGTGTTACAAGGAACACCCCGAACAGCTGAGGGATTGTCAAAGCGCCGAACTGCAAGAACTAAGAAAGATCCGCTGTCACCGCGTTTGGGCTGGGTTGTGGGCAATACCTGGGAGCTTCTGAACCTCGAGCCTGGGAAATGCTCCGGGCTCGGGCCCGGCGGAACGAGGAGCGGCCCGCGCAGTGCTGGGCATGAGTGGTCCCCCTCTGCTCACGCAGCATCGGTATCGGATTGCCCGACAAATGAGGAACCCATTTGCTCCTTCTCTCTGAGTGATGTGTGAAACTCCAGGCTTTGGGTAACGTCCCTCCAAACAAAGTCATTGAAACACTTCCCCTCCGAGCGGAAAAAAAACCAAAAAAAACAAAACAACAACAACAACAACAAAACCCTGCAAAACCACCCTACTGGACTGGAACGGAATTTTGTTTTCTTAGGTGAACAAAAAGTGCTCTTTAGAAAGAAAAAGTTCGTTAAACGGGACCTGAATGTGGCCCTTTTTGTAGCTTGGCTGCCGAGCTAGAAGGACAATCTTTGCTTTTAAACATCGGAATGGCGATGTTCACTTTAAAAAACAACAACAACAACAACAAAAGAAACCTCTCCAAACCCAGCTTGTATCAGTATGCACACAAATATATTGCGCCTTTTTTGCTCACGGTAATAAATTATACTTCACGTGGTTCCTTCACACAAACAGGATGTCTGGATAATTCGGACTCAGCCGAGGTTGTGAATCTGCGACTTGTGGTTGTTGCAGCTCCCAGGGGATACTCGGGAGGTTCGGGAGGAGCCCTTGGGGGACCTTTTGCGCCTTCTCTCGGCCCCGTGGGGAGGGGCGGACACTGCTGGGACCTAACAATGGGAACGGGGACGCGCATTTCTTGGTGCTTTTTGCTTTAACTTTGTCCCGAGCTAATCTACTGCGAAAAAAAAAAAGGGGGGAGAAATGAAAATAAATAAATTAATTTAAAAAGACTCCCTGCATGATTTTGCCTTGGCAAAGGGGCGGCTGCTGCTGAAAACACTGCACCATCCGGGCACCTGTCTTCACCTCCCTTCCTATTTCACGGACCCTCTTCCCCCTGCAGCTGTTGGCATTTTCGGCCCCGTTCAACGAAATCATCTCTCTCCTTTTCTCCTGCCCCGCGCGGAATAGCTCCCATGAAGCACCTTCACAGCCTCTCCTTTCCACTTTGCTGCATAATCGGGGTGTGTGTGTGTGGAGGGAAGAGAATGGTAACCCCAAATTCGTTTAGTCCACTCTCAGGCAATGTTGATTTCTTCCAATTCACCCATAGACACTTCTTGTTTTAACTGCCCTGAGCGGAAGAGAAAAAATAAATTCAAAACTAATATTTATAATTTGTATGACAAGACACCCATGGCTAAATAACGGTGCTATAAATGAGAGGGGGCAGGGGAGGTGTGGAGATGGAGGCTCCTGGGCCGTTCGGAAAGGGAACCTTCGCCCGTGTTGATGCCGTTGCTTTTTCACTTTATTTAAACAAATGAAAAACTGGAGGGGACCGCAACGAGTGGCAGCGCTGTCCCGGCCAGGAGCGGCAAGCAGCTCCAGGGGTGGCCCCAGCGCGGAGCCGGGGCTGAGAGTCCTGAGCAGGAGATGGGTCCCATTCCGTCCCCGCACTCACATTTCTTTCCCGAACGCGTTCTTTTTTTTCCAGCAGCGAGACGCCTGCAGTCTGTGCGATTTATGCGGGATTCTAATTCTTCCGTTAGGGTCTGTAAGTGCTGAGTTCAGAAAGGGCAGAGGAATGCGAGGGCGGAGGAGGCGGCAGCCGCGCTCCCCGCGGAGAGCCCCAGGGTGCCGAGCGGTAACACCCCCGCCGTGCGCTCCCCCCCCCGGCTCACCCCAGGGGACGGAGTGCCTCCAGGAGCCCCGAGCACGGCGGGGGCGAGCTCCTTCACACCACCTCTGGCCACGAAACGTCTCTCCATCACACCTCACACCCTTTCACAGAAGGTTTAGGAGATACTCCATCTCTGGAAACACAGCGGCACATCTGCGCGCAACCCTTAATAACCGGGCTGCCTGCCGGAGGAGAGAGCTCCCTGAAGAAAGATGCTTTTCAAAGCTGTCTCTCCTCAGCGCAAGATTTAAAAAATGAAAAAAAATTTTTTTGCCTCCTTCTCCCCCAGGACCCGTCCAAACTCTTTAAAAATGGTTTTTGTTTGCTGAAGTCAGCTTTCTGCTCTCAAGCTTTTAAGGAGAACGAATGCCACGCGCGGAGTCAGTTCTCCCCTTGGCTGCATCCCCCTTTCCCTTTGAAGTCAGCTGGGGTGTGCAGAGGTAAACGAGAACAGAATTTGGGCCCTGGAGCTAACCACATTGAGAAGCAGCTCCGTGGTTTGTTTATTTACTTATTTGTATGTTTATTTATTTGTTTGTTTGCGCTAGGAGTCCTGGGGGCGGTTATACCTCGCGTAGCTCCCTGCCTTCAGCCCTCGGAGCGGCGGTGGTGCGGACACCTCGGTGTGAACTACGGCGCTGAGAGCGCGGACGGAGCGAGGAGGGAGAGGAGCGTCCCTGGGGTGAAGATGCTGCGGGAGGGCTCTGCTCTCAGTCCAGCGGTGGGGGCTGCGCGGAAGACGCGGCAGTGGCTCCGAATCCGGGGTTGCCCCCGCAGCGGCGAGCGCTACCGTCGGTGTACGGCCTCTCCGGGCTGTAGGGAGGGAGCGAGCGGCGCCGCCGTCGAGGCAGTTCTCGGGACGTGCGTGTCCCCCGGGAGGGCATCCGCGCTCCTACGGTCTCACTGCAAAAAGCCCCACTGCTGTGCTGCTGCTGCTGGGAGCTGGAGTTTTACGGTTTTTACGGGCACATGAGATGCTCCTTGTCCTCGGCACCCCTAGGGTTTAACTAGCTGCCTTTAAAGAGGGACGTTTGTTGGGATAAAAGTGGATTGCAGACTGCAAGAGCGTTGCATGTGTCTTTCATTTAAAAGACACCGAGAGCTCCGGTTTTTTTTTTTTTTTTTTTTTTTTTTTTTCCTTTCTTTCTTTCTTTCTTTCTTTTTCCCTCCCCCAAGGCATTTAGTGCTTTTAAGGCACAGTTATAAACAAGCTGCTGGAACGCCGGCACACGGAGATGCGGGCGGTGGGGCCGGGAAGGGAGGGGGAGGGCAGGGAGAGCATCTGTTTCCTCGGGTCTGCAGCAGACTTTGCTCCTAAAGGTGCAAGGCGGAAAATGCTGCTTCTTCAAGAAAATCCAGAGAGCAAGGAGGGGACCCCGGCACCGGGTCTGCTCTTCGCCGCAACACCTTCGCACGAGTTCACTTCCCATCCACTTCTCCACGAGAGCTCATGCACAGAGGGCTAAAGCAAACCCCAGCCCCAAACACACGCGTTAGCCCCAACTCCCCCCGCCACCTCCGTGTTCCCCCCGGTGGGGGTGTCAGAGGCAGCTCTGGGAACGGGGCGGGTGGGGTGCAGGGTGCCACAGCCTGCGGTACAGTTCTGCGGTTTTCGGGGAGCACACGATGCGCCCGCGCGTGTCCTAGTGGGGCTATGCAAGTGGGGTGATGCGGGCAGCTGTATGCTGCATCAGCGGAGAGAGAGCTCGTTCAGGTAGCCGCTCTTCTCCCCCCACCATGGGGGAAGACTTCTCCAAACTCATTTCTAAAAGAACCTCAATGAAACAGATGCGCTCAGCCCCACGATGTTGCAGCACTCATCTGAACAGATCGCAGTCCTGATCTGTGTTACTCTTATGGATAGGGAGTGAATTTCCTTTCTCAGGGAGCAGGGAGCAATGTGGATTTTCCCTAACAGTTTTGTTCAACTAGGGTCTTGTCAAACAGTTCCCTAGCTCTGTCTCATCTATGTCTTAAATCCTGCCGACATGCCAAGGAATGAAACACTTTTCTCATATTTTGGGTGAAAACCTCTGCTTGCTCAATATTCACAGGAATGTAAGCATACAAGATCATTTCTTCTTTTTACTGATTTATGTTCTGATTTGTCATTCTCTGTTTAACCAGCTCTCATTAACACACAGAAGTGGATTGCGAGTATGCTTCATAGAAGCCAAATTCCCTTTCAGGACAGCTTCTGAGCAACTTTTACTTTTCTGTTTCTCTGCTTCCCATCCCCACTGCACGAACAACATTTATTTTTCCCTTCAGCTTTAGGATTAAACTGCTGAGCTATTTAGGGAAGAAAGAGCATTGGTTCTTCACTGCCGCTTCAGAGAGCAGGACTGCAGCTACTGAGCATCAGTTGGATTGATTACAGGAGATCCTTTACTCTAGGGTATGTGCTCCTGCAATCCCCGAGCTGCGCCTCTCGGGGAGCTGGAAAAGAGGGAGGGAAGTGAGGGATTGCTCTCTTTTCGGGATCCCCGGAGAAATGAGAATGGGTCGCGGAAGGAAAATGTCCTTCTCGCGTCCCTCCCTCTCTCCCTCCCTCTCGTCTTCCCTCACCCTCCCCGCACGCCCGTGTACGTGTGTCTGTCTGAAACACATCTGTCTGTCTAAAATGGGCCTGGAACTCCCTCCTGTGTTGGGATTAGGTCTTGGGGGACCCGGGGTGGAGTTACGGCACTCGCCGATTTTCATATTCATTAGAAATGGGAGGTTGCGTAAGGAGCCCCGCTGAGTTTCAAGATATAAAGCAACTTCAGGTTCCCCCTCTAAAGACAAGACAAATCAAAGGCTCGAAGGGAAAGCAGCTCCCTGAGCTCCGAACGTCTCTCCCTCCCTCCTTCCCTCCCATCCACTCCCCCTCCCCTGCTCACAGTCCAGCCTCTGTCTAGGGAAGAGGCTCTCCGGCAGCCTTAGATGATTATGGATTTTCTGAGCGAGAAGTTTGCCCTGAAGAGCCAGCCGAGCAAGAACAGTGACTTTTACATGGGAGCAGGAGGCACTTTGGAGCACGTTATGGAAACCTTGGACAATGAGTCCTTTTATAGCAAAACGTCAGGCAGCAAATGCGTGCAGGCCTTCAACCCTCTGCAAAGGGCTGAACATCATGTGAGGCTGGACAGGACATCTCCCTGCCAGGACAACAACGGTAAGGCAGCAGTCCAGTTGCGTTCTGCTCCTGCTCACCGGGTTAGCCTCTGCTCCTGCCCGGGAAAGCGGGGGGAGCCGCGCAGCCCTTGGGCGCTGGCATGCGAGGTGCATCCTGCTAAATAATAATTATAACACTATCGGTAACGTCAGTAAGAATAACGATGATAACAGCGATACAAAAAAATGGGAAAAGGCGACCGCTGGCTTGGAAGCGCTCTTCACCGTTCTGCTGCCCTCTCCACCGGCATCGAACAAAGTCGCTGGGCTTTACTCTCTCCTCTGGACGCGCAGCCCGGCCGGGGGAACGGGCAGCGCGGAGGGAGGAAGGAGCCGGGCAGGGCTGCCGGGGAAGGGCCGCGGCGGAGCGGCGGGGCCTGGTGGTGCGGGAGATCTCTGCCGCTGCCCCGGCGGCGGCTGCAGAGAGATCGCGGGCGCTGCCGCCTGTCCGCCCCGCGCCTCTCCGCTCCGCGCTTGGCTAGGATCGGGGTTCCCATTCCACCGCTCTAGGAGGGACGGCCCGAAGGGCTGCGGGCGCGAAGCCCGCCGGATCAGAGAGGCACCGCCGCGGGTTGGAAACGGAAGGTCACTTGGTCGTGTTCTGCCCTTTAAATAACTCTCAGAGATTATAGTATTTATCGTTATTATCGTTATTATTTTTACTAAGCCACTGAGTAATGTGCAGTCGACATGACGTGTGATTCTTTGTATGGACTGAAAACGGTGGTTTAGGTAACTCACAAGATGCTATTACATATTAGTGTATTAGTATTTTTTTTTTTCCTAGCTGATCGGCAAAGGAGATTGTGCTGCGTTTTATTTATAAAACAATCCAGAATTTTGCCCTTTATTCCCCACCGGATGGAATTCATGTTTAGGGGAAAAAAAAAAAAAATTAAAAGCCTGTCCTAAAGCAGCATCGGAAATATGGTTAAAATCAGCTGCCTTAATGAGACTAACCATGTTCCACATTTTCTGGCTTCATATAGGTATTAAGGGTTTTTTGTTTGTTTGTTTGTTTTTGAGGGCATCCTTTTTTGTATGAAACAGTCCATAAGAAATAATGACAGAGTTCTGCAAGAGCAACTTAGAAAACCTGTGGAAAATTGATTTACACAATGAAATTTTTCTTAATTAGTTCATTTAGTGTGTGCCTTAGGGGTGCTGGGGGCATTTCCTATCTATGTACATATGTACATACTGATGGTAAGTATCTCAAAATTCCATTTGGTTCAAATCACTCCGGACTGAAAGAAAACAAATTATTGAGAAGGCGAGAAAACCCCAAAGCAGGCTCCTTATCCTATGTGACATGACAGCTGTGTAAGTTCTAATTTCAACACTTTAAAACCTTTTTTTTTTTTTTTGTCTATTTCTGAGAGTAAAAAAGAAAATCCTTCTGAGTCCTGTAACACATCGCATGTCTTTGTTTTGATGTGAGATGTGTAAAAATAGAAAAATAGAAAATGCTTCGATTTCTTGTTAAGATGCTATACAGAAGTTTTTCTTGTCTGTACCACTCAGATTTTACCTAAAGACAAATAGTGCCAGCAATCCTTATACAAAGTATTTGAAACAATCTCTTTTAACATGTTAACATTTTGCAGAAACTCTCTACATTTTCCAATCATAACAAACTTAATTGGAAACAATTCCACTTTACAAATCCAAGGGAAAGTATGTGGAATCCATTGAGTTTGTATAGAGAAGTTGATTTTTAGTTTCATCTACTTCTTGATTTGTCAGTTTGCAGCTATTTCCTTTATACTAAAATTATTCTGTATTTTTGTATAAATACATGGACTTTTGTCTATCTGCTTCCAAGTCTAAAGGAATGTTTGCCAGTAGCTTTATATTACCTATAGGAAAAACTATTTTGTGCTGAGATTTCTTATCTGTGCAACTCCAGTTAAAGCTGATTTCATGGATTATTACCTACTTTAGTGGCAGAGTAAAAACACTCAAGTACTCTCCTTACACTGAAATATTTTAGATAATATTTTCAAATACAATGCTTGGTTTAAATATTGTGGTTTAATACTCTTATTCTATTTGTGATTAACATTGCATATTCCTTTCCTACCATCTCATGTAGAAATAGACGTACACAGAATCTGGTTCCCTATGAAACATTTTCATGTGTACCCTTCACTCTAAAGCCCCTCATTTACCAGTTATTTCCCTCCCTCGCTTTGTGTACAGTGAACTATGGGATTACTAAAGTGGAAGGACAGCCTCTTCACACGGAGCTGAACAGGCCCTTGGACAGCTGTAACAACCTGAGGATGTCTCCAGTGAAGGGGATGCAAGAGAAGGGGGAACTGGACGAATTGGGTGATAAGTGTGACAGCAATGTCTCGAGCAGTAAGAAGAGGAGACACAGAACAACTTTCACCAGTTTGCAGCTGGAGGAACTGGAGAAAGTCTTCCAGAAAACTCATTACCCTGATGTCTATGTGAGGGAACAGCTAGCTCTGAGGACAGAGCTCACTGAGGCCAGAGTCCAGGTAGGAACTAAACTTAAGCGTTTCCTTGACAGTTTGTGCATTGCAAGAACTGAGAAATGACACTCTTGGGGATAGTACAAAAGCCCACAAAACTAGCATAAATTGATTACTCTGTTTTATTTCCTTCTAGATATAAGGTGCAGTATTGCAGTGCTAAAATATGCTATTGTTATTACATATTTTTTAATAATTTTTGTTGCTGTTTTAGCAACTTGCTTAAAATACGACAGAGCAATATCAATATGAAAGTGCTTTTGATATCTGGTAGTCATGCTCAAACGTCAGAATTCCAGGCACCAAAGGCACGAAGTGTTAATGTGTAAAGATCCCATTAAAGAAATACATTTTAAGTAGTTCAGACTACTGATGATACAAAACTTGACCATAGAGGATTCTGCATGTGTTGTGGCATGAAAAACACAAGTCTAAAGAGCACTCAAATTTCTTGTTTATATCCAAAGAGTAAGCAATGGAATTGCTCATATTTACAAATGTCTGTGTGTGTGAATTTGTATGTGAGTGTGCATGATATATATATACCACAAGGACGTAATGCTCTCATCTCTGTTGCATACATCAAATTAGGAAAATTGGAAAGTATGTTTGCTTGCTTTTAAACTTGCATATCCAATGGATAATGTTATTATAATTTTTGGAAAAAAATGTATTTTTGGCAACTCAGTGCAGTATCTGAATATCTTAATTGCATATGAAATTGATTAATTCAGTATGTGCATGTACACTAATCCAAAGAATGTTTGTGACTTTGGATGTATAATGGTGAGAAAAGAAGCTAAATGTCCAGGAAATGCATCCCTATGCCTATTGAGATCTTCCCTTTAGAAAAGCGTGTGAATTGCATTTTGCAAGTTTAAACAGATTTTAGAGATACTTTCTGTTCAGTTAATACTCAACATCTCAATTCAGAGAATAGCAGTCCTGTAGATTCTTGCAGACTGGGATTGATTTTTTCAACTTAATGGCTTGAATATGATAACAACTTCACAACTTGTAATGAAACACATACTCTCACATACATATAGAGAAATAGACGTCAACACACATGCATACAAATGAAATTAAACTAGGATCACTTTCAGAAATGAACTCCACTAATTAATTTTATAAAGAAGTGCTCTTTTCATGTCTGTTCAACAAGATGGCATCCTCACTGTTATCATCTGAAAGTAGTCTAAAATCATCTTCCTGTTATACCAATATGATATCAGTGATGCCAATAGAACTCAGTTGGGTGGTTTTTAATTCTTCAGGTTCTGTGCAATTCTTCCCCTCCAAATCTGGAACAGTATTCCAAGTACTTGTATTCATTAGGATTTACTCGTGACTTAAAAAAAAAAAAAAGTTGCTACAGTTTTAAATTGCTGTTCGTACAATTGCATAATTCTGGAATCATGAGAACTACTCCAAGAATAAATTAACAGACAGAACAGGAAGGGGAGAATGGAGTAAAATTTGTCAATTCGTTTTTTCTCTCACTTTGTCCTTTAGAATCTTCATATGGTAAAAGTATTAGAAATAAGAGAGTAAATATGAAAACTTATGCGTCTGCACAAGACTTTCACAGACTATCTATTTCCTTTATGAGCATTTTCCCCTTAAAAGATAAGCGATCTTCTCATTTCTTATATCCTAAATATGAAAGGAAATGGTGATCATTTTTATTCAGAGTAGCAACAGTATTCCATCACAAGATTAAGCAATTTAAAAAGCCTTACATCATTAGAGGAAAGCATCTGGCAACTCAAGGATAACAAGCAGCAGATTTTTACATTGCTTTGTGGAGGCAAATGGTTACTTTATCTCTGCCAAGAGTCAGTTTCTAGTAAAGCGATGTAAACAGAAAGATTTTTGGGGATTGTCAAAGGAAAAAAATGTTTTTTTTTTTTCTCCTTTAGCAATGATAAATTCAAGCAAATTGTTTGATTAATTTAGCAGAATGATCAGCTGGATACATTGCCCACATTTCCCTTCACCGCCATTTCATCAAGATTCAGTTTAATATTTGTCCTGCATACATGCAGAGAGAGCCAACCTGAACTTAATTTATCTAAGTTGTTCTCTTTCCTGCTGCATGTCAGTGAAGTAATTGGCACCCATTTTAAGGAGATTGTCAAGGTCTTTTTTCAGTGAAAGAGCCTCATTACTAAATTCCCTTAGTGTGTTCTTGGTGCCTCCTGTGGAGACAGGAGAACTCTTTTTTCCTTTACTTTTCTTTTTGCTAAGCCTCAGGCATGATAAATAATACAGATTTACCAGAAAAGCCCTTAGGAATATACTTTCAGTAGTTATATGCATGGGCCTTGCTTTGATTGCTGACTACATTTTAAAAGATTGTACATAATAAATTTCCAACAAATTCTTGAGAATAAAAATGAGAAAAATTATGCTCTGGTTGCATGAAAGGAAATTTGAGTTCTCCAGAGATTGACGTAAAAAAATTAATTACAAAACATGTACTGCTACCAACAAAGACCAGAAACCAACCCTCAAAATGGGATTCACAGTCACTTTTTCTAAAAGTATTAGTGTACGTATCTATTCAGGTAGGTTCACCATTCATTTTGGAGGAAAGCTAGCCAATGTCATTGTTTCCATTAAAAAAACCCACAGCATTCTGTTAATGGCACGACTTCTTAAAAAGGGTCAAAATGAATTTGCTTAGCAATAAAGTCTTAGATAATTTTACATTTATAAAAGGACAGTTACTTTCCTTAGCAGTCACTTTAGTTAAACAAGACAAGTCTTACCCAGTCCAAAGCAAACTGCCTTAAAGAAGAAAAATTTGAATGTCAACTAACAGTGAAAGCATATAAACAATAGATTTTGAGATAACACGACACTCAAAATATCATATAACTGTTCAAAGGCTATTTAAGTATAAAGAAGGCAAACCTAAGCTGAGACATTGTTTCACAACTAAATTATTTTGTAATCTAAGTGTCATTTTCTTTGTCTTCTATTGTCATAAACAAAGATACTTCCTAACACAAGTACAAAAATATCATAATATAAACTATGGTCTGATGATTTTTTTATCATCTTCCTTCACTGACAGCTACGATCCTTCCTTATAGAAAGTGGGATGGATAGCCTTGGTGCTAGTTTTTTCTGTCTTTTCATTAATGCAATTAATGAAGACTGTATATACCTCCAAGAGACAGAGCACAGGTTGACATATCAAGTGAGTGGTCACTTGAAATTAAGATAAAGTCTGTTTACAATGTGACTCGCTGCTACTTGGAGATTTTCTACTAAGGAACTGACTGTCAAAATTAGCACTGACTAGCTGACTATTCCTTTTTTTTTTTTTTTTTTTTTTTTTGAGACAGTAGAAAGGAAGTGATATATACTCTTTAAATATCCAGAAAAAACTACACTTGTAATTGAATATATGAGTATATCTTGATGGTTTTTCTTTTTTACTGTAGGTTTGGTTCCAGAATAGGAGAGCAAAATGGAGGAAAAGAGAACGCTATGGGCAGATCCAGCAAGCTAAGAGCCATTTTGCTGCCACTTATGATATATCTGTTCTTCCAAGGACTGACAGCTATCCTCAGGTATGCTGAAGACCAAATGGTACTTTGGTTCTCCACTTGTTGTAGGCATGTATCTTCATGGAAGAAAAAAAAATAATTGGCAATATGTTTGTAGATATAATTACATTCTACACATAAAGTTATGTGGGGATTTGAATAACCTCTAGGTCCATACACAAATTCAGATAAATTAATGGACTTGCTGAGATTGACAGGAATGGACTTGAATTTCAATTCTGGGATTTTTATATTCTAAGGTATACCTGCCTTAAAAACTCTGCTCATGTATGCTTTGGTAAGATGAACCATAAAGTATATTATCATATTTCATTCTGATGCATTAAACATGCATAATTTCCTTATGGACCTGAATAGGCAGTTGAATACAATTAGGCTTCTGCTAGCATGAAACATTTTTATGGACATGAATGATCAGAACTGAATCCATATAGCTTCAAGAAAGAGACAGGAAGACAATAAAGCTCTCTGGAGCAATAGTAGTTAGTTTCATTTCTTCATTCTTTTTCTCTTCTTGCCTGGCCTCACTCTACGTCATTGTTTTCCTGTTTTTTTTTTCATAACACCGAATATTTTTGTACTGAAGCCATTACTTGTCATGTCTTTCGCTTCCCACATTGTTTTCAAAAAGAAAAGGCTCTAAAGAAAGCGTCCCTCCGGCAAAATCTTTTCATACTTATATCTTGACGCTCTTCTATTTCATTAGGTAACAGAGTCTCTGTTAGACTTAGGAATATACTCATATTCAAAAACATTATTGGCTTTGTCTACATAGGTTTGCTTTGGTCATGATCTGCCTTTGCTGAATTGGCTTAGATTAGGACTAGAGACTTTGGGTTCATTTCTCATCCATCTCACTCCAACTGCTTTACCTTTCAGAAGGCTGTTACTAAGTTCAGTGTTAGAGACAGAGCTAGCCTGTGTTCCAGCAGCTCAGAATATAGGCAACACCATTTCAAACTGTTTGATACCCATCGGTCTGTGAATTAACATTTTATAATGTAAGAGTTTATTATTCCAAATTACATCAGAAACCATTGCATGATACTTGGGATTGTTCAAACTGGAGAAGATGAGGCTTGGAGTAGATTTTATAGATGCCTTTAAGAGTTTGAAAGGAGGATGCAAATAAGATACAGCCAGGCTCTTTTCAGTGATTTCCAGTGCCAGGACAAGAGGTAACAAGCACAAACTGGAACACAGAACTCTGAAAATCAGGAAACACCTACATGCTGTGTGAGTTACAGAGCACTGGTACAGGCTGCCCAGAGATGCTGTGGAGTCTCCTCCTTGAAGATCTTCAGAAGCTGCCTGGACATGGTCCTAAGCAATCTGCTTTGTGTGATGGGCAGGGGTTGGACCAGGTGACCTCCACCCTTCCCAACTCAATCATTCTTGTGATTTTGTGATTGATACTGTGATTCTGTGATACACTGTGTGTTAAAGTAGGAGGACTCAATACTTGTCTGAGGACTATCTGAGTCCCAGGTAAGTGAGTGAAGAAAAGAACACCAAATAATCAATAACTTGAACCACACCTAGGCAGATGCACAGGCACTCATAGATCTCAAGGTGTTCAAGTATCTTTTGAAGGATTTTCTGGCTACTCTTCACAACAGGTAAACTGTGACACAAGGAATAGTATTTACTCTTTGGGCTTTCTGACTCATTTTTCTAGACTGAATTGGTTCTATCTAGACTCATCTGGTTCTTTTAGGGAGACATCATTTACAAACTTTCACAACAGTCAAGTTTTTTAGTATAAACTAATGGAATAACTAGGTCATTTGCAAGTACTTAAATTTGTTGTCCTAATAATAAATTTATTAAAAGAAACACTTTTGAATTATAGGAAACTATCACTAACAAAAATCTAAACCCTATGAGAAGTCAATTTTGTATTTTCATGTTGTAAAAAGATGAGAATAATAAATAGATATAAAGGCAATTATCACATAATAGACAATGTAAGTTCACATTCTTGCTAGGCTTGTGGTGATTCTTCAGTTTCATACTCCTAAATCCTCACAATCAGTAAAACCATACACACATACAGAGTTTATTTCCAGTGAGAATACTTACAAAAATGAAAATCCATTTTGAAAACACGATGACCACCAACATCCTTACATTCAAATCTTTAGAACTAGATGTTCATTTATAAGTGTCTCATTCACTGAAAATAGATGTTTGATATATGATTTGCCTTTAAACTCATTAATCTATTTTATAGTTCAGGGAGAAAAAGATATTTAAAACTGCATGTTGGTCTTAGTATTGTGTCATAGAATCACAGAATGGCTTGGATTGGAAGCAACCTTAAAAACTGTTCAGTTACAATCCCCCTGCCATGGGCAAGATTGCCATCCACTAGATCAGTTTGCCCAGGGTCCCATCCAACCTGGCCTTGAATATCTCCAGGGATGGGGCATTCTCAGCTTCTTTGGGCAGCCTGTTCCAGTGCCTCACCATCCTCTGAGTAAAGAATTTCTTCCAAGTATCTAATCTAAATTTGCCCTCTTTTAAAGCCATTCCTCCTTGCCCTATCACTATTAGAATATGCAAGAAGTTGTTCCCCTTCCTGCTTATGACTTCCTCAGGTACTAGAAGGCTGCAATGAGGTCTCCCTGAACCTTCTTTTTTCTAAGCTAACCAAGCCTATCTCTCTCAACTTTTCCTCATAAGAGAGATGTTCCAAGCCCTTAGGTCACCTTCATGGCTATCCTCTGGACCCACTCCAAAAGCTCTGTCTTTCTTGTACTGGGGACCCCAGGTCTGGACACAGTACTCCAAATGGAGCCTTACAAAAACAGAGTAGAGGACAATAACCTCCCTTTCCCTGTTAGCCAAGGCAGCTAGCTGTTTTAGGCAGCTCAGGATACAGTTGGCCTTTGAGTCTGCAAGAGCACACTGCTGGCTCATGTTCAGTTTTTTGTCCATCAGGGCCTTTAAGGTCTTCTCCACAGGGCTGCTCTCAATGAGATCTTCTCCAATGAGTTCTTCCTATCTGGGATTACCCTGACCAAGTGCAACACCTTGCACTTGGCCTTATCGAACCTCATTAGGTTCATGTGGATTCACTTTTAAAGGATGTCCTGGTCCTCTGGATGCATTCCTTCCTTCTATTGCATCAACTGCTCCATTCAGCTTGATCATCATCATTATACACTGATTTTCTAGGAAATTCCATTGGTTCAATATGTAGAGAAATGTCATACGTGTAAAAACTAATGCAAGAAATTAAATCAAATATTTTGTTGTTGTTGATGATGATATTTTGTTTTCCCTGTGTGCAAGCACTCTTACTGTGACAATGACATCACTAAAGACTAGACAGGTTTTCCTATACTTTCAGATAACTATATTTCCCTGGAGATCGTGGAACACAAATCACTTTAGCTTGACTATTAATGGGATACTTACTGATATGTGGCAGAAGAAACAGGAACAAATGTGAACTTCTGATGTGCATTATATGAATGTGAAGTCTGAAGATTTTTGCTTTGAGTCCCATCATGGATATATTCCCAAGATGGACATAGAACTTGCATTCCATCAGAAACATTACCCTATATTGCAGGCAACAGAGAGTGTGGACATCCGTGCTTAATCTCTTCGCTAATTATCTTAATCACGTTCAAATTAAAAACATGATGCTGCTATGCATTGTGTGACTGTATAAACCTGAAAGGCTTTCCTATAAGGAAAAAAAGCTTTTCAATTTATTTCAGAGATGAGTGTCTCAGAATTTTCTATAATCCAATTTAATTTTGCTATTACATTAAAAATATTTATCTCTGAAACAATAACAGATTTTTTTTTTCTAGATGATATTTTTTTTACTTTTACTTTTAATACCTTGAATTATTTTTCTAGGATATGGAATTTAGCTGCTGTTTATTGTGCAAAACTTGTTGCTTAGTTGGCTGTCAAGAAGTTAAATATTTCCTAATCTATCCAAATTCTGCACACATATATAACCTCTAAGAGGCAATATCCTTATAAAGGAGGAATGAGTGCCGTATCACTCCACAAATTCACTGGCTTCATTAACAAGTGGTACTTGGTTCAGTGGTTCAGTCAGCTAAATACAGTGTCTAGTGCTATTTGAAATGTCTTGGGATATCTTTGACACTATTATGGTGCTGACAAACAAGACCTATGAGAAGCATACACCATTCAGAGGATGAAGTTGGTGGTGAGATAACTCTAGACATCCATGCTCAGGAAATTTAATCAAAAGGACTTTTATGACAGAGATGGCTCCTTTTAAAGTTGATAAAAATCTGGTCAGTGAAATTGTCTCTTTCTAAAGTAGATAGAAAATAAGTAAGATGATCTCTAAAAGTGTATTTTTCTCTCAGTTTCCTAGCTCAACTTTATTTAATAAATATTTATTTAATAAATAATATTTATTAATAAATATTTATTTAATAAATAGTTGAATTGTGTCATTGAAAAGCAGACATATTTTCCACTCCATCTAGTCTATTCCCACACTGTGCATCTTTTCCTCTTGCTAGTTCTATGACGTCAGTACAGTTCTCATTATTCTTCAAAGCCCTTCTGAAATGTTTTTTCCTGTCACACTGTTATACTTTTCTTCCTACTATAATGTAATTGTTTATCATTTTTACTTGAAAATGCAGGCAAGATTTGTACAGGACTTAACTTACTTTAATGAAAAATCCAGCGTGGTGCAGGTGGGAATCCAAAGAGAAAGCAAAAGTATTTTTAAGGTATGAGAACTGAAGAGATGCAGGAAATAGGGCATAGAAAGAGAGAGAATGTTGAAATCTCAAAAATAGAAGAGAAGATGTTAAAGCCTCCATCCATGAGAATGATAAATCAGTTAAGTATGTTGAAGGGCATGGCATCACGTGATTTGTTTAGGCAATAGAAGAGCATAGAAGTGGTGTCAGTATACATATGTTGTGTGCTAAGCCCTTGGATCACCATTATAGTTCTGCTCTAGCCTTAGTACATATGGTTAATTCTCATTAGCAATAATCAAAATTACATGCTCCAATTAAATTTTTCATATGGCAAGTATTAGACACCACATGTTATATGACTTAAGAATTCTTTTAACTGTAGTAGACATACAAATGACAGTTAATCACAATAGTTCATTAAAGCTATGGGTACACTGATTAAGTAAGAGTAGATGTGGTAGACATATCTGAGTTAGCTTCAAAGAAGCTTTATCATATACTCATGCTATCTGTTTGTGACAGCATGGAACTCAGGCTGGGTAGTATGTTGCTTGCCACAAATGTGCTGACTAGTTGCATTGCTGTGGCTGATCTTCCAACAAGAGTAACACTTCTCATCTTTTTGGGTGGTGTCTATTCCACACATTGCAGTTTGATCATTAATTTTTTACTTTATTATTGATTCTAAAATATCACTGTTTGTGGTGAGACTTCTTGGAGTCTCAGTATTTTCTTCCATTTTTTTTTTTTTCTATAAACATGTATTACTATAACTCAGTGAACGGGTTCTGGGGGTAAATTACAAGAGAAATCCGTTTTTCTGATGTAGGAACTTATTTTTCAAGCTTAAGGTATTGTCCTTAACTGTATCATTGATGTGAAATGTAATTAATTCTTATTGTATCTGCCACTGAGACTGCAGGGGGAAAAGTTACAGTTAATCTATAAAAGATCTACATCTTGATGTCTTTTCAAATCCTGTGCTATTTTGCATCTTGAAACTGACTAATCATGGAATAAATTGAATTTTATATCAAAATTTTATTTAGTTCACAATATGTAAGATCTACATGTGGGCTGAATAGGCCTATCTTGTATTTTAGAGCTGTAACACTAAGCCTTTGGCTTCCAAGAGCCAACTTGCATTTTATGTACATATTTGAAAATGATGTGTTGCAGCTGTCATATGTTTGTGTAACCAATAGAATGCAGCTGATCTTCACAAGCTCACCAGAACCAATATCTGCCTAGTATAGAAATAATAACAAACTACACCAAGAAGTATTCTGTCTAGATCTAAAGGAAAAATACAGTGAGAGTAGTAAAACCTTGGAACTAGTTGACCACAGTAGTTATTGAATTCGAATAGCTGGAGGTATTCAAAACTTGACTCAATAGAGCTTGAGTAACCTGATCTAAATTCAAAATTAGCTGCGGTCAGATATCTGGAGAAATAATCATTTTCTGCTTAAACTTTCTATGAATCAATGATTTTGCAAACTTAGCAAGCACAGGCTTCTCTACCCATACTTTTGATATTCCTGAAAGGCCCTCAGGAAAAAAAATTGTGGTGGTAAGTGGAAGGTGCCAAAGTATTTGTGCTGATGGACTAGGAACAGCCAACAGGTTATAATTTGTAAACTAGTAGTTTTAAGCAGTTTAACAGTGATTGTATTTTAATCTGTATTATCTGCTGAAGGCAGCCACTTGTGCAAGCCCAGGTTGCACATTTTCTGGCAGTGCAAGGGTTGTTGCTTCACATGAAGAAAGGAGTGACATATTGTTTGCCATTCAGTCTTTCAGCAATTGTATGTTTTTTATAGTTAGGTTAGTGCTTAACTGCTCCGTTAGTGTCACTTAGTCCCCCTTGCAATGTAAAGGAACATTGTAAAAGTAAAGACAATCTGTCTAACTACTCTAATAATAATATCTACAAATTATATTTATTATAATAGAATAACATAATATATATTGCATAATATAAGAAGTTCATATCTAAATATCTTAAAGGAGTTTTTTTTTTTTTTTTTTTTTTTTTTTTTTCATGTGGAGCACCAAAACACATATCCACTCAAAAAGAAGATGCATGCACTTGCATTTGTGTGCCTCTCGTCTGGATAGGCCGCTAGCTCCAATAACATGAGAAAAAAAACTTTTAAATGCAATATATTTGGTGATGGGAGAACCAAAACTGAGTAAAAGATAGCAAACCTAAGAAAATTTGGAAAAATGAGTTTATGCAATTTCTCCAGGTCTGATACAAGAAGACTGAAGCTCTAGGAATCTGGTATTTTTACTGAAAAAAAAAGCAGACCAAGAGGGATGACCTATTACCTCAGCTTATTTTCTTCTACATTGTCAAGCAGAAGGTCATAGGGTTGGGAAGTAACATCATAATCATGTTAACAGCCATAACTCTCCAGTTATATTCTTGTCACAGCTATGCAATTCTATGTTTCTTTTCCCTATTGGGAGGGTGTGTGCACGCGCGTGTGTGTGTATAAAATATACGGTAGGTAAATATATTGAAGGGCTCTGGTAATTTCATGGTAACCACAAGAGCAAAGCTCAAGCTATTTGTGATGTTAACAGAAACCAGAGATGGACTGCGTGTATGGGCTCATTCACAGTCTCTGAATTGGCTTTTATATAGTTCATGGATCACACAAGAGCTTAAGAGGAAAAATATTTTCTTTAAATTCATGTACATAATGTCCCTTTTCCTTCCAACATACCAGAAGAAGGCCTGATAATTTTGACTTATTGTAAAACATTGCTGTATTTATTTTTAATACAGGAATATCTTATGCACTAGATTTCCCTGTAAGTAATTCGTGTTGTAAATCCTTGCTGAGAAATTAACATCTAATATCAAAAGGGAAGTCATTCAACAAACTAAATGAACAGAAATTTGGTATAACTAAAATATACTTCTGAAAGACATAACTGTCGCTTGAAAGAAGATGTAAAGCTCTTTTAGCATCTTAAAGCAATTCTGGAGCTCAGTTAACTAATTTGAATTCCTTCCTCTAATGAAGACACCTAGGGTGACGCTTCGAAAATTTTAGCAATGAATAGCTTGTTCAAGTGCTTCTTTAACAAAACATTTATTTATTTTAGGATTTGTGGCTGAATACTTTTCTCATTTACACCTGTGCGATCACACTGAACTTAAATTGAAAGAGATTTGTTTAGGATAAAAATATCAGAAAAATAAGTGGTGCTAAACATAGTTTACTGAAAATCAAACTAATAGAAAAATAGAAAGAAAGAGTGATTTTTTGATACCTCCAGACCATGTATGTTATTGGACACTTTCAAACTGGACCACTGGATCTTTTGAAGTCTTCCCATCATGACCATATTAAAGGCAAATTTGTATATGCTCCTATTTAAACACACATATATATTTATTTATTTTTGGAAAATTATTCCTGTAATTACATCTGTGCAGTCTGACCATCTGCAGCATTTAGTATGGGGTTTCTTAAAAAGAAATCTGTGTAGGTCAGATAAATGAGACTTTGTCCCACGCACAGAGATGAGGAGCTTCCTCAGAATTAGCTCCCATATTAGAAACTACATGGATGTACTGGTCTATCTCTAGGCAAATTCATCCTTTTGAGAATGTTTTGAAATTAACCATTTGGCCTGGAAAGACCATCAAAAGAACGGTGTTATGTTTGCATCTGCATGAAATATTTTTCCTGGATTTTTTTAATTGCCTTGATTGTTTTCCAAATCAGTAGAGAAATAACAGCAAAACCAACTGGAGTGAAATAGCATGGATATGGGAGTGGGTAACTTGTTCTCTAGTAAGAAAGGGAAAGAATCTTAATTTGTTTTTAGTTCTTGCTGCAATTAATGCACATACAGTCATGAAAACAAAAAAACAAACAAACTGCAATTAAAAGATTTTACTGTTCCTGTACAAAAGAAAGGCAAGACTTCGTAGAGATGGCAGAGTTTCTGGTTTTCTGAGTTCATGATAGAAACAGAATGTATGGAGTTTGCTCTTTCAAGAAAAGGAAAAAATATTCTCTGGATCTTATAGGTTGGCAACTGCTATCTTCTTTACTACTCTTCTTTATATACTCATCACATGCTGTGTGGTTTCAAAATCCCTCCTTCAAAATAAGTTTGCAAGCAATAATAAGCAGCAAGTCTTGAATGACTTTTCAGTTGCCATAAACTTAAAAATCATACTTACCAACTCTTTCAGGGTTCTTTATTTCCTTATTGTCAGAATCAAAATTCTCAGATTCTGCAAAGGGTCTGAATAACCTTCCAGGCAAAAGGATACTCAGTAATCTCTGAATCCTGAGCCATAAGAGAGACACCGATGCCTTCAGGAATATTGTGTGTGATTGAATGCAGCAAACTTTATTCATCAAAGAAATGGTTCAAATGGGTCTTACTAAGATATATACTTTAATCCCCCAATTAAAACACTTGATCCATGAAGACTACATTTTTTTTCTGATTATAAGTGAAAACAGACTCAGGGGTAGGGTAATAAGGAAGCTGAAAATCAAGTCAAACTGTAGAGGGTCTCTCATGAGCTAACGCTTGAGAGGAGTTTATAAACTGCTGAAAGTAGGAGGTGAGGATGAGAACTGTTTTGTCCAGCCCAGAGCAGAGAAAGGTAAGGGGAGGCCTCATGGTGGCCTACAGCTCCTCTGTGACAGCAACAAGACCTGAGGCAAAGGCACAGAACTTCATCAGGGAAGGGTCAGGTTGGGTGTTAAGAAAAAGCCCTTCACCGGAGGATAGTGGGCATGGAACAGGATCCCCAAGGCAGTGGTCACAGCTCCAATCTGCTGGAATTCAAGGAGTGTTTGGACAACGCTCTTAGACATAGGGTTTGGTTTCGGGTGGTTCTGTGTGGATCCGGAGATTGAACTCGATGATCCTTGTGGATCCATCCAACTTGAGATATTCTATGATTCTATGAAGAGCTCTGAAACTCTCAATAGAGTCTCTTTCCTCCTGTAGATCACAAGATGTCCACAGGAAGGAGGAAAAATCCTTGATCAGCTCCCTCAGGCACCTTATTCACTTCATTACCTCTCAGCAGATCACCTAAGATATGCAGAAGATGCCTGAGGTGTACCCAAATAGTTGTGTGTATGTGTCTGTGTGGAAAGGTAATCTGTATTCATATGAGGGGGTGTGTCAATGTGCATATGCCTGTATGTGTAAACAGGGAGATTGGGAAGACCAAGAATTTGGGAACAAAGGATTTGCTACCATGCCTTTTCCCCACTTTTCTGCAGGAAAGCAAGATAGAGAAGTTACTGGATCTTTTCTACTGCCAGAATTACCAGAGTCCAAATTAGTTTGTCAGCTCCTACGGCCTCTGCTAATACAACTGTTCAAAATATCATTTATAAAATAAAACTGTAATTATCTAATCCTTTCTATCTGCACTGTATCTCAACTAGATGAGTTCAGTGAGCCATAATTTATCTTCAATTTGTTGGTGGTTTGGGGGATTTGTGCTGTTCCAAAGTATTAGGATAATGGGAAAAAGAGTGCTAAGTTGGAAGAATTTTTTTCACTGTGTGTGACTCTCATTATTCTTTACTTCCACTGATCTCAAATGTGATAGTAAAAAAAAATCAGCTACAAGTATAACTTGCATTTATTAAAGCCCAAATTCATTTGCAACATGAAAATAAAATTAAGTGTGAAGGGAGAATTCACTTTATAGTGCTAACCAAAGAGTAATTGCAATTACTTCAAGAGAACAAATATTTGGGCTCAACCTCAGTGCATCAGAGAAGTGGTATACTGAATAGACAGTGGGTTTTTAGGATGAAGACAAATTTTGCAAAGTTAAAAAACAATGACAACAACGAACCCTAAAGAATATAGCTCTTGACTCGGAACTTCTGTACTGTGAATGACAATTACAAATACCATGTATCGTGATATATTCTGGTGTACCACGGTTTGTAAATTTTTTAAAAATCAACATTCAGGAAGGACATGTAAGTAAAACTGGAAAATAAATAAAAAACTATATAAGAGAACAGTGAGTGGAAGTAAAAAATTACTAAGGAAGTCACAGTATGCTAGAGAGCATATCCATACAGTTGTGACAGAGAAATATAGACAGCAGAGAGCTTAAAAAGATAGGACAGCTGCTGAGTATGAAGTTTGTTTGATTAAAGCAAAGTAAATAGAAGATGGATGAAAGAATGCGCAGTCTGATAATGATGTGCTAGACCTCGAAAATCTTTCTGTATGTTAATAAATATGTGAAAGAATACCTATGTATAGTGTCTATTCATAGATCATAGAAGAAGGCCTGAAGCTCAGAATGAAGTTTTAAGTGCCTGCCAAATATAGAAAACATTACACATCAAAGCTTAACTATATGGTTACTCCAGATCTTCAACAGACCTCCCTGGTAACCACAAAGTTTGCCTCCTAATCTGTCATGCAATGTTTTCCAGGGATGTACAACACAATTTGTTCAGGCTGCAAGCTGAAAAAGAAACACCCTCAAGTATAATTTCATATTAAAAAAAAACACGCACAAAAAGAATTTTTTATCTTAAACCTATCTTTGAAAGAACTTCAGGAAAAACTCTCAGATGTATTATAAGCCATGTCTGTATTTTATGGATTCATTTGTAGGTTTCTTAGGATTTAATTTGGTAAACACTTCTGAGGAGAAACTAGTTATGGATGTATTAAGTGAAATCAAGTAGTGCAAAAAAAAAAAAGATGAAATATCTATATTTAATACTATTCATTTTATATGTTCCAGATTCAGAACAATCTGTGGGCGGGGAACACGGCTAGTGGTTCTGTGGTTACTTCCTGCATGATACCACGAGATACTTCCTCCTGTATGACACCTTATTCCCATTCACCCCGGACAGATTCTGGCTACACAGGCTTTTCAAACCACCAGAATCAGTTCAGCCATGTGCCCCTCAATAATTTTTTCACTGACTCTTTACTTTCTGGGGCAACCAATGGACATGCTTTTGAAACCAAGCCGGAATTTGAAAGGAGATCTTCCAGCATTGCAGTTCTACGGATGAAAGCCAAAGAGCATGCTGCCAATATTTCCTGGGCTATGTAATGTAGCTGTACCCTTTCTTCATATCCTTTTTTAAATAGTAAATTGAAAGCATTTTTTTTATTTTCCATATTTAAAGGACACAACAATAAGCCGCTGTGTGTGGAATGCTAAAAATCACAATATACGTGATGTCTGCTTACAAAAATGCAATATCATATTTAACAATAAAACTTAAGAATAAACCATATAGATTTACCATACATCAAGTTCAACAAGCCCTCTTTGTTTTGGTTTTTATATAGAAACCTGTTTTGTTGTACAAGTTGATGAAATATGATTATAGAATCTGCAAAAAAGAATAAACCAATTAAGCAAATATGTCTACGCCACTGGTTCTTAGCAATTCTGTATACAAAATTAATATTTTTCAAATTAATACTTCATAATGGAAGAACTATGTAAAGGAAAATACATTTCTTATATTAGAACCATGATGTAAATCTCTAAGAACACCATGCAGAGAAGGAAATATATGATCACTTATGTTGTAGGTGGAATTTGTAGATCTAAGTTTCTCAGTACTGTGCTGCGGCTCTGAGCCAGCTTGCTGCTTTTCTAAATGCATGTAGAGCTCACTGGAGTTGTAGCAATGCACAACTAACATAATGAGAATAGAAGGTAGTCCTTCATTTTATGAATTCAAGTGTACTCCTATTACAGATTATGAGATTTTTAATAAAAATATCACTAAAAGCAGAATCAGTGTTTAACAGAGTTTCAAAGAAGTGCACAGATTGTGTAAATTGACTAGAGTTTAAATGAAATATTTAAGGTTTCAGATAGAATATCTTGAAACTTACAAAACAGCAATAGCAAAATCCTACTTTTGCTACTTTCTTATTGTTTTTGCTATGCTGTGGTCAAATTGAAAAGGATAAAGTCCAACAAGTCTTTCCAATTTCAGTCTATGGCTGATCTCAAGATGTTATAATAGTACTTTTCATTTAGTTTTACAAACAGTTTGTTGATATGTTGCTTATTTATTTATTGTTTTTCAGAGTGTAAGACTGTTTTTCTCCCTTTAAAGTCCATAGGAAAAATCTTTTCGACTGCAGTGGCAGCAGGATTTGGCTCTCAGCTCCCAGCCTATCACAAAGGAATTAAAATGTCAACAGACTTTCTGACATTTCTGGTGGAAAAAAAAATAGAGGAGAAGAAAAATACTTTACATCTGGAGAACTGCTATCTACTTTGATTTACTTCTCCTCCCTTTCCCCTGTCACATTCCAGGCTCCTTCAGATGAGTGAAATGTCAGCCTCTTTGAAAGCAACAGTCAGTCTCTCAGGTTCATAAAGGCAAAGTAAATTAATTGAAATAAAGAAGGACTCACACGGCTGTGATTAAACAGGATACAGATCTCTGAGTACCCCCTGCTCCTTCTTGCTTTTCTCTCTGGACATTAGTTAGAAAAGGAGCGTGTTGAGGGGAGAAAGGAAGATCAGGGGAGCACATTTTATCACAGCAACAGCAAAACTACCAGTACTCATAAAAACACACTCTCAGAAACTCCCAGCTTGCCTCTGCTCCTACTCATGAGGCTTAACTTGAAAACAAAAATAGGACATGGGTCTATTCTGTAATCTTTCAGTGGAACAATTAGACTTCAATTTGAAACCATTAGGATCAGTTGTAAGTGGGTATTTTACAGTAAATTCTTAGAAAAACTATTGAAAGAGACATACATATGCTTGAATTCGTGGTTTCCTGATTCTATTCTTTTTCTGAAAATGAACTTCAACTTTGGCCTGAGTAACTGTGAAAGAGTATTCTGGCTAGAACTTATCATTTCCTTTTTTTATGATCTGCTTAGACAGAAGTAAAATGATCCTTATGATTTAAATAAAAAAGAATTTTATTAGTACAAGTAAAGATACTAGTTTTATATACACACTTGTGCCAGATACACAAGTAGTGGAAATGCAAGTTTTTCCTTTTTTTTTTTTTTCTTCTTCAGTTTCCTCATAATCCTTTTTTAAGGTACAATATATAGAACACGTCAAGCTGATTTTCAGATAATCTTACTAGGTTATGATTACTGGACCAAGAGGCAAAAGCTGGCAAAATTAGCCATTGTTTTCCTTGTTTGTCTTTTAGTTTATTCATGTATTTTGAAATCAGAATTTGTAATTATTTTCTTGTGAAGTCCAGTAAGTTCATTTTTACAGGGCATTTTATGTAAAAAGTAAAATTAAAAAATTTCTAGGAATTTATTACAGTGACAGACTGCTTGGGGAAAATAAACATCATTTTTCAAAACATTACAGCATTTTTAGATGCTCGAAGCTTCCAAAATTAAAGGGAAAAATAAAAGACTATGTCATCTTCCAGCTGATTTTAATTAAATGAAAGGGATACAGTTCTAATTAAATTTTCTTCCTCAGTTTTAGTATTGGAAATTATTTGTTGCATGTTGCTAGCATAACTTTATGCATTTGGCAACCAGGTATTAAACTCTTCATTAAACCTGAGGTGTGATAAGTTGCAGACCTGCATTAAGCTTGTCATGCTCTTGAATCAGCCTTGTCTCAAAGAATGAATGATGGTCTGTTGGCTGCAGCATTTCATTTAGCTAATGAAAAAGTATCTTCATGTTAGATGTCAAGTACTACAACAGGGTCACATTCTGCCACTTTTATTTAGTATTGCTTTACTCCATGTGTAGATGCATTGACGTGAGCAAGACTACTCACATAGACCAAATTGTGAATCACTTGTAAAAGTTTATTCACAATGGCCCTATTCATGCAAAGAGTTGCTCACCACAACATGAGTAATCGGTTCATAATCAGGCCCAGTTTAAGGTACTATTCAACTCTGGTAAGGATAGCAGAATCTGGCCCACACTGGCTTAAGGCCAGACTCAGACTTTTTAACCAAGATGAGTAGCTCCTTATTCCATAAGCAGCGCAAATAAAGCCAAAGGATCTATTTGTAGGGTTCTCTTTTTATTAAAAAATCTTGAGAAGAGGCATTTCTGTGTATGCAAATAATTAGAATAAATTTCTATTCAATGTAAATTATTTCATTTTTCACTGGACTATACTACTACATTTGTCAGGACTTGTGTTCTTGTTTTTTGATTGTATCCACTTAACGATTTCTCAGCACGAAAAACTAATCTTTTCACTGCTTCTTCAACATGTGGCAGATGCACTAAAAACAAAAGGAGGTGATTTACATAGCCTTCCTGCCAAGTTCTTTAACTAATGTTTGAGGTATGTGATCATCATGCAGTGCTGGGCAGTAAATTTCTAGGACTTCTTTGCAAAGAATCCCTGTTCTATTAAAAGAGAAAGTGAAATATTGTTGTAATTATTCCTGTGAACAATTTGTGATGACATAGTGCAGAGCTGGTTTTTTTTCTCCTATGATTGATTCATTAACAATTTGAAAATGTTAAGCCTGTGTTTGAAGTCAAATTTTCAAACAGATGCAAATTCATCCATGAAAATTAAAAGTGCTTTCTAAGATTTATACAGACTCATGTGAATGATGGACAACACTGCATTTAGCAGCTAAAGACCATCCGCTTACCATAAAGTTGGTCAGAAGAGTTTGACACAACTGATGATTTCTACCTACAGTTTAATTGGCAGTGTTACACATCACAGAAATGTATCAATGAAGGCAATTTTTGTTGCTGAGAAAGAGCTGAAATGAACTATATTTCTCACTTCACTTCTTTAATGTCATAATATTTTACGCTGTCAAGTGTTGAAAAATTCCAGTTCAATATATTAAAAGCATTTGTTTTGACTGTAAGCTTTATAGTAAGGCCATGAAGTATAACATTTAACAAATACCAACAAAATACATTGTATTTTGTATATTTGAGATATTTTAAAATGATAGAAGTAAATACTTATGGTTGCAGAGTATAAAATACTTCTGTGTTTTCAAAATAACACAGATGAACTAATGTTTTCTCAATAAATTTCCAGATATTTGCCGATCTGATCAGAGATAAAACAGAGATCTTAGAACACATAAACTGCTAAAATTCAGAATGTTTCCAGTGGAAAACTGTTGTCTTTGGCAAAAGACTGTCTTGCTTTTTTTTTTCCTTCAGCACTTTCATAACTAAGTAACAAGTAGTCCACACATCTAGTCATCAGAATATACTCTTCTTATCCCTCTACAACGATCATCTAGGTTTATCTGGCATTTGAAGGATAGTGAGCAGTTACCCAAGGCTTACGCTAATGGCTACTTCTTTATCCCACTTATTTAATATCACTTCTGAGCAGCCTGAAGAAGCTGAAGGACTTATCTGGTTAAACTTGGTTTACACCTGCTTTGTATTGCCAGTGCAACACAAAACAGCTGTGGTACACTGGTGAATTATCACTTGAAATATTGGCGGCATAAGCATACTTACTACATAAATATACAGAATGTAAAGCTGCAATAGTTTGAAAGAACATATTTTAGATTTAAATTGTGTAAAATAAGCAGTAGACTGGGCAAGTACTGAATGTGAGGTGTGTGTATGAGAGAGGCACTGTACAGTGAGCGTGGAGGTATGATGATTGGGAATGGCAGAATAATCTTCTGAGGAGGAAGACTCAGGGTGTTCAAATGCAGTCCATTGTGTCATTAATTTTTCAAAATAGGAAAAAAACCCACAGTGGAGCTTTCAAAATCCATTATCTTCTATAGGAATAGGGTCACTGTGAGTCCTCACATGAAATAGATCAAAACTTCCACTTAGCTCGTGTTGCTCACCTTCATAAAGGTGATTATTCCCATAGTAATAAGCAGTAGAATAGACTAAGAAATGCATTAATGCATGGGCAATTATATTGATCAAAGGCAAGGATAACAAATAAATACCATTAGCAAGACTTCGCTTTATAGGACAGTATTTATACTTTCTGAATGACTAACAAGAGTGCTTTTACATAAGTGCTTTTCCTTGCTCATTTTCTAGCTACGGTAACACTTCATATTCCAACAGCTGTCAACTGCTTCATCTCTCAGAAGCTGGGGAGAATAGTGATGATCTCTGCATCTTTTATGTAATAAAAATAATAGAAGTAGGCTTAATCCTGCCTGCCTTATACTCCTGTGAGAATACCCATATGTGAACAAAATGCAGTTGCAAAGGATTTGACTCTTCTCCCTCGAATTACTCTCTGAACGAGAAATTTATTGATATGGAGAGGGATTACAAAGAGGTCTAAATCCCTTTCTTGTTAAAAACACAGGAATATCCAGTCTGATAATGATTAATAAACCACTTGTAGGTAAAATAAGGTCCTAGTTAACACTTCCATGTTTTTGCCCTTTTGAGAAAGAATTCAGCTAAAATGAAAGCTCTTTTAGCAGTGTCCTAAATAATAATAAAAAAAAAAGACACAAGTATCTGAATCAGTATGACTAAATTTACTCAGGTGTATTTAGTCAAATGAATTTGTTTTAATCATTAAAAATGGAAAACAGATGAGATCTTGAACTATGAAAAGGCAATATGAAGCATGTTCGTTGCATATTTCTTTCAAAGTGATATTAAGGGAACAACTCAGCTTGTAGAGTACTAAAAATATTTTTTTTCATTAATCTTTATAAACATTAACATAATGGAATACGGAAAATATTCAGCTGTCACTTGAACACATAAGATAAATAAAAAACTGAATCATTTTGAGAGCTTTTTAGAAAAAAGTGGTTTGAAGTAGAGACCTGAATTAGTGAGTACTATTTAACAAATGTAATATATACAGTGAGAAAGGAGGAAAATTCACTCATTGTTTGGGAGTTCATTGAGTATTTGCAGCCAGAAAATTCAGTGTTGGCAGAGAGGGCTGAAATTTCCTTTACTCAAAAATCTCCCTATGATCAAATCCTAATCAAAGCTAGTGGGAGTCTTGCCAGGGACTTGACTTGGACCACAACATGATTCCTAATAAATACTTAATAGATTTACAGTGCTAAATCAAATTGTTCCGGAACAACATCAGTTGGTTTATATGAATGTTTTTTCATGGAGTAATCCGTTCTGCTATTTTTAAAACACTGAACTTTAATAAATCATTGTTTTATATCTACTTGATTACAGTAAAAAACACACGTTTTTTTTGTTTGTTTGTTTTTGTTTATTTGTTTGTTTGTAAGAATCAGAGAGACAAGGATGGACTGGATAGTTTTTGTTTTTCCCTCTTTAGGGAAACCTGTTCTAAAGGGAATTGTTAGCTTTAATTTGAAAACAATTCCACGAATATACTAAATTGGTAGTCCGGAGGCAGAGTATTAACTCTTATATAAACTAATTCGCCTAATTCACCTCAGAAATTTAAGCAAATAATGTAACTGAGATAAACAGAGAATCACTTAAACATGCACATTTATCTATACTTCCTACTTATGCTGCTAAATGCTTAAAACAACACTAGGTCATAAATTTGCCTTTTCATTCTCGTTCTTTTGGCAGCGTTTCCTACATGCTGCACTTTTAAGAGTGCAGCTTGGTCTCCTCTCAAATAAATAAGAGCCACGGAAAGAAAAAACTGCAGCTACAAAGTAGTTCTAACCCATTAAATGCAGATGGCCCACAGGGGGTTTAATCATAAGAGAGAGAACACACATCATGCTGAAATATAGAGCTGTTTTCTATCACTTGTTACCATTTGAATGTCTATCCCAGGAAAGTGAATTCAATATATCTTCCTGGCCATCAGTTGCCCTCTGAATACTCCTTCTCTCTCTGATGTAGCTGGATTTCCCTTTAGAATGTATAGAGATGAATGAGCTTTTACCACACGTAGAAGTGAAAGAAAACATTTCTTTCTGCACCAGAACAGATGAGATTCATCATTAAGAGAATGGATTTGACCTTGTCAAGTGGACCAAAGCAATTTATAAACAAACTCCTACAGGGGAGGCTACTTTTGGCCAAGTACTATATTAGCAGTGTTTTACTTATGCCCGCTGCTACCTTACAATAACTTCACAAACATGCTGACTTCCTGAAATATAGGGTGCTGAGAGATATCACAGATGTACCTAGAAACATTGGGATAGCACAGGTTTCTTCCCTCCCTAAGGGCTGTATAGAAATATATCCATTCACCTTGTTATCTTATTCTTGCTTAAAGTTGCTGATCAATTGTTCACTACTCAATTCAGTAATTTAAAAGAGTTTATTTATCAGAATATTACTGGGATAACAAATACAAGATCAGTATGTTTGTTTTGTTTCCAGGTTTAGAAAAGAGTCAGTGGCTTTCTACAAAATTCAGATTATGATGATTCATATTCTCATTTGTTCTGCTATTTCTTTTTTTTTTCTTTCTTTTTTATTTTTTTCCCCTTTAATAGGATTCTTAAATTTCAGATGGAAATTTTAACTCTCCTTCCAAACCTGAGTCACATATTGTTTTTAAGTGGGAACAACATTTCAATGGGTACAAAAGTACAGTGTTCCATATTACATCCTGCCCAACAATAATAAGCAAGGCAGAAAAGAAAGGACATGAAGTGGCTCAGAGACAGTCCTTTTGTGGACTGTGCCAATCCAAGGGGGTGGCTGCATGGTAAAGTGGAGGAAAGTCTCACTCAATTTATAAGCTACATATTATTGATAAGAAAGATTTGTCTATGACTACTTAGACACACCTACAATAACCTTAGTAATGTCAGCAGAGCCAGGTGATCTCCTCCAGCCTCCAAAAAGAGAATCATGGAAAATTTATAGAAAGTGATTAACTAACATACTCACGGTCTTAGACCCACTCTTCTTATGGGATTTATCTTCCGCATTAAAAAAAAGGTGAAGTTACTACTTACATCACAGTTTACAGTAATATATACCCATGTACAATAATAATGCATAATTGTAATTTTTATTGAAACTGTATTAAAAGTTATAAATAAGGTTGATGACTGAGAGAAATAGCTCTTTGTTCAGACAATTAGAAGCTCTAGTAGACTATATGAAAAATGCTTCAGGCCACTAAATTTCTCAGATCTTTCAGAATGTATGGAGACTCCATCATTTATGAGTCTTATTTGAATAGCCAAGATTTTGATACATATTTTTATGAGGGAGAAATCTGTTCTGTTCAAGGCTTAACTACTTCATCTTAGATGCTCTTTATTGTTCAAAAAGCACAAGAAAATGTCTCAACCATGTTTCATTGCCAGGAGATAAAAATACTGACCCTCTTGAGGTCAGAACAATGAAAAGAATTTCCCAAGTCCTTAGAAGCCATTGCACTGCATATATTCATAGTTGCATAGCAGATTTATGCCTTACTCATCAATGGGTCAAGTTCTCAAGGTCTTCTGATATTAGGCTGAGAAAAATTTCCCCATGTCTACCGCTTGCAGTTATTATTCTCAGTTATTATTCTTTATTAATGCACTCTCCCTTTCAACGTGTGCTACGTGTTTCTGAATCATATACAGAGATGGGATCCAGTTACAATATTAATTTCTTTAGAATTATAATCACACTTCAACTCTGATTTCCAAAAGTTTAAGGAAGAATGGAGTCAAGAAGTTGGCCTTGGATCCACTATACTTACATTGAAAATATATGAGATATAAAAATAGGAAAAGAACATAGCAAAGAAGTGATTTTAACTGTGTAACATAATTATCTTGAAAAATATTTTTTATAAGTAAGCATCTGTTTACTCTCTTTAAGATGAATATCAGGGTTTAGTGGGAAGTTTATTACTCTGGGAAGAAATGTATTTATTTTTGTAAATAAGAAAATATGCTTTATTATTTGCCTTAAATGAAACAAAACCAAATCTGTCTCTCTCTCTACTTTCACATCATGAAGCAAACATTAAAGATGGGTGATATTTAATGAAAGTTATTCTCTTCTTCTTCAAAATTTCTCTTAAAGCATTAATTCATCTGAAATGAACCCCTCATGTTTTTAATCTACCCGAAAATTCACTAGGGCATTTGTAGAGAAGATATTTTCCTGTAATCAATCTGGTCCTTTCAATATATGGCACAATCACATTTCTTCAATTTTACTCATTCTGTTCTAATCTCTAATCTAAGATGAAAAGTGCTATTTCTTTTTATTCTGTATTCCTTTATTTATCTGGAGACCTTCAAAAGTGTTCAGAGGCAAGAATTCTAAAATCTGCAAAAGCTTGCTACGTAAGACATTTTGTTTATATTAACTTCACCACCTCCATTCTTCTTTGGCATCCAAAATGCATATATAAAGTGTTGCTGCTACTTTCCAGTTTGAGCTTAAAGTCCTTTATTTTTATACAAAATAGCTCAGTTAAATCTCCAGTTTGTCAAAGAAAAATAAAATTTTGTGTAAGTCTTCAAGATTTTACGTGTTTCTGTCTTTCTTTTGGTAATTTGCAGGCTGGCTGTAATCCATTGTCTTTGCTTCAAGACAACTTGTAAAGCTGTGAGGCAATTTATATGCTTTCTTTTATGCAGCCCTGATAGACTGTTGGTGTCCTTCCCTGAAATTATTTGATTAATCCAAAATTAATTCTTTTGAATTGTCTTATCTGTTTTGTAGGATGCTATGAATTTCTACAAAAATGTTCTAGTATTGTTCATTTTCCCAAATGTTCAAGCGTGGACACCTAAAAGCAAGAACTGTCCATAGTTATGTACACAATGCCTGGCACAAATAACTTCATAAAATAATTCTTGTATGTTACCAAACTTAGATTTCTCAGTTTCTTAATTTTTACTTTTCACTCACAACAAATCTTTATTTGCTTCTGTATGGTAATCTTCCAACTACTTGATACTCATAAGTTAATCCTCTTAGTCATTACAAAGACTCTATTTTATTTCTTATCTATATCTTTCTCTTTGTTAGTCCAGAATCTTCTTTTGCTTGGAGTCTTAATAAAGGTTTTTATATATAGGCCAACATATTTTTCTGCACAAGTGTGTGCAATCTTTGTTTCTGCTGATGCTGTTTCATATGTGTTTCAAACTCAAAGACTTTCTCCATTCAGTGTTGACTACATAGGTGCAGTTTGTTTTTATCGGTATCATACATTGACTGTAAATATATCAGTGGTGGGAAAATTATGGTATTGAATAAATAATTCAACACAATTCAATTAACCAGAAGTTAAGTGTTTTTTCATGTGAATTCCGGGGGACAGAGAAGCAATGAACACCTCCCTGGATCTGACTACTCCTTCATCTGCTGCCCTTCTGCAAATTTCAAGATCAGTGAAGGAATGGAATTTGATTCTTTCTCACTGTAGTAGTATTTCATGAGGAGATACTTTAAATGTAGCTTTGTTTTTCTCTGACTGACCAACACATGAAAAAATTTCTTATATTGAATGTGGGGAGGCAATTAGTGGAAAAAGAACAACATGCATGAACTACATGCTGTCAGGGGAGTTATTTGTTTTTTTAAATACATTACTCATACTGAACAAATGAACTTTGCATATGTCACAGAATACAAAGGATTTCCTGCTGATTTAATAGCCATGATCTATCTTCTCCCTTTTTGTCTTTTTGGGATTTTAAGTAAGAATCCCAGCTATCACATTTCTCTTGCCTTATCTTGCCTGAAGATACAGTAAGCTGTATTGTTCTTCCACCTTTTAAAGAAATACAAGTAAGGCTTTTCAAGGTAGAATTAGAAATCTACCTCTGCTTATATTTGACCCACTTTTGTGCCTTCTTCCCCAAGAATTCTCTCAATAAGTTTTCCTTTGCCCAGATGATAGGAGGTGAGAAGTAGCTTTTCAGGTCCTGGTCTAAGACTTAACTAACATCTGGAGCAGAGGAATCTTCCTTAAGCACTGAAAGCATCATTAGAATAAATGACAAAGCTATCACTCAACTCAAGGTTATCAAAGGGAATTTTACCACATGAAGTATTTGAAGGAATGAATCTAGTTTCTGTTCCATGAATACTTAATTAAGGAAAAATTCATCTAGCAAAAATTTCTGGAACAGAATGGGAACTTGTACTGATGATAATATTTATTGACAGAAACCACGGTCACTCATGCCTTTTCTCTTTTATTCTCCTGGCAAAATGTTTTCTAAACTCTGGCTTCAACAGATGGAATCAGAAGGACATATCTCCTCAAAATACCTAATGTGTTGTTGCAATAATAGCATTGAGATTAAAAATAATGACTGGAATTTTTTGGGAAGATGAAGGCACTGAGCCTAGTTTCATAAAATATCCCACTTATAATCCCACTTGTGTGATGTTCTGATATAGCAAGAAAATTAAAATCCACATTTTGCAAATAAGTTTGCAAATCCTGAAATGTTTAGATGTGAGCTTAGTTTTGTGTTGCTGTAATGTAGGAAGAAAGGTTGTAAGGATAAGGTCAGAACAGAATTCTGCTGATACTGTGTTCTTTAAAACTGAAGGCAAAGGTACCTGTCGCATTAGGCTTTATCTTAACTGGTTTGTTGAAGTTGTAACCTTTATATTTAGGCAAATACAATGAGAGGTAAATGCCTAATTCTTCCTACATGGATCTATCTATCTTCTTTCTTCTGTCTCTCTTAAGTGATGTCTCTCTTCATGTTCATGACTTGCAAAGCAGAACTGACCCTGAGTCTCAAAAAGCCTATGTTTTCCAATTTTACGTGATGTAGGTTTGAATATTTATGTTTATAAAAAACTGTTACTATGACTGTGGATATCCAGGACGTATTGCTACATTTTAATATTTAAAGACAACATTCTCTGAAGAAAGTTTTGTGCAAAATATTAAAATGTAGAGATTGAAATTACGTGCCTTTTTTTTTTTTTTAAGATAGGAAAAAAGTATTCAGTAAAAAAAAAAAAAACAGTTAAAAGGTACGGAGTGTGCAATTTCTACAAAGTGGTATTTGTATCCATTTTCTGAGTTTGATAAAAAAATTCTTTATTTTCAGATTTAGAAAAGGTTACAGATAAATTGTATAGGCTATTACATGTGCTAGGTGGAAGTAACGACTAGTAGGTATTTATACTTGCTGAGATGAAAATACTGTATCTTTTATGCATTTTATAAAGATAAACAAATATTAACAATCAATATTAAAAATTTAATGTCCTTGCATCAGTTTTGAAATGCTACAGCAAAAGCCACTGGGTTTTATCCCCTTTCCTGTGTCAACTGTCCACGTACCCTGGACTTTTAGGGACTGCAGATCTTCCCTTTGAGTCCAGACCATAGTTGCCCCATTCCAGACACAGCTGGTTCCAACTGGCTATGGAGCAGGCTAGGTCTAGCATCTGAGTTGGTTGTGAAACACTTTCACATTGTTTCTTAATGCAGTTTACCTGTCCTAGTCTGAGAAAGTGCTCACTGATTCCACAAGGGGTTTACTCTATTGCAGCGATGACTCTTTTATTTGATGGAGTCATCTCAGTGAAGACTGAGATGGAAAGTAAGGAAGAACATGAGGTAACATATTTTAAAAAATGGTATGCACAGGTCTGCGCAGATATATCTCTCAAAAATTTGGGAGGATAGGTAGTTATAGTGTCAAGAAGTCTTTATATTCGGTGGTGAGAAAGTTCTCTATTCCCTATCCTTTAAGAGGAGGGAAAACCCCTCTGAGAAGGTCGTCTGTGATGTTCCTTATCTCTGAAATTTGACTATTTTATAAATCAGGTTCAAAAAACGATGTGGAGTAAACAAATGTATGCAAACCTCTGAGGGCAAGTATGTGGAAATGTTCCTCCCTCTTCCTATTTCCTTCTCCCTCCTCACAAGCAAGGCTTGCAGATGTTTTCTTCTGCTCTTTATTCTTTTGTTCCTGTTTGGCTATGACCCTTACTCCCAACTGATTTTTTTTTTGTCAAACTTTGTTTTTTCCTGAGCCTTTGATCCTGTGCTTTGACTCTTGCAGTAATGAACATGACACTGTTAATTTGCTAGATTCATTTTACAATTGCTTACCTTTCAGTTCCCATGAACAATCATACACACATATTTTGCCAGTGTCTTTCAGAAACTGAGGGTCTTTCACAAGAACTGTCACCCAGGCCTAACGACAGGTGACAATATAAGCTTGTATACATAGATTAAGTATGTGGCATTATTACATTTGAGTATTCATCCAAGCTTCCTTTGTTTTTGTTTTGTTTTGATTTGTTTTCAGTTTTCCAGCTCTCAAAGGTTAAAAAAGATGCTAAGTTATAGAACCAAGTTTAGAGGACACTGAGCAAACTAGAGGCTAGGGATCCAGTAATAAGTCAGGACTAAACAGTACATTGTTTTCAGAAAGTAATATTGTCTTGCAAAAAAAATTGGAATTTTGAATAATTATAGGTCTGAAGCCCCTAGTTTCTGTGCTCAGACACCGATATTTTTCTTTCCCCCAGTATTGTGCCCAGACATTTCATTTCATTTCATTTCATTTCATTTCATTTCATTTTCAATGAGGAAATTTGGAAAAAGGAACTCCACCTCAAGGAAAATATATGTGCCTACACAGAAAACTTTGTAGTTGTTGCAAATGAGTATCAGACACAGCATATCATGAAGATATCACAAATATTCAACTTAGATTAACAACTACAAGACTAAAAATGTTTTATTCCATGAAAGTCTTATTCAGATACACATACAGAGTGGCATACATGCATAACAATACAAGGACAGCTTGAGAGAAACAGGCATGACTTTTCATATACCTCCTTTCAACTGCTCTACTGATTTACTAGAAGCTTAAAGCTGCTGTCTCGCTTTTGAAGTAAGGTGGCTCTCTAGTCAACACAAAGCTGATCAAGGAGGCTGTTTCTCCTTTGCAACAACAGTGGAGGAAGTTATTTAAGGTTACTATTGTCAGCTGCACACAGACTTTCAGACTACTTTAATTTATGCCATAGGCAGGCAGGCCTCAAACTGTGCTCAGATGATCAGAAGCAGCAGTAATAACTTGGAAACAATATTTTTTTCTTAAGTCTATTTGCTAACTACTACTCAGGTAGAACAGACGGAATCAATTGCAACTGTCATAAACTTATTGGGAAATGAGCAATATATGAGAAGAGGGATAAGTGAGATTATGGCTTGGACCGTAAATCATTGCTCATAGATCTACTTTCCTACTTTTTTTCTTCTTAAATTAGATTTTTTTAAAAACAAAAATGTAATTACAAATTATTACACACAGTCAGAACAAGTAAGTCTGGATAGGAGATATATGTTAAGGAAAAAAAAGAAGATAGAAAAGACAGAATAATTGATTTCATGATTCTTTCCATTTTTAAAAATTAACTTCACTTAAGAAAAAGTCCGAACAAACAAAACCTGGAAGCAATAGCAAAATGAAAACTAAAATGCTCCATTGGATCAAGTCTGTATGAAGAAAAATTGCTTTGGCAGTCAGTAACTAAAATTACTCAAACTGATTCTGCCTGAGACTTGTGGCTAACTAAGTTGCCTGGAATCAATGGAAATGCTGGTGAGATCTCTTCTTTCCAGAGTTCACATTGTTTGCACCCCAGTACTTGTTTCTGACCATTATGATGACAAGTGACATCTCCAGCTAGCAGTGCTAGAAGAGGCACTTCATAATCTAGTGCTTCATATTCTAATGATTATCTTGTAATATTTTATTTGTGTCAACTAGAAATATGCAACAGAAAGTAAAATCTTGGCTGTTGCAGATCTGCTGGAAGAAAACATTAAATTATCAACAACATTAATATAAATTCCAGGGTGCCAGTCGATTGGCTGAAATGTGGTAATCCTAGGTAGGTTTTATGGAAAGTTTTTGTTAGGTAATCAATTCAAGAGACAAATGTACTTAATTCATGAAGTTGAACAATCTCCATATTATAGGACAAAAATACATGTTTCTGTTACATCTTAAGACCTAGAGCAGCTAATATTGGGATCAAGTTCTGAACATCCCCATGTTCAGAAATATTCTGAGACTTTGTAGAGAAACTGACATGAAGTAAAAAGGAATAAAAGCAATTAAAACTTCATATTCGTAAGTGAGCTTAAACAAAATGTGTGCATGTTTTGGTCTAGGATTACTTTTTTTTCTATATAATTCTTTTTCTTTTAAGTGCTTATATATATGAATGCCAGATTATAAGTAGCTCCTGGATTTATGTCCTTTACTGAACCGCTAAAAATAATAATAAAAAATCTTAAATACTAAAATTTGGAATAGAACATCTTTGGATTTTTCAGTAGTTAGTGGGTATATTATCACAAGATGTATACAAAAACAGTGAAAGTTAAATCCTAATACAAAAGAAATCATAGGGGAAGCTCTTCCAAATCCTAATCTTTTTTTTTTTTTTTTTTTTTTTCTCCTGTCTTGCCTACACTGTCCTAAAGTGTTTTCACTGTTTCCTACTGGCCAAATGCAAAAGGCTTTGTGTTTCTCCTCTACTAAAGATGCTTTGCTCTGCAGGCCACAAACTCCTTTTGGTATTATTGGTTGCAGACTTATAACTCAAATAGCTTTGTAGTAGACTTGTCCTTTATGGGTGGGCTTTCCCTGGACACTACGAAAAGTATACTCTCCCTTTTCTTTTTGAATGGAACTTTTCTTCATATCCAAATAATTTTGACTGAAGATCTCCAAAACATGGATTGTACATCACTGCTGAACTTTGATTATATGCAAACCACTTGCCATGCCCCAGTGAGACTCTTTGAAAAGTTCTTCAGGATATGGACATGAATTTATTGGTCAGCAGTTAAAAAGCTAATGAACAGTATCAGAACTCCTAGAGTCTTGAGGTGACACCTTGCTGTGAGGAACTTTACACATTTCTCTTTTCATAGGTAGCTCTGCACTCACTATGATTCTTAGTTTCTTTTTGTACAGTTAATTTTCTTCAAACTTTTCCACATTGCTGAGTGCCTCTCAGACATCTTAAAAGAACTGAGAATACTGGTCTAGGACTCAAGCTTTAACCTCAGTGCTAGACAGGTTGGGTCAGAGTTGTAAATTTGTTGTTCAGAGTATAATCTATAAGGACATGGGTACCTGTTAATGTTACATTGTGATATGTCACTCACACCAGCAGTGTGAAGAAGCTCCTTCTGCATGCAGGCTCTTCCTCCCGTAACACTCCCTAATTTAGTTTGAAGTAAAACCAAAACAGAGTAAATGGTACAACATAATTACAACTAGTTTAGGTGAACATGGTATAAATATTAATTTTTCATTTTTTATAATTATTCTTATATAGGTACAACTTTTTTCTTTGTCTTGTAAATCAGCAGGCATACTTATTGGTTCCCTGTATTGAGGCTGGAGTATGTAGAAATCCCAGCTTCTTAGCTTGAGCTATAACAGACATGGATTATTTGGGAGAGGCAAAACAATCTTGTAATGCTTGTTCATCTCTAATTTACACCTATCTGTTCTAAATGTTGTAAAACAATTTTTGTGTTCTTCTATTTTAAATTGTGATCCATGATTTTTCCTTTTGGAAAGAGCTCTTGAGACTAGTAAGCAAGTTTAAAGTTCAAGAATTACAGATGGTCTAAATTCTAAATGGTGTGCTTATGAAATTGTCACCTTTGAGAGCAAAGGTGAAGCAAAAATCCACTCCTGGTCCTAACTGGAAATCTCATGCCTAGAAAAAAATGTTGGAACTTGCACTCCCTTAACTTGTGTCTGATTCACCCATTACACTTTCTACTAGTTATTTGAAAGTAAATTGTGCATGTAGTGCTACATAATATTATATATTTTTATGTTTACCACTATTTTTTTTAATTGCATTATTGTTAGCAAATATCTAAAATTAATGTTAAAAAATTATATATTTTAATTATGTATTCTTAGAAAAAATCAGGCTATCTAGCTACTGTTTTGTTTTCTTTTTCTCAGTACTGATGTAATTTATGTTATAAAGGGTAAAATTTTGGCTTTTTTGTGGTGTGAGGCACTAAGAGTTAGACATAGTGTTCATTTTGGTCTGCTACAAGCTCATCTTTATATCCAGTATCTTAAAGGTACAGAATTTTCCTCTATCTTCTCCCAGTGCTAGTTAAAATTCAGTATCTCCTGTATACACCCATTTAAAACTTCATAAAGCTCAAGGGATGTTTTTGTAAGCTGCTGTTTCAGATATAAACTAAAGATATACCTCTTATTCAGTATAACGCAAGATGTGCTAAAAGTAAAGCAATCTTAAGTATCACTATGGGTGGACTTGAATAGCCTAGTCATGTAGCAGATATATAAGCACCTCTAACTTGAGTTGGTCTAACTGTAAGGAAGCAGAGCAATGTCTGAAGTTGATATTTATGCTGTTATTATGAAACTAGTATTTAACCAGAGAAATACTCTTACATATGAAAGAAAAACAGACAATTTTTTGGCAGAATAAACTGAAGCTGTTGTTAAGAGAGAGAAGCTGGAGCCAAGAAAAAATTCTTACACCAAGGAAGACACTTGAAAAAGAGCTGTAGTGAGTATCAGCTGGTATTACTGAAGTGTATGAGTCTCTGATTCCACTACAGCATATGCAAACATGAGTGTTTCTGTTTTTTGTTATATTATGGAACATTGGAAAGACAACTAGATTCACATCAGGAATGTGCTGGTGACACACTATGATGTTCCAGGTTCATCTAAGCCACTTCATGAAAGGAAAATGGCTATGCCACTCTCAGGCTGTACTTTGAATACTTGCTGTATCTGAGCAGAGTGATGGATGAACTGTGTGCAAGAAATGGCGTAAACACCTCTTAAAAAACCACAGCTGCACTTACATCAGTCCTAAAAGGCAAACCAAGGGGGAAAAAATCACTAAAAACTGAAGAAAGAAGAAAAATGGGGCCATTTATATTTACAAAGGAAGTACTTAATTTTAAAGTACATATAGAATGCTATGCTAAAACACAAGTTAGTTGGAGTGCTCTTTCTGTTTTTGCAATATTTCTGAAGGCTTTCCATGTTTCTTTCTGATTTTGACTTGCCTTTCCACTTGCCTTTCCTTGTAATGGGGTAAAGAGCAGGGAGGAAGGAAAGTTCTAAAGCTTTTACACTTAAAGACCTTTGTCTTGCAAGTCATAATGCACAAACAAAATGATGTAACAGTCTATGATAGTATCAGAATCTCAAAGATCATGCTTTACTTATCTGATACCCTTAAAATGTAATTGCTTCAAACACATTTGTAATTACAGCCATCACTAATTCACACATTCTCTTTCACTAGCTGGAAATAAAAAATGTTTTTAACAGAAGACAAATAGCAACTACAACAATTTGCTTAGAGATGTGATCAATTTTGAATGTACTCCTAAAAGGAGTTACATGCTGTAACTCAGCAAGAAGTTATGGATTAAGAATAAGTTAGTTGATGAGATTCCATTCTCAGTCTTTTTGTGATTGTCCTAATCAGTATAAGTTATACCTGAACTTAAGATAGGCACATTTGATTACCAAAATAAGAAATAAAAGGAAAAAAGGTATTTCTAAGATGTTATTCATTAATAATTTTGTATGTGTAAATGTCTAGAAACATAACTTTCAAAGCTATAAGAAATTAATTGATATTTTAAGTTTTTCTCAATTTATGTCTATGTTTGATTTTGTTCAATGAATGAAAACATGTGTATTTTTATATATTTCTAATTGCCTGAGATACCCAGCCAGTCAAAAACCCGTAAGTCCCCAGGTAATTTGACTCACTGAATTCTTAATATTTTGGTCCTTTGGTGAAGATCAGAATGTAGAATCAGAATGCTGTAGAGGAGCTGTCCTTTTGCTTCCCAGGAATTCGGAAACCTAAAATAATTTCAGAAAAAAAAAAAAGTCTTTTTTAAAACAGGAAGTATAGCTATTCAATTAGTTCATTTTGTGGAAACTTTATTAACTTAGTTTAGATTCACTGCCTTTTAACCCACTTGTTTTTGTAACAATTTAAGCACACCCAGCCATCCACCCATATACATATACTACGCAAAGATAGAAACTTTCATTTCATATGTGCAGAAATATCCATCCTGGTAGTAGTGGAAGGGAAATCAAAGGACGAAATGAGATCCCCAGAGCTCATTCTAAATGCAAAGCCAAGTTTACAATAAACAGTGTAATTGCATTGTTTACAGGATTTATTTTGTTACTATCCTTGTGATTATTCAAATTGTAAATAAATGTGCTCCTTGCCAGAAATTTATTTTGTTTTCCAGAAAGCAGGACAGATTTCCTTCCTTTCCCTGCAATTAGAATAATGGCCAATACATGTTTGTTTTTAGGTTTCTATAGCCAATATAAGCCAGACAGCCAGGCAGCTGTTGATTTTGCAGGATTATCATGAAACAAGCTCACTTAGCATTAGATTGTAATTTGTCATTCAAGACAAAACCCTGACTGTGTTTTTAAAACAATTGCATTTTAAAAATTGCAACTACATAGTATATACAAGATATGAAAAATGATGTACTCTTCCATGGGAAGTGGTACTAGTTCATGGTAATCATGTCTGAGTACTATCAAGATAAAACTCATGCTTGTATCAGCCATGCAGTCATTGGATACAGAAGAACAAAATGTGCTGACAAGGGAACAGATTTCCTTTTGAAACCTCGGGTTTCTTTAACACAGCCAAATTGTTTTTGTGTCACTTCTTTTCTAAAAGGTGGAGGCAGGATTAAGGCCATATAATAATTGAAGGAACCTTCAAGGGCTTAGGTAGCTTTTGAACATCAGCAACATGATTGTAATTTTTCTAAGAGTCTTATTCTAATCTGATTTGAAATATATATAAATGTACCATTAATGTAAATGGACATATATTTTTCATGAACTGATAATGCGTTTTCTTTTTTTTTTTTTTGGTCTGTTTTTCACTTGATAGTTTTTCAGGTGATACTTATCTTGGCTTCATACTACAACATCTGCAGATCCTATGCAAGAACTGTAAAATCATCTCTGTTTAGAACTGTACCTTAATATGGAATGAAACAGAGAGAGAAAAGGAAAGGAAGAAAGAAAAAAAAGAAGGAAATGAAAGGAAGGAAAGAAGAGGAGAAAAAGAAAAAAAAAATAAGAAAGGAAGGAAAGGGAAAAAAAGGGAAAGAGAGAAAAATAGCTACACCCTACTCATCTTTTTTCTTCTGCTTTAATAGAATGATTACAAATAAATATTCCCGTCTTTTATCAGGCCAACTACACTTTCAAATTCCTGCTGCATTTAGTAATTGTTGTGGTCTGAAGCAGCACAAGGTCTTTTAAAGCACAGAAATGAGACAAGAGTCTTGGATGAGGTATATATATAGATCTTAATACTGTCTTGTCTTGTAGCCAAGATTTTACCTAAAAATTAGAAATATCTTTGTGTAATTAGTTTCCTATTGAAAAACTGAGATAAATATTAGCATAACTGGCAAACTTCATCTAATTTCAGTCATAATAGAAAATAAACCAGAAGAAAAATTGAGAAGACTCTAATTTTTTTCCTTTATTTATTTTTATATAAACATTTGAATATCTTGTTTAGCAAACATACTCATTCTTAGGTTGAGCCAAAAATATATATATTTTTATATTTGTATTCCTTTAGTCAACAAGAACATAAATTTTTGCTCAAATGCAATCTGAAATAATTTTTATTTTTTAAAACATAAATCTCTTATCGTAGAATGAAAATGGATGAACAAAAAGGAAGAAATACTTCAAAAAGAATAGATGGATTTTTAAAATTAAAATTAAGTGTTCATTATATCAAGCATTTTGTTTTTAATGATTGATCTCTCTTCAATATAGAAAACATGAACACTACTTTTATTCTGTTTCTCCTATATATCCATCAATCCACATATCTCAAGAATTTATAAGTATCTGTCAACACTTTTCTCTGAAAAACTTTTACAAAGAAACCATTTGATATTTTGTTATTTGCTGATGGGTAAATCCTTTGGTATTATACTCATATACAACACAGGACATCATTAGCAGAGGAAAGGAGTCAGCAATAAAATCAATTGGAGATTAAACTCATTCACAAATGTTCTGTCCCCACTGAGTATAGCGTTAAATATGTGTGACTACTTCGTTCAGTAGTAGAGCTATTGATGGAGTCCCAAAACCCTAGTTAAGTTTTTATAAGGCTTTTCACTAGAGAACATAATTGCTATTCCCACAAACCCACATTCAATTTTCAGGGATTACTCTAAGTGTGAATTCTCAGGTATTTCTTCCAGCTGTCTCCTGTCAATCTGTAACCCCATATGCTGAGCTCTGTCCCTGCAGGGTAGGCACTTGATCCTAGGTCAAAGATCCTTTAACTCTTGACTAATGCACCTCAGTAGAAGAGGAAAGCAGAATGTCTCCAACAATTCAAATGTCATGAGAAGTAACAGAACTATATATTTTTAATCATGTTAAGCAGGTTTGTTTTGTTGTAGACACCAGAGGAAAAAAAAAGGCTGAGGTCTTTTCATTTATAATCAGTGGAAGCAATAAGTGTGTAGTTTTATTGTGCATCCAAGAGTAAAGCAGGAACATGGACCTGCATAGAGAGGAAATAAAACACTTAATATTATAATCATATACATTATTATTATTATTGTTGTTGTTGTTGTTGTTGTTTTTGTTATGGTAGAAAATGGGCTATAAATTAATAGCTATCATTATGCAGTCATTTGAACTAAAACAAACATATTAGTTAAGTCAGTGGCAGAGTTCTTTAGTACTTTTAGTGTCATGTAATGGTTTTATCCTGTGCTGAAAAAGTAATCACCTTATAAAACATCAACATCTGATTGAACACTTACTCTAGAATTTAAGGACAACAGAATCCCTAAGCTACTGTATTTTCTACAAATGTGTTTTATTTGTTCAATCTAAAAAAATCTCTTTGCTTCAGAAATTGAATATAGTTACGTTCTGAAAATACAGTATTTTGAATGCTTACTTTTTTCTTTAAACTGACATCAGCAAGTCTAGCTATTTGTCATCCTTTGTAAAAAAGCTTTACAAAGTAATTACATAAGCTAACATTTGTCAAATCTGAACTGTAGTAACTCAATTTTTGAGTCTCATTTATTGCTGTTAATCAGTTTACACACTGGCATCCAACCAGCTTAAAAGAAAAGTCAACTAAAGTTGCAGGACACTTATTTAAGCAAACAAACTGTTTATCTATTCACTGAATGAAGACATAGAAAACAAAATCTTGGCGGTACTACAGCCTCTTTCCCACTGATCTCAAGGTGGTTTGAAGTATCCCTAAAATCTCTTCCACCAGGCTTCTGCTTGACAAGCATTCTGGTACGGTATGTCAGATTTTCTAGACATTTTCTGCAATAAAGGTAAGCTTTATCTATGTTGCACTACCATTAGAGGGAACAAAAACACAGAAATGTGATGTCATGATCTAAGTTTTTATATCATTACCAAGAGTATTATTACGATAATATTTAATGTCAGAAAAATTCTACCATATTTTCTATATATCGTATCTTCTAATGAAATTACAAAACATAAAATATAAAAATATATTTAATATATATTTAATTTATAATTTATATAATATACATTAAATATATTAAATATATATTCTAAGCAATATATAAATACAAATATCTTTTATTAGACTAACTGATAAATTTGGGAAATGTTGGACACTTTAGGCACACAATTCTTTTTGATCTTGAGACTGTGATAGTTATAACAGTAGTACTTCTACATCTTATTTAATGTCTTTCATTCTGAATAAAATATGACTCCACACATGGAGATTTATCAGTGTTTTTAATATCAATTATTGACAAGTATTGAAAATGCTTGCAGCACTCCGAGTTTGCTACAATTATGTATAATATGTATCATAAATTTTGAGTTAAATTGCCACACAAATTGAGGTTTTATTCCAGTTGGAAACAGATGAATTACACAGTGAGGTATCTTTGATTTTGTTCTGTTTATTAGCGTGAAAGGTAATAATTACAGCTTTCTTTAAAAATGTGAAAGACATCCAATCAGGTGGTTTCCCTTCCCTATGCATAGCAGGTATTTCAGCCAGCACTCCAATCCATGAGGATGACTTTCCAAGCCAAACATCAGTTGTTCAAGGTATGCAACATTTTTCCCTCTGTCTTTATTTTAGAAAATACAGCTATGATTTTCTGCCTGAGTTCACAACTCAGCTCATAAACAGTGTGTACGCTATTTTCTGCTGAACATTTGGCTCAGATCATTTACTTTTCTGAGCAACCTTCCACTTCTGTGTCTCAGGAACTATTATAAATGAAAAACAGTGAAACTGAGCAACTCAGGAAACTCAATCATCCTTCATCAATAGCATAGTTTAATTTAGTCTGTAGTAGTGAGAACAGAGTTACTGGACAACCTCATGTTTGTCTCACCAGTACTTATTATTTCAAAGTGTCATTTATTACAGCTGTAAACTTTAGCCTTCTGGTTTGTAAAAGTTGTATTAAAACCCATCCTGCTCATTACAAAAAATGCAGCTGCATCAGAGTTAGTTCTCACTACCATTGTTCTTTTGTACACTAATTGTCCTGCTGGATGTTGCTGGCTGTTACAATCCTCTTTATAGCAGCTTGCTGTCCCTCAACCCTTAGTTTACTGTCCTATCTATTCTAGCCTTGTCTTTGGTTTTGCAAACTAGTCTACACAAATCACTCAAAATTGCCAGAAGAGGATCTTCTCTCAGAGTGCTTTAATGCTGGCTTTTAGTTAAAGCTAGAGGTGCAACATACTGTGATAATTCAGTTATATGTAATTAACATTATTTTCAAATAGCTAACAAAAGTTCTTGCTTCATCTGGTCTCAGTCTCATCATGTCTTCTATAATACCTGATGACAACAGCAGCTCTACTCTTCATTTCACTAGGACTGTGAAGTGATATATCTTTTCCAAAACAGGCACTTAAGAATTTGACAGGTAACAGTATAGGAAAAAGGTAAATGGCTTCAGAACTGAGCATGTTTTTCTCTGTTTCTCATAACGCCAAGAGATTAACTGTATTTGTGATGAGCAAGTGTTTCCTTTTCTTTTCATCAAGAAACGCCAGATACTGTATAGCAGTGATATTCTGGTCTACTCAGGTTGCTTACAAAGGAAGAAGACAGTATCTTCCTATGCAAGCTACAGATGCAAAAGCAAAAAAGATTTACTTTGGCAGAAGTAGAATTGGAAACACATCTGGATTTATAGAATACTTCCTCTCCTTCAAAGGTGTTGAAAAGCACATATCTCTACTCCATTTCCATTGCTGTAGTGAGAAAGGGCTTCCAGAGACAGTTGTTTAGAAGCTATAATATCAATGTTAATGTGAATGCCATGTATTTCATATTGCTACTGCTCTGCATCTGCAGGCTGTTCTTTCTTATGAACAATATGTATGCTTTTGATTTAGGAACCAATAACATTTTAAGCCCTAACATTAAAAGGAAAAGAAAAAAAAAAAAAAGCAACAAGTGGGGAAATGATTGAATTACTTAGAACATATTTTTCTTTTAGAATGCAGTAAAAGATTCAACAGTTCAAATTGCTCAGGGGTGATCACATTTCTTTCAAAAGGTGCTCTGTATCTTGGGGGCAGTGTACATATCAAATCCTGCTGATAGTTCAGCAGATGCTTTTTTATTGAAAGTCACAGAAAAGAGTTGCAATAAAACCTGCATTAACAGCCAGAGCTCAAACTGAGGCTGCCTCTTGATTTATGCACTCTCCTTTGGTTTTGATCTTTTAATGAATGTGACTTGCCACATTATATATTCTCCTGGGATTTTCTCCCTTACCAATCTCATTACTGTACTCTCACTGTTGGTCTGATCATGCATTTTCTTATGACTCAGGAAAAGAATATCAACTATCAGCAGTCAACTGTGATTATTTTGTACTTTTTTTGTAACTAAGTCTCCAATGCAAAATACAGTCAGATGAGTGAGAAGGTTTAAGCTGTTGTCAAGGGAGTAACATGATTTTTCAGGGCATATCATTTTAGCTTATTCCTTGTGCATCTAATTGTTCATGTGCCCTTCTTCTCTATCTAAGCTGGTCACAGCAAAGAAAATAAATTAACCCACAGTTTCTCTATTGTTCATAACAGTTAAACTTGATGTTTATCTAGATTTTAAGCAATAAAATTATTTAAGTGCAGAGAAGACAACATATGGAGAGCTCTCCAAGTACAATACACAGCTCTTGTTAAATTTGAGACAGTATAAGTTTTTACCTTATACTTGACTCATGAAAATAACTTTAGAGGAAGAATCATTTTTCAAATGTTATTAATAGATAAAAAGTAATCCAGTGATAAATGCTTCCAGACTACAACTACTGTGTGTATCTAGGCTAGACATATATATCTCAGTGTTTTGTTTTTTTTTAAGTCTGACTAATTGTCTTTGTCTTTAATGAGTCTCTTTTAAAAGTCTGCTTTATGTTTCTCGAATACTTAATCATTGCTTTGCTTCATCTATAAATTGATAGAGTTTAAACATACACATATGTACCAAAGTGACACTACCCAAGGAAACGCTGGGCAGAAATCTAATTATTTGCCATCATTCAGATTAAATATTTTCTCCCCACTAACAAAAACTATCCTTTCTTGCTGTACATAAGGAATGAAAGGGCTGTGGAAATGGAAATTGTTTCAGTGTACATAAAATATACCTAAAAGAGGACCATAAGAGAAAATATCCCTACTCAGGCTCCCATAGTGGCCTGGTTTATATCAAAAAGACTAGTAAGCCTACTCATATGTGTAAGCATTACACACATGTTAAAGACTAGGAGAATGGTGTCTCCTGGATGAAAGCTCTTACAGTGTAATGAAACACCTTTGTGTATGATGCTATGTCAGTAGAACAGCATGCAGCTTCAGTACATATAAAAAACAATTATGGAAGTAATATTGGAATCTGTCTTACCTTTTTCAATTGGTTTTGGAATTTCAAGCTCCCTAATAACTTTAAGCTAAGTCAGAATGAACACTTTCCCTCTTCTCATCATCTCACAATAATTCTTTCCATTCCTTTAATGGACCACGAGTCCTTCAAACATGTCATTGGTATTTATGTTCGAAACATTTCCATTAGCCTAGAATTTGAAGTTTGCCTTGGATTTAATTAATAATTTCAAATGAAACTGCAGATAGTTTAGGACATTTCAAATAATGGTGATTTGGTTTCTGGTTATTTGTTGACTTTTTGGATATGTTGTGTCTTGAAAGTATGGTAAATCACATGTCCAGATTTCAGCAAAACCCAAAAAATGCATTTTCAGGTGATGTAGCTAAAAAGAGTGTGTGACAGCACAAGCTTATCTGTATTGGCCACTGATAACCTGCACCATCTGTCTTGCCTCTGACACGTTAGCTGGACGAGAAGAGATGGGGCAGCCTCTAAAAATAGGAGTCATTATGAGAAGAAACAGCAGCCTCACAGAAATCAGGTATTTCTTGAAAAGTTCAAGAGATCGTGTTTTTTTGTTTTGTTTGTTTTTCTCCTTCTTCTTCTTTTACCTGCTTTAATGTCCAGTATCAGAGCAAGCATGGTATTTTGTTAGTGATTTAGAGAATGGCTCAAGTCATTCTACCCTTAATCTGTACATTATTGGTTAGGACTCTTGGAACCCATTCAGCCAGCCAAATACCTTTCTTCCCCCACTTCTGTAGCTGAAGGCTTGAAACCTGGTCAGCTCTGACACAGTTGCACTGCTTCAACACTTTGTACCTACTGTATCCTACTGCTGTGTCATCAGGATAAAACCTTTCTCTCTTTGTTTCCTGATAAACAGCTTTGAAAATGCCAAATAATAGTCTGATTTTGTTCTGTATATTATTCATTGTATTATACTGCATACATACTATACGTTCATATGTATTCAGTCAGTTAAGAAAGATTAGTTTGTGTATGTATGCAGAAGAGGTACTCATTTTTGTATACTTTGTAATCTGTATTTTATACAGGTCTGCACATGGCCTCCTTTCCTAGGGAAATGTTAGCTTTCTGATACAAAGACTTGTGAAAATGTAACCTCTGATGCAGTAAGAGAGCTGGAAAATCAGTTCAAACTCATTGTTTTATTGAAAATATTCATATGAGCAGTTCATGTCATGCTTGTGAGCTATGCAGAATGTTTCTGGCTACTGACTAGATGAAGTGGGAATTTGAAACAGCAGAGTAACTGTCTCAGCACATCAGAGCTTAGTATAAAAACACAGAGGGTGCAAGAGGTGAAAGGAAAAGCATATGAAAAAGCAGAAATGCTAATGGAAAACTGAATATGATACACATGCCCACTACTAACCACTCATTCATATCATTAGGTGGTTCTCCATTTCTGTTAGACAACAAAATCATGTGTAAAAGGAGTGCAGCCTTCCCTTTCATGGGTAAAACTCCTTTATGAATAATATCTTTTACCTCTTTCCTTACACAATTTCAGTTTTTTCCTTTCTTCCTCAAGTGATACTCATCTGAAATATGATTACTGGAAGCCTGTGGCACTCATGCTGAGTTGAATACAGTTCCAACTATGCCATTTTGACTTAGCTTCTTTAGCTCCTCCTGAGAACAGAGTTGGAAGTTTTAGGGTAGTGGTTTCTGCTTCTTCAGATGTGTTTGGTGTTGTTTCTTATCCCTCTGGTTTGAAAACTAATACTGGCACAGTAGATGGAAGTGTTCTGCAAACCAACTGTAATCTTCTGAAAGCCATAATTATAGCCTTACAATATCACTTGCTGTGGCACATACCAGATACTGCTTCTATGACATATCAGTGCTGATGCCAGTTTCTTTATCAGAATCAAGGGAACTTCTAAGCTACATAGTACTGGTCCCAGAAAAGGTCTAGCATCTCCCAAAAGTCCGTGAATGTCCAGAAGGTCCCCAAAAGCTAAATGTAAGAGATTCAAGAAGACAAGCAAATGATCCTTCTAGTTCCAATGTAGCAATTTTCCTGCCTTAGTCAATCATCTCTGTCAATTATGACCTCAATAAGGTCATAATAATAGTGCAAGTATTGTGCAGCAGCTTTTACTGCCCCATTTTGTTGCATCTTTTTCTGAATAGGAACTCTATTTTCTTAAGGAGTGTCTACCCATGAACATTCGCCTTTTGTGATCACACAACATCCTCCCACAAAATTCGTGTCTAAAATTAAACTACAGATGATGTTCAGAAAGGTTAGCCTTAGCCTAAGTTGCAAAATCCCCCTGGAATCCCTCCACAGTAAATGTAAAAAGGAAATGTCTCTTTTAATGCAGTATTCCTCTGTCTGTGCTCTGGAAACAAGTAGTGGTCTGGAAGACATCTGATGGTAGTTCATGAAAATGATGAAAACTTTAACCATCCCATTCAGAAAACACCTCCAAACTATATACAGAAATTCCTACACATGAATACAAGCAAACAGTCAATCTGAGGATATTTAAAAGTAATAAACAAATCCTAGAAGGGTATTTCATTGTAAATGAAAATCATTATGACAACACTTCATAACAGAGTACTTAGTGCTTTTTAATTTTGTTTTTTTTTTTTTTTTTTGTAGATTTGATAGACCATCAGTTAGAAAAATATAAAGGAACTATATCTTAATTTTGAGTCTTTCTCTTCCAAGTGAATTCACAAAGGTATGAAGGTATGAAAGAGACAAAATTACCTTACATAAAACTCAGCTGAAATAGCAAAATAGCAAAATTAATATTTATGAGGGTGTACATCGAGGACAGTAAGCTCAATGCTCGTTACTTGATGGCTTTGGATGGTTATGATTATATCATATATTTCAAAAAGATGATTTGAAGAAAGTGTTTTTTAAAAAAAATCAAGAATTTCACTTCAGACTAAATGGCTGGAGCCTATTTTTTTCAATAAATCTGGTGATGCTAGTTTTCAGTGCAAAGGATTAATATTAGAAGCATAGGTCAAAAAGACCTATGCCACATCACATAAAATATTCTAAATTGTGGACCATAAAAAATCTAATCTAATAAGAGAACTTTGTCATTTGTTATTTTGTCAGAAGATTTTGCTAATTACAACAGCTTATAGTTATTTATACCAAGTGAAACTCAGTCCCATGTGGAAGGCACAATAAGGATTTCTGTTTAACAGATGGGTTTCTCATGCTTTTAATTCCATTTGGAAATTTTAGCTTTGTTGTGTATGAAAGAAAGATCAAGAAAGTCTTATGAAGGTCTTTCTGTCCAATCCAGATCTATAGTGTGCTACACCAGGAAGCAAAACTGATACTGTGTGCAGTAAAGGGGTTATGTAAAAAAAAAAAAAAATAATTGCCTCTTTCAATCTTTCCCTTAGGGTGTTCAGCATAACATTTTCTAATTTTAGAGGTTTTTTTTTTTTTTTTTTCCCTGCTGTTATCACTCTAGATCTACTTATGATAGGCTATAACAATCTATCTTGTTATCATAAATCATATCCTAGTTAAGAGTTTTGTTTCCAAACACACTGTGGCTAACTTCTGATTCCATTCTCAAAGTTGCTCCTCAAGACATTTGTTTCTCTTAATTTAAACCGTGTCATCTTATTTCATGAAGTTTCACACATATATGAATATATTTCCCACCATAAGCACTCTGGATATTCATTGTTCCAGGAAAAAAATAGAAGACAAAATTCTCACTGTGTGTATGAGTGAAATACCTGACTTCTTTGGCATTCTGGATTTAGTTAAATATAGGGAAAGTGCTTAAATTGTATATTAAACATCAATTCCAAGGAAGAGAAACATAGTCCGCTTTTTTTTTTTTTTTTTTTTTTTTTTTTTGCATGATACTTATAAGGAACTGAGTTGTCTGACCAGAACATCAAGCTGAAAATAATTATTAACAATGTGGCATATACATCACATGCTTAGATGCCTGATTGCCCAGATCAGTCATATTTTAGAGTACACTGTGACTATCTACTAAACACCAAGTCCAGAGAAGGCATTCCAGAGGAAATAAAGAATAAGTGAGGGCAGCTGCTTCACAGCTGGCTCTTGCACCAGTATGGAATCTGGCTATAGCTGAGAACTGCAGCAGAACCAAGGAACTGTAAATGCTTTTCCACTGCATTTGTATAACCGCAGAAAAATAGATCCAAAATGTAGATATTTGAATTCTTGTTATGTTCTTGAGGTGTTTAAATTCATTATTTGCAATAATACATAGACATTTCTAATCATAAAGTTCCTCACATTCCTGTATGTATCCAAAACTAGAAAATCTTGGAGGTAATAAAAAGATAGATTTGTAGTGTATCCCATTCTGAAATGGGATTACAGGAAAGATCACAGAAAGCAAAAAGTTGAAACCAGAGAATTGTATTTCAAAGATCTGACCTGAATTCAGTATTTCTTAATGTGATTTCCTTATATGATTAATTACATTTACAAACTGAACAATAATTTGAATGAACTTGTGTTCAAGTTATGGAAAAAGAAGTCAAAGCTTCATATGGCATCTATGCATAATTTACAAAATTTTAAAGTTGTGAAAAAACATCAGATGCATATGAGTGGATAATTTTTAGAATATATATAATTGAAGTTCCATAATTTTTTGTTTATGTAAAAGAATTTGGAGGACTTGAACAAATATTTTTTGGAACCTACCAAAGCTGGCAGGAGAATGAAAATGTCATCTGGCAAATTAGCTTTTGAGACTGTTCTAAGAACAATTTCAGTACTTCTGTGTTCTCTGCCAACAAAATAAAGGAGGCAAGTTTTGTTTTCGTTCAGTTAAAATATTTTGTTTGAATGTGTACTCTGTGTTTCATCACAAAGTGAACATCACTCCGAAAAAAAATAAAAATATTAACCTTTCTGAGATAATAGCATAGGAATTTTGACAAAATTTCAAAAAAATCTTTTTTTATTTTGATCTACATTTTCTACAGAACTAACACAGTTCCATAAAAAAAATTATTGCCAAAGATGCAACTTTATGTAAGAATGCCTCGTTTTAAAAATAAACACTGAACTTACATGTTTCCAGTATGAAATAGTCGTCTTCCTCAAAGATACTGCAATTTATAATTACAGAATAATCTTCATCTTGACCACAAGTTGCTATCTAATGAAGCATTTCCTTCTAAACATACTGAAGACAATTAGTACAAAAATGGACCAGTGTGGAAAAAGGGTTCATTTTCACTTAAATTAGACTAAGAGATATTGCAGATGCACTGCATGATACAGTGCAGTGCTGTGTAGAAATACATGAGTTAGTTCTCAATGAGAAACAGGGAGATGAATAAACAATGCTTTGAAAAATTCCTGACTGGTTCTATAACAAAGTCAAACAGTTCACTTATCATAATGCTATTTTAGTACCTCCTTTCAAAATAAGATTAATAGCAACAAGCTTCATTTGTTCATTTTCCTAAATATAAAGATTTTCTCTTAATAGGCTTAAAATGAGTTATACCTTCAGTGCAACAATTTTCCTCATCTCTTGTAAAAAATATCTATCTTTAGCAGCTTTTAGTTGTAATCCAGAGCAATATCTCTCTTGTAGACCATGTGCATTTTTTCACAAATACATCAACAAACACTCCTTAAGGAATGCATTACTTTCATTGGATAAATGTGCCTTATGAGGAACATTTATGAAGGACAAGAGTGAGCGTGCTGCTTATGGAATATTCCATTATGCAGTTTGTGGTCCCCATTATATAAATAATTATTTCCCTCACATCTACTTCTCTGTGGGAATATTGAACAGATAATTAAAAGGAAAAAAAAAAAAAGAGTAGAAAGAAATGAGTATAAACAATTTGAAAGATGATTCATAAGTTGAGTTATGCTAGTTCCGTTTCTTACCGAGACATCAAAGTGCATTTGAAAATATAAAATACATGTTCCTTTCCAAGATTTTGTATTTTGGCTCTCTTTAGGATGCTAATAATTACACACTACAAATTCATGGAAAATATCCCTAAAATATTTTTTTACTATTTATTTTCACTGGGCAAGACATCACTTATAATCATTCTCTCTTTTTTTGAAGAGTTATCTCTTTGCTCTTTCTTATGTCAGTTTAATGAGGAACATTACTGAGTTCATACTCAGAATAAATACATGTTTATCACAGTCAAGTAGAGCTTTTCTTTTTGATGTCTTCAGCAAACTTGCCAGACACAAGGAAAAACATAACAAGAGAAAAACATGCAAACAAACAAAAAAACCTCATGAGTGACAATGCTCTAATAAAAATGATATAGTTCTGGTTATTTCTCTTTCAAAATTGTTATATGTCAATGGTTTGTAATTAGATTACAGTATCTTCAGGCCCTGATTCAGCGTATTGTATTTTTAAGTAAGAAACTCTTGCTATAGTATCTCTAGTAGCAGCTAGATTTGTGAAAAAATGAGGGTGACAAATTACATGTTAAGTGCCTAAGTTAAAATTTCTGTTACTAGTGTAGATGTTTTGTTATCCCTCAAGACCTCAGTTGTATGTGTATCTGTGGTTGGATGTCTGCAGAAATTCACCAGGCTTTCTAAGACAGAGGTAATTATACACGCATCAGTACACCAGGAGTCGTGACATGAACATTCTACCAACTTTGTGTCCAGTCGGAACTACTCTAGCAGCCTTATCAAATAAGAAAATAATTCTTATCAAATCTGGACTGACTAAAGCCAAAACTAAGAAAGTTGCATTCTCCTCCCATCTCCTTTGTTGATGATAGCGTCTTCATCAAACAGTCAAATGACAATTTCATTGTGTCCTGAATATCGAACTGAAACTAGGATTTTCTCACTTTCTAATGACAAAAAAAAGCAGACTCATCTCTACAATTTGTTTCCTTTCACCTAATGAAACTTTTATTTTATTTTATTTATTTATTTTTTGGTGCCATTTGTAATCTATTTGGAATAACTTTAATAATATTGTAACACAGAGAAAGTAGAACGTTTCTTCTCTCTCAAGCTAATGCCGGAATTCAAGCCTTCTGGAGAAGGCTTTCGTCGCTGGGTTAAAAGAGAATCAAATTATTTTGCAGGAAAAGTAATAATAATGCTCAATATAAGCAAAATTTGGAATTTGTGAACCCGAAGGAAGTATCTGTTTGTGTTGCAGAAATAAGATTGGAAGACAAAGATGGAGCCTGATTTGGTTACTATTCTGAGAATTTTCTGTTAAAGAATTTTAGTGAGTCTCTCTTCTGTTTGCTGGCTTGTATAGCATATTGGTTCAGAACTCATTTTGCTTCCTTTGTGTTCCTAACTCTAGGCTGTCTCATGCTTCTCAGCAGCAAGTGTATAGGAACTGGGCAACACTCTGGTCTTATATGTTTAACTTTTTTCCTTCCATAATTAAGAATTTTATAAATGCTTTCTTCAGAGCTGTATTATATTGGGAGATCTGCAGGAAGAGAGAATGAGTTCTTATTTGATCTTCACGTGCGCCCAAAGACAGTGCAAAAGAACATATCACACATATAAGTTCCGAGTGAACTTATGTAAAATACCCTTCCAGGTTCCTAAAAGAGTGGAAAGCTAAAAAAAATTGAAAACCGATCATTATATCTAAACCATTCATAATTTTATTATCTTTATCTGAGGAAAGTTTCAATAACAGAAGCTTATGACAAATCATCAACAATAATAATACACTTTTTTTTTTTCAACTCCTCTCTATGCTGCTTTCTCACTGATAGAATGAACATCTTCTACATTTTCTGTACTTGACTGGAAAAATATCAACAGAAATATTCAGAGGTTTAGCCATTGCTTTTGTTCTTTACCAAGGCATCATTCCCAATAATTTGGGAATTTCCAAGAAAAGATTGGAGAAGAATGCCAGTAGTCACTCACGTGAGCTGTAGTACATCCATGGAGGTTCATGGTCTAACACTATGTAGTTCAACACAAGTTCTTAGTTTACTGTGTAGTTTGGGGTTCTCCAGAATCCAAATGCTGCTGAATATGTAATGATTTCAAAATAGTTTAAATGAGAGTACTTCAGAAGTAGAGAATCTCACTTGCTAAATCAGGGTAAAAGAGTGTATGAGACAGGAGGGAATGACTTCACACCAAAGTGAAATCTGAAACAGTCTATGTTTTTTTTCTAGAATATTATGTATAGAAAAATGCACAACACTGGCTTTTAGGAATTTTTCTCTTATCTGTAGGGCTACTGGCTATTTTGAGATTTCACTCATGCTTACTGGCTTTCACATAAAATAACAAGTGACATTTCTGAGAAACATGTTATAAGCCATAGCTTCTCTTAAGAAAACTTAGCTGGCCAAGCTGCACAATTCTTAGTTACTGAGAATCTCAATTGGCAACAATACTATTTTAAAGACTGAAGAATTTCTTTTACCAGTAATTGGCTTGGTTAGTTATTTTCTTAATAATTAGCTCAAGACATGTAGTATCAAAACTGATTTTAAACACACACAAGAATATAATATCATATATTTTTCGTAGCTGAAAATTATGAGTTTGAAAATAATTGTGCATATCTTAACATACTTTAAGTTTCACCATATTTTGGGATATATTTGATTATTTTTGACGCTTTTTTGATTATGTTTAAAAGGTGGTTTATTATAATGAGCATCCTGAATAAGGCAGTTTGAAATCAGACCACAATTAATAGATTGTTTTGTGCAAACTTAGTATATATTTTACTTGCTTGATCTTCTCTTGTTTTACATATCATCAGCAGGACCCATTTAGAAATGCCATATGCTGTACACAGTTGGATGGATTGCTATTGAGAGAATATGAGTCCAGTTCTGGCATAAAACCCTTCTTAGTATTTGCTGACTGCAGTACTACAGCCATAAAACAATGGCAGTAACATGGAAATTAGGAGCTGATTAGCAACACAAAGTTATTAAAAGCCTGGTATGGGATATTGATATGTTCTCTTATTGTATTTCATAAAAGACATCAGATCTGTCAGATTTGCTCATTTCTATTTTTTAGATTTTCCACGAATTATGGTTTATTTTGGTTATAGTGCATTCTATTGTTAAAACAAGATATATTATAAAAACATTGTGATTTTCTAAAACTGTTTTATTAACTTGGATTTGCTTTTGGTACTTAGCTCATGTAAAATCTTTATTGTAATACTGTAGATATATGGTGATTCATGTGTTTGCCCCGATAGGTCACTTTTCGTTTGACAGACCTGGACATCAGAAGCCAAACACTCTCACTTTTCCCAAGTGCTCTGTATCAGTCTCATATTCACATTCAAAAGCCAGCAAGACATCAGAAATACTTGAGAATAAATACGGTGCTGATCTCCAGATATATTCCAATGGCCACTCCAATTTCTCCTTCTCCTCTTTCTCTGCGCTGCGCAATTTCCTTGTTTCTTCACAAACTGATGAATGTGATGAACATGTGAATCACAGAATCATAGAATCATAGAATTACTCAGGTTGGAAGGGACCTCAAGGATCATCAAGTCCAACCGCAGCCTAACCATAGTACCCTAACTCTAACAACCCTCTGTTAAATCATATCTCCAAGCACCACATCCAAATGGCTCTTAAACATATCCAGGGACTGTGACTCAACCACCTCCCTGGGGAGCCTATTCCAATGTTTAACCACCCTTTCTGTAAAGAAGTGTTTCCTAACGTCCAACCTAAACTTACCTTGGCGCAACTTGAGGCCATTTCCCCTTGTCTTGTCACCTGTCACCAGTGAGAAGAGACCTACCCCCCTCTCACTGTAAGCTCCTCTCAGGTACTGGAAGAGAGTAATAAGGTCTCCCCTCAGCCACCTCTTCCCCACACTAAACAGTCCCAGCTCCCTCAGCCTCTCCTCATAGGGCTGATTTTCCAAGCCTTTCACTAGCCTCACTGCCCTTCTCTGGACCTGCTCCAGTATCTCCACGTCCTTTCTGTACTGAGGTGCCCAAAACTGAACACAGTACTCAAGGTGAGGCCTCACCAATGATGAGTACAGGGGCAGGATGACTTCCCTAGTCCTGCTCACCACACCATTCCTGATACAAGCCAGGATGCCATTGGCCTTCTTGGCCACCAGGGCACAATGCTGGCTCATGTTCAGCCAACTGTCCATCAGAACATCAAGGTCCCTTTCCATCAGGCAGCTTTCCAGCCACACCTCCCGAAACCTGTAGGGTTGCCTGGGGTTGTTGTGACCAAAATGCAGGACCCAACACTTGGCCTATTGAAACTCATGCTGTTAACCTTGGCCCATCAATCCAGTCTGTCCAGGTCCCTCTGCAGTGCTCTTCTCCCCTCTGGCAGATCAAACACAGTGGCTTAGCCTTACCCCTATCCTTGGTGACCAGGTTGCCTTCGGCATCCAACAAGGGATGGAGATTCTCCCTAGCCTTCCTTTTGCTATTAATGTATTTATAAAAGCATTTACTCTTTTCCTTTACCTTAGTGGCCAAGCTCAGTTCTAACTGTGCTTTGGCTTTTCTAATTTTCTCCCTGCACAGCTTCACTACATACCTGTAATCCTCATAAGTAGCTTGCCCACTCTTCCAGAGACCATAAGCTTTCCTTTTGTTCTTGAGTTCCAGCCAAAGGTCTCTGTTCAGCCAGCCCGGCCTCCTTGCCTGTCAGCTCATCTTCCGTGACATGGGGATGGTCAGTTTCTGCACCTTTAAAACAGTTTCCTTAAAATATTCCCAGCCTTCCTGGGCTCCCACGCTCTCCAAAACTACCTCCCAAGGGACCCTCTCAACCATGGTCCTAAAGAGGTTGAAGTCCACCCTCTGGAAGCCCAAGGTGGCAGTGTTTCTCTCCTATCCTGTCCCTTGCTATCAGTAGTATAACAGAAGAGAAAAATTACACTGTCAAACATCCCTTCCCTTCCCTTCCCTTCCCTTCCCTTCCCTTCCCTTCCCTTCCCTTCCCTTCCCTTCCCTTCCCTTCCCTTCCCTTCCCTTCCCTTCCCTTCCCTTCCCTTCCCTTCCCTTCCCTTCCCTTCCCTTCCCTTCCCTTCCCTTCCCTTCCCTTCCCTTCCCTTCCCTTCCCTTCCCTTCCCTTCCCTTCCCTTCCCTTCCCTTCCCTTCCCTTCCCTTCCCTTCCCTTCCCTTCCCTTCCCTCCTTTACCTTCCCCGTCCCCTTCCCTCCCCTTCCCTCTCCCTTTCCTCACGCTTTCCTTTTTTCTTTTTTTTTTCTTTTTCACAATGTCTAATAACTGCCAAAATGATCAAAGAAAATGAATGTGCCAAATACAGTGGATCAGCAAAAGTTTTAGATGGAAAGAAGCCAAAAAGTATGCTCAGGAAAAACAGTGGAGCTGCAGGTTTGGGATGAAATCATAAAGATCAGTCCTTCTGGCAGACTAGTAGTCAATCTTATTTAAATTCCTCCTGCTCTTAATGTCAATTCTTGGCAAAATTCCCCGTCAGATAAAGGGACCGTGATTTCAAAACACAGTAAACTATTTATTTTACTTGATAACATGCCTCATTTGACTCCCCTTTCCCCACCCACTACAGAAGGAACAGCACATAAGTTTATGGAGAGACAAGTTGGACTATTTTGGCAGTCCTTCAAAAGAGATATAAATTTTGAACAGAAAATGCATGTAGGGAAAATATTTGGTTATGCCCTGTGACTACAGAATTACTGTATTTCGTTTTATTTGGTTTCTATTGCCTCTGGAAAAGTATTTTCCATCCACGAAAAACTAATTTCTAGTGTTCTTCATGCACATAATTTTGTTGTTTTCCCACAGCATTTAAAGAATGACAGTTACTTTGCAGATTACTCTACATTTTACCTTACATTCTTCCGCTCCTCAAAGAATCAACAAGGGACATTTATGGCTTGTCACGTTCCTGATAGTAAGTATATTGTGCACGAAGGGCAGAACATGCAGACTGAGCATCCCAAATAAGAAATGTAAATGAACTGGAGCAGAATGGGTCAGATCCAGAGTTAGATGGCACACCTGGAGTGTGGTTACCAATGGCTCCAAAAAGGGACAGACATGGAAGGAGAAGCGGAAGTGTTACCCTCCACATCAAGAAGAGAATAGAGTGTGAAAAATCATCCCTGAAGAATGGCCTTAAGCAAGTCAGCTCGTAGTTCCTCCATGTTATTCACTCTTTTATTTGACTTCTATTGCCTTGCTGTCATTGTAGTCCCTTTGGCATGCTTCCTATTTGTCCACTCAGGGCAGGAGCAATACAGGATAGGGAAGGCAAATGCCTTGTACCACCTTAGTTTTTCAAAGCAATCAATTGGGTACACACATGGAGTCCACTGTGGATCCACCAGTGCTGAGGCCAACAGTCTGACAGCCAGTGCTTTTTAGTAAAAAGCTAGAACAAGGATTTTGGATCTTGCTGAGGAAAGGGTGACAGATTAGTACCAAAATTAGGATTAAACACCACACTATTTGAATTGTTAAATCTAAAGAAATAATTAATTACTAAAGCTAAAGTCCTAGGCAATAGATGACCTCAGCATTTTTTATAAAGATGTGTCTGTACTCAAACTTAAAGACAGAACTCAGAAAAGACTTCACAGAATGTTTGAGTTCATAGAAATAAAATATGTAAATACTTTTGGAAATTGAGAGAAATTCTGGTTTCTGGAAAGGTAAATTGGAATAATCTAATGTGTTAAAGGACTGTAAGTTACTAAAAGCATTTGCTAATTTGTGGATATGCCATTCCGTAAGTGTTAGATGCATATTTTTTTAAGGCATTTTCACAAGAATGTGGGGGGAACGATTCAGTCAACAACAGAGGGATTAACTTTAGATTTCCAATCAAACAACTTCAAATCCCACTTAAGTATAATTTAAACCAGGAAATAAAGGATGAACAGATTTAAAAGCATAATTAGTTCATAACTGCCCCTTAAAGTAGTTTAGAATAACGCAATGAGATTGTATTTACAGAGAATCTGAAAATTATATTTATCATTTGACTAATGACTTTGCTCAGTTTTCAAAGGCAAATCACCTACATAAGTGTATGGGAAAATTTTGAGACTACAGAGCCCATGATGTTGCTATTATCATAAAATATACTCTGGATTTTTTACAAGCAGAAACCAGGATTTATTGAAACAAACTATTCCATGTGCTGTTATTTGTGATATTGAAGGCATAGCAGTTGAGTTAAAGATGTTTCTAATAAAGACCTATCTCCAGCCTGCTGGAGGATGGTCAGGCTGTCTCCCACTGGGAGCTTGTACATGGACTTAAAATCCCTCTGGGGAAACTTACACCTTTGCCTGAAGCTAATTAGAATTCATGTTTTCACAGTGAATTAAGAGAAGTGATAGCCACTGGCTCCCTAATAAGCAGTTAAGCTTAATGGACAGCCTTTACTCAAAGTATCCATCCAGCAAATATTTTGACGCTTTCCTCCATTTCAGGTTTATCACTGAGCACTCAGCAGGTGCTCCCTTTTTAGAAAGGAAGTGCTAATGCCTCAAGTCCATCCTCTTACTCTGGTTAGTATGCACTTAATTGATAGCTCGCCTCTGGGAAAACAAAGACAACAAATTCAGGGTAATGATCCTGCAGATAAAGCAGCATGGCTAAGTGTATTAACTCAGTCAAGATCAATACACTGACACCTATGATAATATGAGGATAAATTACAAGATTCCTTAGAAATACCGTTGCACATTACAAGTACTCTCCAACAGATATAAAAAAGAAACTAAGAATAATGGTTGTAGTGACTTTCCTCATGCTCAAAGGCTACTCAGTTTAAAAAACAAAAATGAAAGTATTTCGTAGAAGTCTGAGCAAGGAACCAAATATTGATGCTAGAGAACTGAGCTGAAGATAAGTGCTATCATTACTCTAACTTGCTCCACTGAAACATTGCACATATCTTTCAACACTGAGTTGAGGGTGTTGCATTCTCAACACTGAAAAATTCTCTAATTCTAGATACCCACATTTCAGGTCCTGGGATAGATTTGAACTAATTGCATTTCTCTCTTATCATCAGAAGAGTGAAAAGATTTATACTGTTTCAGGTATGTCCTGTAGGACAAGATGCTTCACATCTTGGATCTGATTGTTCTCCTCTACTGTCATAAAAGTCTGGATGAAAAATTCAGTGGTATAGGGTTAAATATTCAGATTTCAAAATACACTTCACTGTAGTTGTTACAGCCCTTAGAATTTACACCAGTTAAGAAATTGTTTCAGGATGATGTACAGCACAACTCAGATCCTTGAAGGTTAGTGGTACCCAGAAAAATGAACACCTCAATACTTCTGTAAAGTACTAGGCTATTACTCGGAAAACTTTTCTTTTGCACTTAGTAGCATATTCTCTTATAGTGGATTTCAGAAGTTTCTAATTCATTGTACTCCTAGAACCTAGAACCAGCTGGAAAGTAAGAAGCATGAAATCATATTTATTAGCTATGCTGAATTGCTTCTTTATAAAATAAATTTACAGTTTTTCTAAAGACAGATGTTCAACATTGCATTACAAAATTGTTCTGCTCCCAGAAAGGATTTACTGATTTATGTAGTTCAAGGTTAAAGAAATCATCAAGTAGTAGTCAGGCATTTATAGGAAAAAAATTATAGACTAAGGTTGACCTTTCTAACAACCAGAGTTTTTAAAAAAACAACTCTGTCACAGATCGATTCAGTAAACATACACAAAAGCTGTTTAGAATCTTCCTTTTTATTTTTATATGTGAAAAAGAAAAGCACAGCTAACCTCAAAAAAAGATAAAGATATCTGACACTTCAGAAACATTCATTCTCTTGACTTTCTCTCACTCTAAATAAAGTCTGGTATTAAACCTTTTGAATATATATACTTTTAAATTATTTTTGGGCAAGACTATGGGATATTGAAATACACTGGCAATAATCAGAATCTCAGTTACTTTTAGCTTTCGAGAACTGGACAAAGAAAAATGAAAATATTCTAGATTCTGTGATATATTTCCTCTATTCTACAATCCCTCACTTAAAAACGAAAAGATATTGTGAAAGAAAACCTGTGAAAGAAAACACTGTTTTGGTTAGAGAGATATCACATCCTCCCAGGTGAGGTAGTTTTTGTTTGTTTATTTGCTTTTGTGTTTTTGTTTTTAACTTTTTACTTTCATTTTGTATTAAACTGATGCCATTGTTTACACTCAGAATGAAAAGAACTCTCACATATGAGATAGCGCAACTTCATTATCAGGTCCTGCTGTAATATAACCTTATGGAATTTTAAGACATAAGTAATTTAGTTATTTAACCCATCTAAGCTATTGTAGTATATTTATTCAACATTCATGAGTAGTACTTGACAATATGACAAAAAAGAGTGGTGGCAGCAGATCTTCCATTTTCACTCTGATAGTTGATTTTGAAGTTGCTTAGCCTTGAATGAAAGAGTGATTCAGTGTACAGTTTAAAGTGCCATAAACTTAATGTTAATGGAAGGAGCATTCCTGTCTTCTTCCCACACCTTCTCTTGTAGTATAGATAAGGAATAATAAGAATTGGGAATGGATCTAGTTTTAAAGAACAGAAAAGTAGTTTCAACACAAAACACTTTCCCAGACTGGCTATCTATGTATAAATGTTTTTCTTGTTCATTGAGGTAGGGAACAGAGGAAAGAGGGACAGGTTATGTGAGCTGTTAGTAGTAAAGATTAAAAAAAAAAAAGGTACTAAAAAGAAGTACAGTCAGAGGTACCCCATAGCTTTTAAAATATTTATAAAGTACAACAGACGATTTCAAAATCATCTAATTTAATGAGAGAAGGAGTATATCATAGTCCTCCTTAGTGGAGAAAGCCAGTGTTCTTTCCCTGACATCTGAAATAAATGAGAAAAGCTATTGAAGATCATATTTTGTTGCTTTGATCTATACTACAACTAGCTTGTTCCATCCCGCTATCCTTCTTTATTTCAACTATTTTATCATTGACTAATTCTTTTAGAGAAATTTCATTAAATATATTTTCTTTTTTGTTTGTTATATGAATTGATTAGAAATAGTTTTATTTTTATTAGATACAGATAAATTCTCTTTATACTGCATTTTGGATCCAAAATCTACCCTCCATTACATTCAAATGTGATTTTTTTCAGATGATGTTCTTTAAGAAGCAAAATTTGAGCCCAAAGTAAAATTTTGTGATATGACAAAACAAGGAAAAGCTGCAATTTAGATAACAAAAAGAAAATTTCTGCTGTGCCTAACTCTTCACTGAAGGTTTTGTTTATGCTGAATCATGGATAGAAGATAAAAGTATGAGATGCAAAGAAATGGCCTTCTGAGAGCTACCTTTTTGCTTCAGTCATAGGTGAACAAAGAATACATGGCTACAGAAGATAAATCATTACCTCGCATAACTTACGTGCACTGCTCAGAATGGAGGAAATGAGTACAAATTACGTTCTTTTTGGGTAGAAGGGAAATCAAGAAATTATATAATGTCTTTCTGAAGTTCAGAGACTCAGATTGTGTGCTAACTTAAAAAATACAGGTTTCTAAATGACACAGTAAGCTAGTTAAGGATGAACGCAGGAAAGGATGTTTACTTACTCATATTTTATCTTTTTTTCTGAAGAACTGTTCTGCACAAATTTTTGATGTACCTATGAATCTGTATAATTTAAGAACTTCTTGAATCTTGAAACCCCTTTCAAGAATTTCTTGTTCCTATTTTAGCCACCCCAATCAGCCCTGTTCCTACATCTATGAATAGTCTGAGCTCTCCAGAAAGACAACAGAGACAGACTTATTTTACAGTGAAAAAAAATAAGGTTTCTGATGTCATCTAAAGATCTCATCATTGTGAAATAGATGTAACACTACGATATGGTTTCCCTTCAGAAAGGGAAACAGAGTCAAAAGTGTATATGTTTTAGTTATAAATAAGCTGCTATGTAGATAACGTAGCATGATGATCTCGTTTTATTTTGTATTGCATCCCACTTCTTGTTAGGAATGACTTGACTAGTTCATTGATAACAGGTTATTAGTGGTTTCTTCCAAATATAGCTTTGTATATCTTATAAACATGGCAACAAATCTATTACAGTAATTGATTTGTTATACCTTCAGAGCATATCATTATACAAATTGATTCAATAGAAGATCATAAAGTGCATAGGCTACTTTCACACTTGAAGACAATATTAGGAACTGGATATTCAGTGAGGACATTTACAGTTAAAATTTTCAATTTTGATTCCCATTATTGTTTTTTAATAGTCACTATGTATTTTTTAAAATAGATTCTTAGAATAAATGCAAAACAAATATAAAAACCTTATCTAAATGTTTATGACTTGATGACAGCTATAGAACTTCTTTTCTGTGCTTAGAGAAGTTGCTGTAAATGTAGATAATCACGTTCAGCCAAACTGTTATCAGTGACTACATATATTGAATCCTAAATATACTCAATTTCTTTTTTATTGACTCTTTGGAGGGAATAAGTAGAATCTTCACACTGAACCTCCGTACTTCTGCACTCCTGGCTTGTAACAGTGAATAAATTTTGCTCTTTACACTGATAAGAATATTTTCAATTCTCTGCAAATTTATTGTAGCTGTGCTAAATAATAATAGTGAAATCATTTAGCAGAAAATGCCATTTAACACTAGGATGGAATAAATTAAGAAAGAAAATGTTTACTATAAATAAGTGGCTACATAAAATTGTACATGGTAAGTTCTTGTCTGGTAGGAACAACAAAAGAAAATACATTTTCACATAGATGACTAAGCACACTGTACAGAAGTCACACAGCTACACATTTATCAGCATACATACATAAGTAACATTAATTTATGAATATATTTAAGCCAAGTCGTTAATACAGATTTTCAAGATTTTTCTTACAGTAGCTATCCTTTTGAAATTCATCCCTACTTATAAATAATGGTTAAAATATTTTTTGTCATACGTATTGAGGAAACTTTCTTGGGCTGGCTCAAGATAGTATTATGGATGGTCAGCAGACACCTTACACAATTGAATGCAAGGTTTTCATTTTCACCGTCCACTTGAAGAGATGTGAGTAGGATGTTGTAGTCTAAATTATCTATCTCTGCTACGCACTTTTCTGTTGTAAAGGCACAAAGTCGGATCAGGTTGTCTGTGAAGGCCACTGGAGAATAAACTAAGAGAAGGTGTATGCACTGCTAGTGTCTGTGGATATTGGAAGGTGCTAGGTTGAAATTGTTGAGGTGTCAACTTCTGGATGATGGGGAAGGAGAATATCATTTGTGCAAATACCTCTAAAGCCTTTGCTTACCTCCTGCTCAAAACTATAGTGAATCTTCCACCTTTTTGTTAACTACTCCTCACTCCCTTCCTCTCACTAGCAGTAAGTCTCACTGTAAATTCAGTTCTGCTGACTATTTACAGTGCTGGGAAACTTTTTACTGTATCCATCCTAGTGCAATCGAAATCTTGGTTGTCTTGAAATCAATTGTCTTCCATGACCTTCACAGAGGCTGAATTTCCTCCAAAGACTACAGTCATCCTTCTGTATGTGACCACATAAACTGCAGCTCTAGGCAAGATACAGTCTTTCTTGCTTCTTATACGCATTTAAGTACACAATAAATATTTCATTTTTAACTACTGGCTTACAGTCATATTGAGAACATAGTCCCAACATAATTGCATTTCAAGCACTTTTAAACTTAAGGCAGAATGAGGCCATTTCTCAAACATTTTGCTGAACATAGACAAATATCTTTAAACACAATATTGTGGTTATTTCTTCTGTTGGATCCAAATTGGCATGTGCTGAGTTGGAGAGGGCCAAATTTCAACTGTACAGCTGTACAACATTTCTCTCCTTTTAGAGAAACATAATTTTCCCAAAGTCTTAATGCACAAATGAACTTGGACTGTATTTCAGGATAAAAATTTATTTAAAATTGAAAATAATTAGATTTGGCAGTATTTGGCTTGATATGAACACCTGGACAGTTGGATAAGTGATTAATATTTAAAGGAATTTGTAGTCCGACTTACCTTCTGCCATTCATCTCAGACTTGTCTTCAAGTGGAAGTACTTGGGAAGGAAGTAAGAATGTGAATATTGCAGAAGTGTGATTTTTAGCAGTATTACTTCTTGTATGAACATCCATATTTTTGTTTCTAGGTGTATTTTAACTGAATCCGTCTTAAAGGGATCATAAGGGAATCTATGTAAGGACATAATCTTTTGTGAAACCACTATTGTGAAATAGACATTCTAGACTATTTTGCTTTGCATAAATGGCAGTCTCAGTTTTCTATATACTAGAATAAAAAATGGTTTTATTTCACATTTCCTTTACTGATTGAACTTTCTGTGCAGAGACGGAGGATGTTATCTGTGTGAATCTACAACACTTCAGGAAAGTTTGAGACTAGGAAATCTGTGTGTCTTTTATCCTCTGAATATGATTAATGATGCTTTGTGTTTTGCAAGACATTATTAAAAACAGAAGCCTATGACTTCATTGTCTCTGACAATGACTTTGAACATGGGGTCAGTTATTCCACTTTTACATTTCTATGCAAGATTAAAAGAAAGTAAAAACAATTGCACTGGGAGGGGGGAAACTTTACACAGATGTGACAAAGCAGGATACACACACGTTTTCAATATGCTTCTTCTAGTGAAAATTCACTTCATTCATAGGATACTGCTGGTAAGCAAACATTTGTGACAGGCAAATCTAGCCATCAGGAAAACATACTGGATTCAGGGTTAGAATTGTTGAAAACATTAAGCAAAGAGCGTAGAGTTTGATTGGGGAAATTACAACAGATGCAATTTCTTATTTGCATTCCTGGACAGTGATTGTCAAGAATGTTGTCATTGTGTAGAACTGAAAAAAAATGTGCAATATCAAGAAAGTGTATGAAAACACTGTTGATGTATTAAATATAAGTACTTTTTGTTTTCACATAAAATACACTACTTTCACAAGTATAATATTCTTTATGTTTATATGTTTTATGGGCAGCATTGTTTAAAGTGCTGGAAATCCTAGATCCTCCTTCAATATCTAAACAGGAAATTATTTGCTCTTTTTGAGTTATTCTAGTCAGCTGTGATGCATTATTTTATTGAATTTCTGCAACGTAAGGGTTTTTTTTTTACTGATATCTTCATCTTTTGTGAATGTCAACAGGATTCCCATTGTACAAAAGGCCCAAAGGGGAAAACTTAAGTCCCTACAGAAATTAATGGGAAAATTCAAAATGCTTTCAGCAAAGCTGAGGTTTGCTATGTAAGTAAGTTGCAAATATGTTTGTAATAAAACAACTATCACTTTGCCCATTGACAGAGGGAAGAATATTATCTAACACTAGCTTTCTGCTATCAGAATGCTAGAAAATCATGGTACTTCTTTAGCCAAATTGGCTTTTTAACTGTTTTCAATTAACTTCAGTGCAAAAATTGGTCCATTCAATGAATCTTGTCTGTAACAGGCTAGAATAAATAGAGACACAGTTACAAATTAATCTTATAAATTATCAAGGTCTTTTTTTCTGAATGCTTTTTCTCTGGTATTTTATTATTTCGTTGGCCGTAAGTATATGGTCAATAGGAAGTGGAAGAATCAGTCAATGCAGCATTTTGAGGGTCTTCATTTTGGATATTCTTTGCCTTAACCAGAAGACTTTCCTAAAATACCTTTGATACAAACTTAAAATGCTTCCTCCTACCTGATCTGCTTTTTCACTTTCTTCTCATCAAAAGATTTTAAAAAAGAATTAATGCCTACCTCCTTTCATAGCTGAAAGTTCAGATATTAATTATTGTTACACAGTTCACTGAAGTTTAAACAAGGTGACCTATAGAGTTAAATCTTAAAAAGGAAAAAAGTAGTGAAGAATAGTAGGAATCTTTTTGTTTCACCAAAATTAAATAACAGATTTGATTGCATTTGCAACAAGATTTTCACTTTCTGGAATCTTGGGTTGCAGTTCAGTGAAAATACGGAAACAAGAATTTTTGGCTTGTTTGATACAAGGATAAAAGCCAAAAGCTAAGAAAAAAAACAAAACTAAAACCAAAAACCCAACCAAACAGATAATGAAAAACAATTTAAAAAAATGTAATTTTCAGCACTTTGCCATCTTCCTTCTGCATGCATCCTTTTCTGGCAGGTGGTCTCCTGTCAGAACTTGTTAGACTGGCACTAGCTCCCTGAGACTGGCACATGTCAAATTCCTAGTTACTCACCACTGAGTAACAAACAGGTATTATTATAAGATTTTTTTGTTGTTAAGAGTATTCTCAGACTCATTTTTCATGAGGAAATATTTGACAAGATATATAGAAATTATCTATCAATGTCTCTTGCAGTCTTCAGGTACTGGATTACAGATCCAGGGTACATGTAAATCCAAAAAATATCAAACCCCTCAACAGCTCAAGTCAGAGACTAGAGGGCATCTGGGATCTCTGAGATGAAATTACTGGTTCTTCTTAATTACCAGGTGAGTGCCATCTTCATGCCTTAAAAGGTAGGAAGCTTAAGAAGCTACTACATATGGCTCTTTACATAGTTACTATTCATGTCTGCCTGAGGAAACCTACACAGATGATAGAAGCACATAAGAGAAGGTAGGTGAGAAAGAGAAAACAAAAAAAACCCCTTAAGAATACTTTGCTCTGACATATATATATGTGTTTTTGAAATCACCTATAAGTGTGTGAACAAAGAACAAACATGGGCAAGGCTTGTATTTAGCAAATAAAAATTAAAAATAAGGGCAATTCTTTAATGTTGCTTTACTGATACTTTTGCTTTTGTTTGTGAAAATAACCTTTCCAATATAAAAAATGATTTTATTATCTAGTGTAGTATGTGTTGTACTATCATGTTTTTTATGTGTAGCTATGTCACTCAAGCACATATATATGCATGTACATAAAAATTTCTTTCGTGAAAGTGAAACAGAACTGTGTCCCAGTTATTCACTGATGGATTCTGCATTTACTTAGCAGTAGTATAAATCTGATGGAGTCTATTACTCCACACAGTAATGGAACTCATCTAGTTGTAGTTTAACCAAGAGCAGCCTCTTGTCCATTCTCCCCAGTTTCTCTTTATAATCAATTTCAGAGAATTATTGTTCTAATGTTACATACACCTTACTGGTTACCAGGCCACAACCTGACCTTAAATTCGTATGAAAAATTAAGTGGAAGGCAGATGATTGAGCCATGGTTTCTTTCAGTTTCATATCACTGCCCTTGCATCTGGTCGGGAGGGAAGAAAAGCAGTTGCCTGATACCTTGATGTCACTTTTAAGTTTTACACTGAAAAAGCATTGAGCGGGGTTTACTCAGAATCATTTTTCAGGCAATTCTTCTTCCTGGAAATGTGATGATGTGAAGACAGACAGAACTGAGGGAAGAAACAGTCCAAAAGCCATCTCCCTCACTCTATTATTACGAATCACTCCTGTTATAGAAGAAAAACTACACATACTCAGCATGCTTCAAAGGAGGGAAATGATGTGACAAAGCCATAAAGTTAAAGTAAACAGCTCTGATCTAAACACAAATTTAATGTCTGCATATTTTTCCTTTTAATTAAAAAGTATTTTGAGACTGTACTTACAATATGTGACATTGAGTTAATAATATACTAAATCAGATTGTAGCTAAGTGTCATATCTACATAAAAGAACTTCATATAAGAACCACATAAAAAATGTGGTTGATCAAGTTAATTGAATGAGGGATTTAGATTGTAGTAGCCAAGGTAAAACTAACTTCTAAAAAACACATACTTTGAAGTGAAGTTTGTACTGCGTTTTGAATACCGCATTGCATTGCATTTGTACCAAATTTCATGTTAGGATTTAAAACACTTTCATATTTCAGATAAACACAACTACATTTTTAGGTTAAGATCTTAATCATATTAGCCTGCATACATTTCAGAATTAGACAGCGGGTGAGTTTAAAAATGAAACTTCTGATTCTCAGTTCATATTTTTCTTTCTCTTTTATAACAGGCAAATCTTACACATCAGAAATAAATACAGCAAAGTCATCTGATAACATATTTGCTCTGTGCCCTCACTGATGGTCTGTCAAATAAATCATGTGTTAGTTGCAAAAATGTGAACAACTAATAGGGGACAAAATATCCAGTGCTTGCTTTGCTGTTAAATTAAAAAGACCTGTTCTATTCATAGAGGAACATGGCAGGATACTACTTACTTCAGCCCATAGTCAGTTTCAAGGACTGATAGAATTTTTCTAAGACCATTTGAACAAAATTACCAGCAGAGCAAAAGTACAGCAAAGTGGTAGGTATATAGGAAGTTGTCAATTGATTTGGTAACGCAATCTACCTAGAAACTACTCAGAAAAAAAAAGAATAGTTTTCCATTCCAGGAAAGTTATTACTGTTGTTGTCTCTGAATTCAGAGATAGCTCCTGTTATTCTTTCCTTGGTCACTAACTATAGACTAATGAGAAAAAAAGAAAGCAGAATTATTTCCTTCATACACAGCAAAAAATTAGCCAGTAAATATTGTTACCCCCTAGAAGTCAATATGCTGGTGGCTATGGACACTTAGGTGATGGCTAAGAGCAAGTTCTACCAACCTTTAGGCACCTTTAGAAATTTTAAACTCCCCAGTAGTTATAAGATTAAAACCAGAACTTCCAAGATAGGTTTCTTTCTGGCATGCTTTGATTCTTTCTGTACTTTATGATTGAATGAATTTGGCCTAGATGTTCCCATATTTTTTTACTGATTTAGATGCCTAACACTGATCTAGATATAAGGATTAAATAAATTATTTTTCTTAGAAATGATAGATATGGCTTGACATGGGAGAAAGTAGATAAAGTCAGGACCTCTTTTCATACTTTTGAAATTGAATCTGCTGTCCAAATTACAGACAAACTTTGGAAAATCTGAAAAAAAAAAAAATGCTTTTGCAGGCCTTATTCATGGTTTTCTACCATACTAATGAATTAACTTCAGTAGGGTCATCTTAATCTTCACTGAGTGAAAGTGCAATTAGGTAAATTGTTTCTTCTGAACCCAGTAGATTCTGAATCCAGCTTCTACTGACTCTTTGGACAAAAGATAACAGTTAAGAATTCAGCACTCTTTTCTATTCAACTATGACACAAGAGTTCACAACAAACTGTTTTGATCTTTTCTATTTCAAATCCCTCAAGCAAAATAGGATATATCTACACAACAATTACTTAGTTCCAAAGGAAGTGAGTTGAAGTGTATCTGTAAAGATACAGCATCATTTGCATCTTCTCAATGCATTAAACACAGCAAGAAAATATTATATTTAATTATTTTGAATGACTGAAGATTAGCTAAAATTAGTACGATGCCACAGCCAAATTCAGATTGAGTATGAAGTCAAGGAACCTATATATAGCAGAAGCTATAACCTGATCCAAACTAACTTTGTGATTTACTATCTCAGGCTTTACCTTCTCTTGGTTTACTATCTGAGACTGCATCAAAAGTCTCTCTCCAGACTTTTTCCAGAAAAAAATTAACTATATTTTCATAGGTATTATGTACTTCATTGATTTTCAAAACAGTGCTGATCTTCAGATTTTTTCACATTTGGATGATATCTTACTGATCTGATGGAAAACAATGTAAATGCTGTGCTATATGGATTCATGAGCCAGAAGACGACTGAGATGGACCTTAGAGTTCACACCATGAATCCCAGTGCAAAAACACTGATTTACATTTCTTTTCTTTTTCTTTTTCTTTTTCTTTTTCTTTTTCTTTTCTTTTCTTTTCTTTTCTTTTCTTTTCTTTTCTTTTCTTTTCTTTTCTTTTCTTTTCTTTTCTTTTCTTTTCTTTTCTTTTCTTTTCTTTTCTTTTCTTTTCTTTTCTTTTCTTTTCTTTTCTTTTTTCTTTTCTTTTTTTCCACTAGGACAATTAAAAAATTTGTCTGATAATGTTCTTTCTCCATTAACACACTGATTACTTAAGTGAAAACACTAAAGAACACGAACTTCTTGTTTCAATAACAATACACAATCCTTTCTGATCTATGTGTTACTGAAATCTGAAGAACAGAAAAATAGATAAAATGTGTCTTGGATTAAAACAATATTTGTTGGTTTTTATAGTTTGGGTGTGAAAAGGCATACATAATCAATAAGTTGCAGGGCAGTGGTAAGCTATTAATGCCATTCAAATGCAGAAAAAAATGGGAATATTAGTCACAACTCGGCAACAGATTTTTAATATAATTTTTAACATTATGGTTTTGGTTTATGCTAGTGTTCTTGCTAATAAGCGATTCAAATTAATTTCAGCTGGTGCCAGGAAAATAGCATGTTCAGCATTGTTACGTAATACATATGTGTGGAATCCACTGCTGTTTTATTAGACTATGAAATTACAGCTCACTCTCATGGAATAATTAAAAAAAAATGCTATGGAAAGGGGCATTATGTAATGCCTAGCTATAAACAATAGACATATTTTTTAATGTGAGCAGTAATAGTCCCCGTAAATGTGTACCATGTATAGCATTTTATTTTGAAATATGGAATAGTCTACTCAAACTGAAAACCATATGCAATGGCTAATGACCTGTGGAATTTGCAAGCAAACTTTTAGTACTTAACAGCGTTATAGAGGAGAATGCAGCAGTAGATGACAGAATTTACAGTATTACAATCTAATGAAATCCTCCTGTAAAGGTGTCTCAAGTTATATTTAAGATTTTCTTGAATTTATTTTTATTATTGTTATTATTATTATTATTATTATTATTTTGAAGTTATTTGGTGTAATGAAAGTTATTTGGTGTAATGAGAAGAGAGATATTGACTTTAATGATTTCTGGTAATCTACTTATTTACTAGGAGTCATAGTATTAGTTCATTTAAAAAAAAAAAAAAAAGAAAAAAAAGTTTACATTCACCTGGGGAAACAAATCTGCAGAAACACAACTTAAAGAAGATTTTATTATCGTCAGTAAATTCAATTTCCTATATTAGAAAGAAACCTTAGTAAAGTTCTGGTAATTATGAATTAGCAAGATACATATTTCCTTTAGACTAAAAGAATAAATGTAGTATTCCATAAATACTTTTGTAGATTGAGGACATAAAGTCTCTAAGATAAAAGTCTTTAAGATTACAGCAGTATTTCTACTGTTTTACCGATAATATTGACAAACTCTGAATCAATCCTTCAATGTAAATAAAGTTTAATAAAATACACATACTTGGAGAACAATCATTTATATTAAAAATGTCAACTTCATTCATTAGTTTTGTTACACTTAGAGATAGGACAAAGCGTGTTACTGTTGTTGAACTTTTACGTTAATGCAGAAAGCTGAAACTTTAGAATAATACAATCACAGAATGGCCTGGGTGGAAAAGGACCTCAAAGACTGTCTAGTTTCAACCCCCCTGCTATGTGCAGGGTTGCCAACCATCAGGCCAGGCTGCCCAGAGCCACATCCAGCCTGGCCTTGAATAACTTCGGGGACGGGGCATCCACAACCTCCTTGGGAGTGCATCACCACCCTCTGTGTGAAAAACTTCCTCCTAATATCTAACCTAAACCTCCCCCGTCTTAGTTTAAAACCATTCCCCCTTGTACTATCACTATCCACCCCAGTGAAGAGCTCACACCAAAAGTGTTTTAATGTTGTTATGTAAAATTTCATACAATTTCAACTTCTGAATAAGATTTCATGAATGAAATAAACCTACTAGATTATAAAAATCTGGAAATGCAAGATTATTCATCATAATTATATATTATCTGATGTCCTTTCCTGCCGACGTCAAATGTCATAGATAACATCAGTTTTCCAAACATTGCAATCTTTTCATTGCTCAGTGAATCCTGAGATAAAAAAATAAGCACTCACTCAGCTTAAAATACAGTTTAACAGCTCTGAATAAACAGAGGCTGATCTTGATAGATATAAATTTCTCTTCCACGAAAAAAAATAAAATCAAAACTTTCTATGGAATTAACATTTAAATTGTACTAAATGTACCTAAATGTACATTACTCTGCATTAATTCACATTTATCATTCAACTAGGTTGGATTCCAAAACAATTTATGTTAATCTCAGTGGAGAGTGTCTTATCTTTGACTTGGTGAATAGATACAACAGAAGTATATCTGTTGGAGAGCACCCAGAGGAGAGCCACAAAAATAATTCAAGGAATGGAACACCTCCCCTACAAGGCCAAGTTCAGAGACCTGGGGCAGTTCAGCTTGACGAAGAGAAGGCTCTGGTGAGACCTGAGAGCAACCTTTCTGTATCTGAAGAAGGGTGATTAGAATCATAGAATCATAGAATCGCTTGGGTTGGAATGGACCCAAAGGATCATCAAGTTCCAACCTCTTTGTCACAGGCGGGGCCACCAACCTCCAGATCTGGTACTAGACTGCGTTGCCCAGGGCCTTATCCAACCTGGTCCTGAACACCTCCTGAGACAGAGCATCCAGCCTGTTTCAGCACCTCACCACTCTCTCTGTGAAGAACTTCCCCTGATATCCAATCTAAACCTTCCCTCCTTGAGCTTAAAACCATTTCCCTTTTTCCTATCACTACAAAAGAAAAGGACAGACTCTTTAGCAGGGTCTGTTGTAATAGCACAAGGTGAAATGGCTTCAAACTAAAAAAGGGAGATTTAGATGGGTTATAAAGAAGAAGATTTTTACCATAAAGATGGTGAGGCACAGGAACATGTTGCCCAGAGAGGTGTTGGATGCTCTGTCCATGGAGACACCCAAGGTCAGACTGGACGGAGCTCTGAACAACCTGATCAAGCTGTAGCTGTCCCTGTTCATTGCAGGGGAGTCGGACTAGATGACTTTTGAGGGACCCTTCCAATTCAAACAATTCTGTGATTGTATGAGTCTATGATATAAAGTGTGCAATAATTAAGTCAGTCTGGACTTTTCGTTTTCTAGCATTTCCTTAGTTATAATGTCTGAAACATTTTGACTTACAGTTATCATTCAGTTAGACTTAGGCTTGATTATGTTTGTGAACTTGAAGTAAGCAATAGTTCCAAGCTTTCATCAAATCTCTTTGAGAGATTTGAAACACTAAGAGTTAGAACACCAAATAATTTGTAAAATGATTAAGACTAAATAGCAAAAGTATGTTTGTCTTAGTTTTATCTGGGATGGAATCGTTTTCTTCAGAATATCTGGTATGATGCTATGTTTTGGTTCTAGGAGTAAAAACAGTTTTGATAACACATGGATGAATACAGTTGCTGCTAAGCAATATTGTACAGAGCCAAGGCTATTCACAGCGAGGAGCCCAAGGAGCTGGGAGGGAACAGAACTGGGACACCTGACTTAAATTTTCCGAAGGGATATTCCATATCATATGACATCATGCAGAAGAAATTTTGGAGGGGGTGGGAGTTCATCTCACTCTTCCATTGCTCAGGGGGATAGCTGGGCATCAGCTAGGGGATGATGAGCAATTGCTTGTGCATCACTTGTTATATGCATTCATATGTGTATATATATTTGTCATAATTATTGTCCTTTTCTTTCTCTCTATCTAATAGCTTGATCTCAACCCACGAGTTCTACTTAATTATTTTTGCTGATTCTCTCCCTCCTTCCACTGGGAAGGGGGGGAGTGAATAAATCGTTGTGTGATGCTCAGACACTTGCCTGTTTAAACCACAATAATGTTTCAAATCATAATGGAAAATAGATGTAAGAGCATTCAATAAACCTACAGCTTACAATATGTAACAAAAAGGGAGCCATGGAAGTTCAGGGTCCATTTAAAAAAAAAAAAGTTATTTATAACCTGGATAGTTTTCCTGTTTTCTATTAACACCCTGCCATTTTTCACTTAGCCCTTTTTACAACAGTTGCATCCAGTGATGGAATCTGAGATCCACCCACCTCACTAAATAGAATACTTTCCTTCTTTTTATTTTCTCCTTTCTTTTTTCTTTCTTTTTTCCAAGCAAAGGTGATAGTGTTCACCTCCCATTCTGTGTTCTTCCACAGATACTTTTTTTTTTCTCCAGAGACTCACACATTAAAGTTAAATCAAAACAAAAGTTGTGTGTCTGTCTGTGTTTGTGTATTAGTACTTCGTTGGAAAGCATTCAGTGATCTATTCCAACTTAAATTTGAGGCCTAGCCCAGTGGAATGAAATGTTTATTTAAATACACCAATTTAAAAAATTAAAATTAAAAAATATTCCCCACAATAAAGATTAAACCATACATCAGAATAGTCTGAGTGTTCTACTAGGGAAACTCGTGACCTAGTTAGTGGTGACTGACAGGGCTACCCGGTGTGCCCGTGTGTCCCTTGTTTAGGTTTATCAGATAAGTGGTGAAATGTAACACTGATGGTGTTAGTTTTCTATCTGCATTATTGTTGAATAAACAAAAACTGCACAGGATTGTTTGGGACTTTTCACGCATTTCAATTCTTAATTTGTTTTTTCTTGTAATGTTCCTGTTTCTAATTAACTGCATTTAGGAGAGGATTAACTCTCTTTTTGCCTTAACAAGGTCGATCATGTCTAGTTTTACACTCGGAGTGAGGCTTTCTACTGTAATTACAGTTTATGTCACAGAAACTTGAAAAAACCAACACATAATAATACTTTTATTTTTCTCCCAAACTGAGATTGTCTCCTCAATTGAAATAAATTACATATGATAACAATTTTATACATTTTGGAATTAAATTTTTACTATTATATGTACAATTAAAAAACCTTTTTCAGTAGTGTGAATAGCTATACTGATAGAAAATGCCTATCTATGCCAAGGATGAGAATTCTCAGTTTTGATTCTCCAAAATTGAGAGGGTTTCCAAATTAGTTGTACTGAGTCTGGGATGTATTTCATTTTCTTCATAGCAGCTGGTATGGCTTTGTGTTTCAAGTTTGTGATCAAAACAGTGCTGATAGCACACCATTGTTTTAACAGTGCCTGACCAGTGTCTGCAGAGCATCAGGGCTTTCTCTTTCTCTCTTGCCCCCTCCAGTGAATAGGCTGGGTGATGTATAAGAGGTTGGGTGGAGACTGCAGGGCACATACGCCAAACTAATGAAATTTAAATTAGTTTCTTGTTTTCTTCTCTTGGTAGAGAGTAAGAACCATGAATCCTCAGAGGTCTCCTCAGAGAACTTCCATTTCATCCTTAAACTGCTCTTCTACATACGTAAGATTAATAAAATGTCTTTCTGGGCCCTATTATTTAGGCAACAGCTTGGGACATTTTCTTTACTACTTCCCATTGATAATGTTATTGTTAAAACCTAGTATTTAGTATTTTATTGATCCAAGATATGGCTAAACTTATATTTCCATCTGTGAAGAATAAACGATTATCCTCCAAACTTCCTCATATATGGAATTCTTACCTACAGATACTTTATATAAATCCAGTTTACTGAGATAGATACTTTCTAGACTAGTAAAATTCTGATGATACTAATGTTCTGATGTCATCAAAATTCTCCCCTTTGTTTTCTTAGCTTTCAAATTCAGTTATGCTGCATAAGAAATAATAAGGAAAGTCTTAACTGTAAAAGACGTGAAATCTGAGAGATATATCACCCTCTATGAATTCCTGAAAATCTGCTTTCATGCATTTTAAGTAGGGTCAATAAAGTCAATAAACCATCTGATACTACAAAATACATTTACCCAGTAATAATAAAATATCTAGAGATAATAAAAAGGTGAAGTGCTTAGTATGTATTTCTTCTCAAATCAACAACTTTAAAACAAAATCCTACCATTTCCATCCATTTGCATTATTTTCTTTTGAAGTCACATAAATCTGAATGCAATTACTTAATGCAATTAAGTATGAATCTAGCATGAAATGCAGAGTGACAGGATGTTAAAAGCTTTCCTTTTGAGTTGTAAATACTTCATGTTACATGGGTAACATGTTGATGGAACTAAATAAGTAAGAGTACTGCTGCTGACTTGCTGCAGGCAGCTCATTGTGTGACCAGGGTTAGCTATCCAAATAACTTACTGATTTCACAGTTAATCTTTGTCGATAGTTTAGATCACTGACCAGCATTTCCTGGAACTTTGTACATCCCAAAACTGCCATGAGATATTCCCACCCCTTTAGCAATATAGGAGCAATAAATGGATATGTTTATTAAAATATGTAGTTGTCTTACATTAAAAATCTTAGAGAACTATTCGTGTATTTTGAATAATCACTCATACATAACCCACATGAACAATTCATGACTAACAGATTGTACCTTTACCAACTAGTAATACTTTAACTTACAAATCAACTCACTTTCAAAAAGTGATATTAAAATAAAGAAATAGGTGATAAGGGGTAGGACTTCTAATATCCTTAAGAGAAGTAGTAACTTAAGATAGATTCACTTATGAAATTTATTATCTATTTTGCTTTTATCACCTTAGTTGCATTGCCATCTAAAGAGCATAGTTGTTGTGGATTAATCCTGGCAGGCAGCTAAGCCCCACACAACTGCTTGCCCACTCTTCTGCAAGTAAGATGGGAAAGAGAATTGGATAGGCAAAAGAGAGAAAATCTGTGGATTGAGATATGCAGTTTAACAGGTAGAAGAAAAGATGCAGGAATAAAGCAAAACAAGGGATTTATTTGCTACTTCTCATTGGCAGGCAGACATCCAGCCACTTTCAGGGAAGCAGGGCTCATCATGAACAATAGTTTCTTGGGAAGACTTACATCATCCCTCCAAGCATTCTCCTTCTCCTTCCTTCCCCATTGCTGAGCATGATGCCACATATATGTGTCTTTGGCCATGTGGAGTTGGATGCCCTGGCTGTGTCACTCCCAGCTATTAGGCACCCTCTTGCCCTCCTTGCTGGCATGGCTGCAGAAAAGGCCTTGATGCTATACAAACACTGCTAAGCTAAAAAATCAGTGTGTTATCAACTGTTCTGGGCACAAATCCAAAACATAGCACCATATAAGCTATTATAAAGGAAGCTAACTCTGTCTTAGCCAAAACCAGTACAATGGCAAATAGGCATCTCAGGAGATGATCCTCTGGGTAGAAGAAATAAAATAAAATAAAATAAAATAAAATAAAATAAAATAAAATAAAATAAAATAAAATATAAAATAAAATAAAATTGAAAAGTTAAGATGAAAAAATATTCCAAAGATTTGTGAACAGCTCTCCAAAATAGTTCAAAACTAAACCTTAATCCACACCAGACAGAACCAGAGAGATGTGACCAAAAGAACGTAATATGCTCCTCATATAACATACATTAAAGAGCATAATCCAAAGATTGAAGCATTTTATGCTTCCCTCTATTCAATTATAAGAGTTTGAAAAGAAAAAAAAGCTAATAAAGCATGACTTGAAAAGAGATGTTGATGTACAGATAGTGAAAGAAACATCTTTCTGAAGATGTGGGAAGGAAATTTTGGGTACATCATATGGATTACACTCCTTTACCAATTTATATAAATAAATTTTAATTTCTCTTTCTTTCTATAAGTTACCTAAATAAACTGATTTGCAAACTGATCAGATGAGAAGCAGGAAGTACTCAAAAAATGTGAATATCTTTCTAAACTGCCTGAGCAGGGTGGAAATAGCAACCAAGGGATGAAAAGTGAGAAATAAGCTCACATTGCTAATATTGTCAACATTTTTGTGGATTAACCAAACAAGAAGAAAGGAGAAACATAAAATGTTGCCTCACAATTCAAAAAACACTGTAAAACTTCCATAAGAAAATATAGGTCAAGTGGACCTGATTTCTGGAAATGCTGTTCTGGCTGGAATGAGTGATGATGGCAATGTAAGAGTATGGTAGCTATTTATTTATTTTTTTTCCCATTGAAAACTTTAAACTGGTTGCCCTGATTTTGGCATTTTTTTTCAAAACTTTGTTTTACTTTTCAAACTTTAATTCTCTGATATTTTATGTAATACCTAAAATAAAATTATGAAAAGCATAAAAATGTTGTAAGAACACTAAGTAGATGTATTTGTATTTCTATGTACTTCTGAAGTCACATTTGCAGTATTGTGTTGTTGTTTTCCATGTGATTCTTTTGATAAGTATCCCACAAGCCTAGGAATTTGAATGTCTATGAGGTTTGAAAACAGGAGAGGGACTCTCAATTACATACCTGTTTGAAACTAAGCTGATTTGCAGTGAAACTCATTATTTCGTGCTTTCCATAAGACATAATGGTTATAACAAAGCTGTTTTGCTTTTATAGTCAAGAAAAGCTGAATGTACTATGGAAAATTGTGCTCAAGGGAATAATCTAGTACCCTGTAAAAGTGGAAGTTAGTAGTAACCGTTTACAATCCATTTCCTTCTCAAGCTGTCTGTCAACTTCAGTGCATGTCTTTCCACACTGTAGTAACTGTCCTTTACAATCCTCTTTGCACATCAAATAACAATAATTTAACTGTCAGAAAGCAAAAGGACCCAATGGCACTTTTACAATGTTTTCTGAAAAAGCGCTGTAACGTATTAGGCCTTCTGATTTTATTTAGATTCTGACAAGAAACCAAGATTCATGTTAAATAACAAGCTTAGAAGACAGATGTTAAGAATACTTCAGACATTTATGAATCAGAATATATTTAATATTGCATCATTTTTCTTTGCCATGCACTCACAGAACTAAATTTAATTGAATGACTAGATGGTGCTAATCAGTATAATGGCTAATGCAAATTTTAATTAATCTGAGGATCTGTGCCTTCCCAGTTTGGAATCAGACGTTTTCTGTAGTGGGTTTGAATCTTACTGGCTCTGGGAGTCAGAGATGTGAAGCAAGAGCATTTCCTTAAGATCTGCAGAGCTGCTGGTGTTAAGACTGATGAGATGCTATTCTTCCAGTGAAGTTGCATTAGTTTGCACACTGACTTCAACTAGAAAAAGATGAAGATCGGGCTCCAGATTTTCTTTCACTTTTAACTGTTAATTGCCATATCAAACAAACAGATTGCATGTATGGACATGAGGATTAATAGCTCTGAACCCTTTGAAGCACTCAAAGTAATTTTTAATGGATTAAAGGCTCCTCACTTCTGCCTTCTAGCCACTAAATTCTGCAGTAAGAGGAAAGGTCCTGATCTCTGGAAATCATGCCTTGTTAAATTTCCTTAGCAAAAAAGATGATACTGTGTAGCCTTCCATGTGGTTACTGTTAAGTCACATCCTTGCTGTAAATTACCATTGTGCAGCTAAGATAATCAGACGTGACAAATGGCATTGTGGCAAATCATCCTGGGTAGTTTCCCTTGCAATACAGAAAATACACCAGAAGAGGCTTATACTGCTTTTCACTAGCCAATGAGGAGCCATTGACTTTGAGCCGCACTTACAAAAGAAAAAGAAAGATTGTAGGCAACTACAGAAAATCTGATGGGGAAAAATGGTAAAACAAGGCATAGGAAACCATGTGGAAAGAAATTCTATTTTGGAAAGAGTTTTTCAAGGAAAAATGAAAAATATTTTGCTAAATTAATTTTCTGACTTTTGTTGTAAAACCAGAAGAAGCATGGGTTTTACAAAACTGTATGAAAACAAACTTAAAGCTTAATAGAGATGAATATTCATTGATGTTAATAATGAATTTTATTTGAAAATGAATTTCTTAGCGAAAATGTTCTATTCCAATTTAACAAACACTTTTTCCTATTTTGCACATACATACAAGATAACTTGATAACAGAGCAGACGTTATACATGCTTTAGCTTATTTTCTGGAAAGACAATTGATGACAAACAAACATAAGTGCCATAAGTGCTACAGAATGGATCCTGTCACTATTGTTGAAGATATAGTGAACAGGGTTTTTTTTTTTTTTTTTTTTTTTTTTTTTTTTTTTTTTTTTACTGAAAACCTTACCCTTTGCGTTGGGAAAAAGACAATCATGGCCTTGGAAAATAAAACACACAGATAAAAATGGACCCTGAAGAGGCATAATACATAGTAGAAGTACTTTTTAGATGCTTTCTATTCTTTCACTTCATTAATTTTGAAATTTTATTTGTGGAAGTGGTTGCTGAGAACCACCATTTGTTTAACATTTGTTTATGTAAAAGAATCCTCAAAAATAAAAACAAATAGCCTTTACTCATGTCTGTGAGTATAGGTTTTTTTTTAATAGCTTTTTCAGAATCACCTGTGGTGGTGCATATCTGGTGATAGCATCCAAATTCTTCAGTCACTTTAGTGTCAAAGAATACTTGAGAGGCTACAGAATTTAAGCTCTAATCTAGGCATTTCTTCTAATTTTACTCTTACATTATATAGTAATGCTGTGTGTATAGAGAGTTGTTCTACAGTTCAGATCTGGTGATAATGTAAAAAAACTGTTTAGAAATTTAACCAGCTGCTAAATCCTTAAGCTAAAACATACTTTTCTGCTGACAAACTTCCATTTTAACCTTCTTTGTATTGTAGATTGTTATCCGTCTGTCTGTCTGTCTGTCTGTCCATCTGAAGATAACATTTTGAATACCAAAAATATCAATAACTCATGGATCTTTTCCAGTGTCACCTTCCAGCTCTATTTAAGAGAGTTTTTTACTCAGCTGAGTGCATGTTTACTAACTTTTTCTTCCCCAGGTAATTCTCACTCTCAAACTTATTGTAGTTATAGAATTACAAGCAACTGAAGTGATAATCTCTTTATTGGCTTTATGTTCTGTATTTGCCTTGCCAGATATCATGCTAGAAAACCATAAAATAGGATTGTATTATATGGGTTGTATAATGAAAAACAAGTAACATCACAGCGTTAAGATACATATCACTGCTATTATGGTAATGTAATGTGTATAAACCTCGGAGAATTCTACTTTGAAATATCAGTAGCTTTTAAATGGTCATTTAATGTGAAATTCAAATATTAACTCAAAAAAGTAAGAAAACTTAGATTTTGCAATTTTGTTTCCTTTTCCCTTTTTTTAACCAATGATAAAATCAGCTTCTGTTTGTACATATACCTTTTCTCTTGTATGTTTGTTTTTGTGCTTGTTTCTTACACACATACAGCCATTTTGGAAAAGAAAAATGAGAGGTCATTTCCATTCAGCACTCTGAGGACTCACCAAAGTCGGAAAAGGTTTTAAAAATTACCATCTGTGGAAAATAAAAAAAAGAGAACTCAAACCCAGGCCTCCCAAACAAATATAAAATATAGCACTTTAATAATGAACCAGTTAAAAGATATACTACAGACCACATGTTAGCTCAGACTGTGGATCTTTGTTATTCAGTGGAAACCAAAAATTTCACAGACTGTACTCTGATTGTGAATGACTTGTCCTTAACAACAGCACACCTGTATTTTTAACAGTGTATGCCCTAGGCCTAAGATGTCCCCTTGTGAACAGTTTACACACAAAACTATGACACCTCTGGGCTATGCACTGAGGCAGGATGCAGATCAACAGCTCCTGCCAAAGAGGTTATTATCCTTAGCCATTCACTTCCTTCCTTATGCCTCTTGCAAATGGTTTTTGTCATCTTGACCAGTTCTGCCAAGACATGGGCAGAAAAATCTATTTGCTAAAACATTCAAGCTAATTATGCTGACTGGGGAACTGGAACCAGATTAGGGACACAAACTTTTTACACAGATCAGTGAGAACCAGAACAGCATGTCTGACTGTCCTTAATGTTTGGAATTGCTACTGTACGTTCCCCTTCACAAGCCTCAGACTTTTGCCATCTGAGTACTGATGTATATTAATTCTCATGGTTTTAGAAAGATTTCTAGCACGTGGTTATTCTTGCATTTTCTTTCTATAATTTTTTTTTTTTTTTTAATCTGTTGATTTTCTCAGTTGCTGGGGTAGCTCTGTACATCAATAGACTCATGGAATGCTTTATCTCTTGATCCTCTCAGGGTCTGCTCCGTGGTTACAGGTGGATTACATTGTCTGGAGCACACATGGGTTTTCAGAATATGAATCAAATATTACAGTAAGGAGCAAAGCAGAAAAGTCTGAACGTTCATTCCCCAAGTTTGTGGATACTATTTTCTATAGGTAGTGCATGATTCACATGAAGGGATTTCGAACCACATTGCTGGAGACAGCTGAGAAATGCATAGCTGCCATTCATAGTCTGAAGAGAATCTAGGTGGAGGAAACTGCTCTTTTCCAGGCCTTTTTGTAAAGTGACAAATGGGAAGTCAGCTAATCAATTTTTATCTTTCTTTATCTAAGTTAGAAGAATAGTACTTCTGTGGTGATGTTAAATTTATTAAGCATTCTATGAGTACAATTCACTTGGGTATCTGAATTTGATTTGTTAATCAAATACTGTTCTTGTATTAGAATTGACTTAGTTTAAATGAATTAGATAGTTAATTTCAAACAAAGGATAAAGAGCACCAACTATTCTGATTCTTCAGTACTTCCCTATTTTGTGTTTTATATTCTGAATATTCAATTCTGATAATAATTCAGTAAATATTATTTTACAGAGAAAGAAAATCTGCTCACCAAGAAATAAAACAGTTATTGCTTTGTATTTTGTTGTATTTTGTTTTATATTTCCACAATTTTGGACTAAATCACAGATAAATTTAATCCTGTGTTGAATTTATCTCAATTAAAAATAGCTTAGAATACTCACCAAATGTCATTGTCAATTTGTACAGGCACCCAATTAATATTCACATGGCATACCTATATTGAATTCACTAGATGCTAAAAGTCAAATAAGCATAGATAAAAAAGTGAAACCATCAATAGATATTACTTGTTATCATTTCATAAAACATACCTGTATAGTAGAAGTATGTATATCTAATTTTAGTTATTACACTGAAATGTGTTTTCTGGAGAATTATTTCCAGTCTAAGTAACCATGTGGAAGCCGAAAACCATTAAGAAAATGAAAATAAGATGGCTTATATCACCTGCATAACTTATTTTGTTCTTTGCCTCCAGGCTTCAAAACCCGCTTCCCATATTCTTTCCTCTCTTTAGAAACAATGTACATAAGTTTAATTTATCCCAGGTCCCAATAGAAGGATCAGATTTTAAGCATTTAATGCTGTGGTTTCAAATCCAATTTTACAGTGCTCATCATTTCAGAAGTGACAGAATTCAAAGTGAGCATTTATATTAAAAAAATAAAAAGAAGAAACGAAAAGAAGCATAACAACTGAACTGCTCAATATGAATGTGCTTTTGTTTTCCTAAGATAGAACTTTTGTCTGAAGATGTAACTTAATGATAGTTTCCAAAAATATTTCCTAGGAATAATTTCTAGTGTAAAAATTGTTTCTTATTCAAAATGAGAAAAGATTTAAAGTAAAACCTTGCATTTATGAGTATATTTTTATGTTTGTTCTTCTACTAGTCCTACTGAAACTAGTGTACAGGAGCACAGAGAGTAGAATAATCACTTTGCTGTTTTATGTGTGAATTAGCTTGTGTATTATCCTAATTTCCTTTATTTGAATCGGTTTTGGTTAACTTGATATCAACTTGAATTATACAGTACCATCTCTTATTCTGAATGTGTCACTAGAAGAACAATAAAAGATTCAAATAATCTCTTCTGCCTCTATAATACATACCAGTGAACAACCTCTGCCATTTGAGTCAATCTGTATAGATGTGTTCACTGTTCTACTCATCAACTCTACCACTGCTAGTGGATTAGTATCTGTATTTTCACTGTATGTATGGTCTGCAGCCCTACAGCAAACATCATAATATAGTAAAATATAATATCTAGAGCTCATTAACAGTTTTCTATCATATTTCCAGCAGGTAAGATCTGTTTCTGTAAGTTCTTCCCTTCACCTCAGTGAACAAGTAGCATTTACAAGTTCAATGTTGTTAACTTCAAAACTGGTCTGCTACTCTGTTGAGTCAACAAACAGTGGATTGGAGTGAGCAAAGGTACTTTTTGTCTCAACGTGTAAGTCACAACTGATGGAGAACAGAAGGGTCTCCAACTTTACTTGCAGAGGAAAACAAGACCTGACAGAGGGCTTTCACAGGTGTAATAAATGACCAGCGAATACAGTACTGTGATTGTCACATATCTGTTTGACAGAAGCAGAAAATATAAATGTTAATGTTGGCTACCCTTCCCAGAAAATCCAACTTCCCTTGGGATACATTCCATCAGGAATGTCTGTATCTGATTATAAAATAAATATAAATTTAACAAGTGAAATAGTGATTGTGAACTGAAAATCTATGATGCCATATGATCTCTTTTTTTTTTTTTTTTTTTTTCTGCACCAAGCTGACTACTGAAGAAAATCATAGAATCATAGAATCACAAGGTTGGAAAAGACCTCCAAGATCATTTAGTCCAACCATCCTCTTATCACAGTTACTACAATTAAGCTACTAAACCATATCTTGTAGCACCTCATCCAGATGCCTCTTGAACACCACCAGGGACGGTGACTCCATCTCCTTCCTGGGCAGGCCATTCCAGTGCCTGACCACTCTTTGAGAGAATATGTTTTTCGTTATATCTAATCCAAATCTTCCCTTGTGCAACTTGTGGCCATTTCCTTAGGTCCTATTTGTTGCCTGGGAGAAGAGGCCAAACCCTTCCTCATCCCAACCTGCCTTCAAGAAGTTATAGAGCGTGATGAGGTCTCCCCTGAGCCTCCTCTTCTCCAGACTAAACAATCCCAATGAACTCCTCTCCAGTTTCATTGCCCTTCTCTGGACATGTTCCAGGACCTCAACGTCCTTCTTGTAGTGAGGGGCCCAAAACTGAACACAATACTCGCAATGCGGCCTCGCTAGTGCTGAGTACAGGGGGATGATTACCTTCCAGCTCCTGCTGACCACACCATTTCTAATGCAGGCCAGGATGCCATTGGCCCTCGTGGCCACCTGGGCACACTGTCAGCTTGTGTGCAGCTGAGCATCAGCCAACACCTCCAGGTTCCTTTCCTCTTCACAGTCATCCAGCCACTCGTCCCCAAGCCTATAGCGCTGCATGGGGTTGTTGTGGCCAAAGTGCAAGACCCAGTACTTGGCCTTGATGAACCTCATCCCATTCACCTCAGCCCAGAGATCCAGCTTATTCAGATCACTCTGAAGGGCCTACCTACCCTAAGGCAGATTGACACTACTTTCTAACTTGGTGTCATCTGCAAACTTACTGCAAACTTATTACACTCAATCCCCTCATCTAAGTTATCAATAAAGACATTAAACGAGATGGGCCACAGTACCAACCCCTAGGAGACACCACTTGTAATGGGTCACCAGCTGGGCACAATGTCTAGCCAGTTCTTTACCCAGGGAAAAGTAAATCTTCTGGGCCACAGGCACACAGTTTCCCCAGAATTGGTTACAGTATCTTACCAGAGTGTAAATCACTAGTGGTAGTACCACTGAGGTTACAGGTCTAACAACAAATCAGAATCTTCTTTGTGATCACAATGTAATTAACTGAAACAACCATAAGCTTCTCGGAGTCTGTGACAGAAGACTGCAGGAGTTACCATTTTACAATATAGGAAAGAAGCCAAAAGATTAATGTACACAAAAGCGAAATACTTTCTTCGTCATGAAAGGGCTCCAGGGGTTCAGGGTTCATACACTTTAATAAGATAACGTCACAGAATTTACACTTATACTACTTCTAGTGATGGTTGGAGGATGTTTGGCTGATAGTCCGATTCCACAGTAGAGGGTGGGGAAACCATATATAACCCATTTTTGACTCAGCAATCCCTTCTAAAAAATTATAAACTAGTATACAGCCCTCTACTCTTTTTATTTATTTATTTATTTTGTAGTAGCCTATTCCTTTTATGTAGTTTCCCTGCCCTTTTCTTTGGAAGGTATGAGAAATGTGAAAATTTACCCCCTTAAACAAAGCACAGCCAAAAATAGCCAGGACACTCGATACTGAAGTGGCTCTTGTGCTACCCATTTAAGTTATGTATCAAGTCTAAATTTAATCAAAGCCACATTTTATTTATACATTGCACGCATTAAACTCATTTAAACTTTTAGTCAGATTTCATTAGGGGAAATACTACCGTACATATCATACAGTAGTAAAGCTAATGGGCTTCAAGAATTTGAAAGGATTTAGAGATCGAAGGGTCTGATTTCCAAATCTCTTTTTCTGCCTAGTTCTTGGAGCAGGTCTGTATGCTGCATAGAGTTTGTTTCCTAGGACACTAATATAGTCAGCATGCTCAGTAGAGATGTGTAAACACAGACATTCCCTGTAATCAGTGCTTTTGGTGTCTTAAGGCAAGATTATGTTTTTTTTAGGAAATGCAATTTATGGTCAGGATTAAATTTCTCCTTCAGACTGATAAAGTCTTGAGGTTGAATGAGATCATAATTATTGTGTCTTTTTGTCCTCCATCTTAGATCTTCATTCCCTGGGTTAGTGCTTCAGGAACAGGAAACTGAAAGAAATGTATCTGAAATGACTTAGTTTTACCTCTGCAAAAATAGAATGAAAATCTTAGTAATATATAAATAAGTATATTTAAAATTGTGAACAACAATAATATTCCTAATTATCATTGTTGTTTCATATCAATCTATTCTAAGATTAAACAAACAAGCACATGATAAAACAGAGCTCTAACTACGAGGACTGCTCTGAAAGTAATATCTCCTTTTTTATTATGTTGGCCCATAACATCAGAGGCAGATGTTGATGGTGGGACAGTAGAAGATGAACCTTCCCAACAGTATTCAATTACATTTTGTTGCTGTGAGACAGCTGGTAGCAGAGGAGCAGTGCAAGAGAATGATATCTATCATGGAAATGCCAATGAAGCAAAGGTGAAGAATTGAATTCCTCCACACAGAAGAAAATTGCAAACAATGACATTCATCAATGCTTGCTGAACATTTATGGAGACCAAACAGTGGATATGAGCACAATGAGGTGCTGAGTGATGCATTTCAATAGTGGCGACAACGGTGTGATAGACATTTTCTGAACAGCCATGCACGACTGTCACACTGAAGAGCATCTTAGTCAGCTCGTGTGCGTGTATTGACCAAGGAACTCTGTATGCATTGGAAACAATGGTGGCAATGTTGGAATATCACAGTTTGTGCCAGGTGGGTCTTGCTCCCACAGGAACAGAAAGAATTGTCAGGAACTGCTGAACTAATGCAAGGATAAAGGTGACAGTTTCCTGGATCACATCATTACCAGTGATGAGATGTGGTGTCACTACTATGAGCCAAAGTTAGAACAACAGTGCATGGAGTGGTGTCATGTGACTTCTCCATCAAAGAAAATGTTCAAGACTCAGCCCTCACCAGGTAAAGTGTCTTTCTGGGATAGGAAATAAGTGATCTTTCTGAATTTCCTGGAAAACAGACAAATTATCAACTTTGACTGCTACATCACAACACTGACTAGACTGAAGGCTCAAACTTCCACAGTCAGGCCAGAGAAGAAAACCTTTTTCTTGTTACACAATAATACCAGGCACCATACCAGATTGAAGACCATGGAGCACATCACCAGTCTTAGCTGGACTGTCCTGTCACACATACCATATAGTCTGGATTTAGTGCCTCCAGATTTCTGTTTGTTTTGTCTGATGAAATATAGATTGCATGGACAACATTTTCCCTGCAATTGCATTGTCATAGCAGCTGTGAAACAGTGCGGGTTTTTATGAGTATGGTATGCAGGCTCTTGTTCATCGCTGGTGAAAATGCGTAGCTAATGGTAGTGACTATGTTAAAAAAAACCAGTGTTTTATAGCTGAGAATTTGCTCTATCAAACAGTGTTATTGTATTCTTTTTATATGTTGCAGCTTCCACGAAAATAAATAAAAGGCATTACTTTTGGAGTGGCCTACATAGATTTCACTCTCCCTCTTTGTCAGATCTCTTCTTGTCTAATACGCCCTTATACTATCAGCCCAGCTGTCTATGAAGTTGTAGAATCTCACACTGTGACATCTATTTTGACTCAAATATATATTGCAGACTCACAAGAAAAATTTATTTATTTTCTCTACAAAAGAAAAGTAAATTAAAAAAAAAATTCCTCTACCTTAACAAGCAAAGCAATCAGATTTTATTGTAGTGTGCGTTTTTTTTTCTCCTGGTGCAATTTCACCATAGTCCCCGGGAATGGAATTTTTCCATTTTCATATGTATTGTATCATACAATACTGAAAAGTCAGTACACAACAAAGTCTTAGTGACCCTGGGCATATTTGAACTTGTGATCTGCAGATGAAAGGCTTCATATTCAATTCCCAATCCCATGACTCATCCAGTCGCCTAGCATAATTTTTGGTTTGGGAAAGAAGTTTTTGAATTATGAGCGTGTAAAAAGATTTCTGACAGAGTTGCAATTTTAAAACAGAATGGCCTGATTTACAGACATGTTGAACCCTCAGGGTCTTGATGAATTAAGAGTATGCAACAGTTGGAAAAGCAGACCTTCCTTAGCACCTGTCTTCAAAACACTGCAAAAAAGGTAGACATATTTCTGCAGCATCTAGAGATCATGATCTCAGATGCAGATATGGGGCTCAGCTTGAAAAGAACTGGCTACGATAGCATCATTCCTTCTTTCCTCTGCTTCTGAGGAAACCACTACAAAGGATCTTTTGAAGATGCTGGGCATGTGGTGTGTCCTGAAGGGCTAACAAGACTAGGAGCTCTGCTTTCTGACAACAGAGTATGAATAGATCCCTGGTCTCTGATTGTATCCCTCTGTCAAATTCTAACTGACTGCCTGCATGTCTTTTGGGAAAATAAATAAATAAATAAATAAATAAATAAAAATAAAAATCTCTCCTTCTAGCAATAAATAGCATACTGAAAATCTACTTTGTTTTTCCAAGAGAAAGGTAATTTTTTTTGCAACATAGAATCAAGCAATCAGGGGAGGTGTGAGTAAACCTAGAGCTATGCAAAAGGACTAAAATGTGCCCTGATATGTAGGTTATATCAGTTATAGTCTCAAGCCAAACACCTCAACAGTACCAACATCACGGAAATCAGCTAATCCTCAGAGTAATCCAACTGTCAAAGTAGATAATTTCAGGCAATCATATTCATTCTCAGATATGTCTCATGTTATTTAACATTCTCAGCTTCTATCTACCTCAGCAGCATGAATGCAGCTTGTGCAAGCTATAAGCTGTGGTTAGCTTAAATCCATGCATGCACACAGCCAACAAAAGCAATGTAATTGTTTTTGTAGGTCTTAGATAACCTCTTAGCAATTGAACTCCCTTGAGACTATATAGTCATATCAACTATTTTTCCTCACAGAAGAATTTTTGGAATGTGATAGCTAAGTTAAAAATAATTTTAAAAACAGAATCCAGGAGAGACATTGCCAAAACAAAGAAATAAGGAGATCAGGGAGGAGGCAAACTATCTCAGTTAAGGGACCTTGGTTAAGCAGAATCCTTATGAACTCTTCTCCTTCTGCACGATTAGCATCTTAAATGTCTTTAACACAGACTATAGTGCTTGTCTGAAACAGAAAAGGATTTTTCTGCTACATTAAACCACTTCTGGCTTGCGCTAGGTAAAATATACTTCATCATAAAATGGTTTAACAAGTAAAGCCATTATAACTAGCATAGGAAGCTACACTGGAGATTCTTTATTCCTGTTACTTGGCCCATTTGGTGGAAATATATGTGTGATTAAACTTTATTTTAGCCTAAGAAAGAGGTAAATACAGTGAAGAATACAAACAGAAAATAGAGTTCTAGATTTGAAAAATTCAGTAGCTTCAGCTGTAGAGGGATTACATCTTTCAGCCAAATTACCAAAGAAGGTGGAGAGAACTATTTTTTGATCCGATTTTGGTGTGGGAGATTTAAAGTTCTGCAGTTCTTTTTCTCAGTCAGACTAGTGAATGCTAGCATTAAGTTTGTGTATTTTCAGGTGGACAAGACAATTATTCCCTTAAACTGTCTTTGTAAAAGAAAACAGTTCACTTTTAGTTTGACCTGTGTTCAAACACTGCTAGAAACAAAAATGTGACCTATAAAAAAAACTTGGGATGAAATTGGACCATGTGTTTTTCTTTCTAATAAAATCCCAACTGACAAGCGTTTCCTGTAGTTCTGTATTTTATACTAAACTGTTTACACAATTGAAATGCCCTTTGCATTCCAGTAAAAATTTTTGAAAGCGCTGTTGTTTGATTTCTCCACTAGGTGTCACCATAAGGCAAGGACTTCGGATTTGGAAAAGTAAGAAAAACGTTTGTTAGAACAAAGGCTTTGTATTCAGTCCTGGAGGCTGAAGTGGGATAATTGTATTTGGTTACCACTAAAGAAATCCCAGACTAGCTCGGAGACCACGAGAAAGGTAACTACACCATAGTCAGCCTGAAAGAAAGTTTGATGCTTACCAAAAAAGCTCCAAATCAACAAATGAAGAATGAACAACCAAATAGCAAAACAACCCATGCCCCCCACCCAGTCAACCAACCAAACCAAACTAAAATAGGCTGTTTCTATGAAGTTTACTTACTGGTGCTCGTGAAAGATTGAGTGTTTCATTGCAAAAATTCATTTGGAACCAGGCTAGGGGGAATTCAGGCCAGATTGTAATTGCAAAAAGCATAGCTAACTTCTGTGGCCTAATTCTTTACTGCACTATTTTGGTCAAATTAGGAAATTCAAGTGTAGAACAAGTCATGAAAACATGAATTTGAAGGCATTACATGAAGGCCAGTCCATCCGTTCCATGTTATCATGGCACTTGCTTTTTTTGACTGTTCATACATGAAAGTGAGTTAACCCTAAGAGACTGTGGCCACAAAACCAAAATGTATTTGAACGTGTTTGAACTGACATAGACTGACTAAAGCAGACTGTTCCTTTGTTATTTACCATTATATTGAAATTTAACACTTCCTGTGTACTCTTAGATTTTCTTCAGTTCTGCAGTCTTTTTGAGGCTCTGTCTATATACAAAAATATACCTGAATCTTTAGGAAATCAATATATATATAGAGAGAGAGAGAGAGAGAATGGAAAGAAGGAGTACTGGTTGTGAGCAAGGGTAAGGTGGTGTGGAGAGCATTCTGAATTCCTGGTGAGCTCTGTAGCTTTGGGCTGACAGTTTTATTTTCATGAGTCAGTTGCAGAAATAAATACCATTTGTATTATTCTAATAAATCTGTGAGTTAGCTCTTTTTTTTTTTTTTTTTCCTTCTATACTGAAGAAGAAACAGTTTGGTCAGCTGAAGAGATGAGGTAATAAACAATAATTTTTTTGAAAGGATCCCAATGCACTACATGAACTACAGTGGTAGAAGGCTATCAAACTACTCTGATAACAGATCTTTCATGATTAAAGTGGAGAAAAATCAAGGGAATTTTGCAACCTGCACAAACCTAACTCAAACAGTTCCTCTGGATATATCATTCTGATTTGATTTTCAGATTAAAAGTATTTTACTATAAATGCACTATTAAGAGTATCATCTACAAGACTTTGGGCTTAGAAGACAGATCATTGATGGATGTTTGTAAGCATTATGATTTACACAGCCACAAGACCAATGTTTTCAGTTATTTAAAAATCCAACGACCTCAAAAATAACACAATCCATGCAAATAACAGGGAAATGGGATAGTAAAGTAGCACAAATCTCCAAGTAACTCTGAAGGTTATGGGAATTTCCTTTAGTTAACATGAAGTCTGAACATATGTAAATTGTTCCAGGAAATGGAAAAATTGGAGAAAATTTAGGCTGAAGCAGAGGATCAAAGGATTAAATTGCTGGTACCAGGATATTGGTTCAAATAATAAAATAACATTTCTTTCTCTCTGTCTCTCTCTCTCTCTTTTTTTTTTTTTTTAAGTTGATTATTTAGGTACAGGTTAGATCTGAGTTTCTGTTAGCTTAATTTCAATGAAAATTTTATTAGGAGGATAAGAGTGTTCATCACTGTTTGGTTTTAGGAAGACACTAACAGGGCTGAATGCACACTATGTGCCAATTGCTTAGCACCAGTTTGGAGAATACTGACTTTCTTTCTCTAGTCCCTATGTAGGTCTACATTCTCTCTCAAAAACTCTTTCTGAATATATCTCAAATATTTCTCAAATATTGAGATGACTGGCGTATTACAGTTCTATTAATGATTATAAGTGTCAAACAACTAGCTTTGTTCCAAAAACACCATATAGGCTTCTGTTTTTTTTTTTTTGTTGTTGTTGTTGTTTGTTTGTTTGTTTTGTTTTTTTACTATTAATAGTTCTTTATCTTTAAAGTAAAAGTGATTTTTATAAAACTATTTGGTGTCTTGGAAACTTCTGCTAGGTCATAAAAGTAAGACTATTTAGCATTTAAAATACAACACAAAATCCCAGTTACAGCAATTTGTTGTTCAAAATTTCATTCACTGCATATAACATAGATACATAAAAATGCATTTGAACAAAGATAGGATGATTTGCTACTAGGTCTGAAACCTCTTAATTTTCATTGCCAAAAAAGATTGAGGCATGTTATTTCCAGGATGCTACCACCAGAAGGCAGCACAACACATCAGAATTATTTGCTGGTTTTGGTAGAAATCAGTGGAGCTTGTATCAGTAATTTTGTCTGATGATGTGTGCTCAGGAAAATTTACAGAGTAATAAGACATTTTCTATGAGTGAAGTAAATGGGAAGCTTTTCTATGAAATCATTTTATGAGCAATATCAGGCCTTCTTCCTACTGCAGAGTTCTGCAAGGTTCTTCACTTGTTCTGCAGGGCACCAAATGTAAATCTCATCTAAAAGATGTTCATGAAAAAGATCCCCCCAGTTTGAGTCAGGCTGATTGATGATTTCTAGCCACTCCTGGCATTGTTTTCCCATTGAGAACAATGATGAAAGTCATTGACATTCGAATTTTGGCAACTAACATTTGTTAAATAAACTCTGTGAGGCTGTAGGTGTAAGTGAAATAGGAAGCATTATACTTGAAAACATATTATTTGAAGAGGGAATACTGAGTACAGAAATTTCCTTCTTTCAAGGTGGAAGCATTCTTCTCAATAGCCCGCCATTATAGTTCATGCTTATACTTACTGCTGTTATTGCTTCTAAGGATGACTTTCATCTGATCTGAACCTCTACACTGCTCTCAATACAGCAGCTGTTGTAGAAAGGTCATTGCAAGAATATATTGGTGTTAGAGTAGGCAAAAGGGGATATGTATAGAATCACACCATCTTGGGAAGCAGTGACATAAAGATTTCTGTGGAGTTAGCTGCTATTTTACAAAAGAATCTAGCCAGAAATCATTTTCAAAAGAGTCAAGAAAGCTAACATTCTTTATGTAAGTACCACTTACTGAAGTATTTTCTAGTAACTACAGCAATCTACCTAGTCATTTTCACTCCTTTGGATATTCTTCAAGGAGGCTGAAACAATTTCAGGACCATTTACATCATTAGGAGATTTGTATTGCTTGGATAATAAATGATAGTCAAGACCATTTGGCTCTCTACTTTCATTATGAATGTGTTATATGAAGAAAACACAGCACCCTCAGTAAACTGAATGTCATGTTATGCATGGACAAAGGGGATAGCTGTGCTCTTCTCTGAAAAATGCATTTCAGAAAAGGAGGGAGTTCCTTCTTCATCATCTACTTCATGAGAAATTGTAATGTTCAAGTGCTCGTGGCCAACTGCTTCAGGTAAGAGAGGTCTGCCTACAGCTCACCTCTGCCTTATCACGATAATGTCAACAAATACTAAGCGATGGCTACCAAGTAAGCATGAAAATGGCTAGGTGAATCCCCTCTGAATTTGGCACTTCATTGTTGCTACTAAACTCTGTTGTAACCCTAGAGTATTGACTTTGATTAGTGAATGTTCTGGACCACTGTTGGGTGACGTGACCCAGTTGCAGGAAGTTTTCTTCTTGCTGTTCATACACCACTGAAGAGAGGGATCACCAGCCACATCTGAGCACATGCGCCAGTTGTTACACTGCTGCACTTCATCCCTCTCTCTTTTCCTTATTAACAATGGCTTCCCTGTGATCACCCACAGTCATATGTTGTACAGTAGCTTCTTTGCTGATGACCACATGCAGTATTTTATTTTTCACCCTCAAAGACTTTGTCTTCTGTTTCATGAAAGCTGTTGTTTCTACCTGGCTTTAAGCACATATGTACTTTATCTTTTTCAATATAATATTTCACTGGTCCCCCAGGCTAAGCAGATTGCTGAGATAGTGGATATTTTGAGCAATAACCTCTGCAGAAAGATGGCTGCCATGCTTTGGAGCCAAGCAGCCCAAAGATTTTGTCTTCAGTGTAACAGCTGCCAAAATTTAGATGGTGTAGATAGCTGGGAAATTAGTATCAGATGTTTGGGGCCTTAAAACAGAATAGTGTAGATGTGGCCTTCGTAGTCCTGCCAAGCCACATATCTTGCCAGAAAGTTTGATTCATTTGAACCATGTCAAAAATACTTTCAGATAAAATGTAATGAAAGTAGTTGATTATGATATAAAAGGCTCTAGGAGAAGTAATATCTCAAGTATTTGTATCATGCTGCTAGACTGAAAGTAGACTAGCCAGGGAATTTTTAGTCAGAAAATGAAAACATTGTTTCATCATAAATTTCATAGTAGTCATTTGCCACATGACTGGAAGGGCATAAAAGCACACTCAATGAGGAGTAACAGAACACCTTGTTCTGATGTTCACTTGCTCATCTTTCTCTTTAATGTTTTTCATTTACCAAGACTTTTAGTTCCACGGGTCAGTGGTCTGCTGAACTGAAACCTGTATTTCTGATAATCACAACACACTCCACAAATAAATTCCCTGAAAAACAAATCAATTATACGTGCTCCTGGTTTTCTGGCACCGCAGGTATCTCCACACTTTCTCAGCAACTTCAATACTTAGCAAAGCATTCACATTCACTGGATCACAAGAACAGGAGGAAAATAACAGTTGTGTATGCACATAGCATATATTAACCTCAAAATGCTCGAACAGCTTCTGCAGCAAAGTGAAATCTCAGACCTGCACTGACTGAACAGGAGGACCTGTTGATTTCTTAATCTTGGGTTACTATTCGTAACGTGTAAATTCCAGATATAGGCTACTGTTTATTTTTACTTGCTTGTTTTAAAGAGACGTCTAACTACAGATGCCTAAATGATTTGATCACCTCTTAAGAGCAAAACAAGTTGACCAATTCCAGCTAGCAGTCCTCAGTGGGTGACAGGGTTTTGTCACATTGCTGCTGAGCTGTGCTCCAGCATGTTGGAATGCAGCACCATCTAGCGAGCTGCAAGTGCCAGACACACACAAACTGTGATCTAAAATACATTCATATCAATTAAAAAATCTAAAATAAATCAAAGTAAAACTCCCTTTCTTCACAAAAGTTTGCTGATTCTTGTTTTCCAGTACAAAGCTCCCAATATTTTAAAGTTATCAGGGATAACAATCAATCAACAGTTAAATTGCAAAAAGTCCTCAGCAAACTATTATTATCCATTTAGTTATGCACTATCAAAATTAAAAGTGCTTATTAGATGAGTAATAAGATCATTCTGAAGGGTATATTTTTTTTTACCTTTTAAAGAGAACAAGAAGAATCGTTTTGGCTCAGAAAAGCCACCAATGCTGTACCTGATCTAGTCTAGTGATTTTTTTTATGAATGTAACAAAATATTGAGATAATGTGCTGGATGTTCAATATGCTGTATCACTTTGATCACTCACTATAGTAACATAAGCTCAAATTTTCTTGTGCAGAGTGCTTTGCTATACTGGAAGTTATCTGCAAGATTGTATCTAATTCCATCTCTGCTCTTGTTTTTCCTCTACTTTTATCTGTGTTGCTCTTATGACATTTCCCTTAATAAGCTCTTTGTATCTTTCTTTCACTCTTGTGTAAATGCCTTTTTCCATGTCACCTTTGTCAATCCTTGAAAACCTATACAGGCAAAGCACTTTCTCTTGGCTTAAATAACTTCTTAATACAATATGCCCTTGGGAACTTTCTCAACAAGGAATCACTTATTTGAAACAAAACAATACCAGTCAGAGACCGCCCAACTGCAATTGGCAGTATATTCAGTATTGTCTCAAAAAAGGCAGCTAATACTTTCAAACAGTCTTCTGAATATGGGGAAAAAAGAGTGTCAGAGAATATGTATCCTCAGGTTCTGACTCTTGCATATTTCTCTTTGTTGAGAAATTGTTTAAGAAAACCCTAAATATTTTTTAAAACACACATCTAGGATGTGCCTTTCTGTTAGCAGTACCACATTTGAAACCTTACAAACAAGAGATTTAGAGGAAACATTTCATGATGTGAAACCAGGAGCACATGATAAACAAACTTATAACAAGATATAGAGTGTAGTACTGTCTACAGTACATGACAGGATGTGAATAAAGTCATCCAGGATAATTTGTAAGTTTCTCTATTAGTAGAAATGATAAAATACAGTAAGATTTCTTGCAGGAGGTTTTGATTTAAAACAAAGGAACTTTAGGAATCATCACATCTGTACTGAAATCTTTAGTTCCAGATTTATTTATTTATTTATTTATTTATTTATTTATTTATTATTTTATTTATTATTTTATTATTATTTTTTTTGAAGCAACATCCCTACCAAAAATAGACATTGCTCTTCTCAGGAATCTAAGTGGACTTCCTCAGAGTCTCAGTCAGTCTGGGTGCACAAGCAGAAGAAGGAAGGCAGGAATTTGGCAACAGGCCAGCTCTTGACATTCCTGTTTTTATTACGAGCAAACTCCAGAACACTTCTACAACTTTACAGAAAAGAAACAATTTGGATGCAAGTACAGCTGGTGCACACAAACATTATCATCTCTTGCTAGAAAGTGTGATTATATCCTATATGTTGATATAAAGACATTTCTAACCTCTAACATATCTAGTTTCAAACAACAAAATTTTGTGCATGTTCTTCAAAGAGTAGAATCATAGAATGGCCTGGGTTGAAAAGGACCACAATGATCATCTAGTTTAAACCCCCTGCTATGTGCAGGGTCACTAACCACTAGACCAGGCTGCCCAGAGCCATATCCAGCCTGGCCTTGAATGGGGCATCCACTACCATCTTAGGCAACCTGTTCCAGTGTGTCACCACCCTCTGTGTGAAAAACTTCCTCCTAATATCTAATCTAAACCTCCCCTGTCTTAGTTCAAAACTATTCCCCCTTGTCCTATCACTATCCTCCCACCTTCATCACAATATAACTTACATTTGTTTTAAAAATGATCACTATATTATTATATAATATATATTTCTGTTTCCCCCCCCCCCCCCCCCCCCACATTCTTTTTCACCTGTAAAATGGTTGAGCTCTTTGGCATTTCCGAACATCTGGAAAGCTTGTTAGACTCCTGAGCATATCAGGTTTGTACCAGCTGTGCAGTTGATGGATGGTCCTATATTGTTTTCCAGAGTATTTTGGTCACAAAGATTTAGCCCTAGCCAAAATATCTTGTTTACAATACCAAAAATTATTTATCTCATGAGTTAGTTATTAATAATAATAATAATAAATGCTAAAAAGAGAGTTTATACGTAATTTAGATCAACTTATTTTTGTTGGCTTTTTTTTTATGTCCTTGAAAGTGGACAAATAAATGTAATGTTATCAAAGTTTTGTAACAGTAGTGGCTTCAGTGATAATAATACAAGGTCATTCAATCATAAAATACTCCATGAGACAAAGTGAACTTCTGGGCAAACAAAGAATGATTTGTACTTTGATCCAATTTAGTAGCTCTGATGCTCACAGAATCACACAGAGTGAACTAAAAATGTTGCTGCACTCCTGATGTACTTCCTTCAGGTCTCGACTCATTCCCTCTCATATTCTTCTAATGGGGCTAGCCATTGATTCAGTGATTCACTGATATCTATTCTCCTCTTATTACAAAGCTTGCTTATGATTGTGCTGTTTTCTTATTCTTTTTCCATTTTCTTTCTTTTTTTTTTTTCATTTTGTTTTGTTTTGGTTTTAGATCCTCTGGTCACATTTTATACCTACTTAGTAGTTCTCAGCTCTGTTAGTTTTCAGAACTTCTAGATGTTACTCTGAAAATAAAAGAATGGTATAACATCCTGTTTTTAAATCCAGATACAAATGTAACTGTGATGAGAGAAGGCAGGTTAGTAAATAAATTTTATTTCTAGGTCTAGATCCTGAGATTGAATTCTCCATACTGATGACTGAAATCAATTTACAAACAAAACTGAAGATTGTAATTAACAGTAATTTCAGTGTTCTGGACAATTTCTGTGTGGCTTGATTCACTTTTATATCAATATCTCCTGTCCAGGTTGATGGTTACAATAAAATAAATTGATTCACTTTGCCCCTGAGGAGATATGTGGATTTACCTTTACAAAGTCAACATTTACCAATGTTTTTCATGCAACATTAAATCAGAGTTGTGTCTACTTTAGCAATCAATACAACACAGTAGGTGAGGATCTTTAGTGAGACAACTGATCCTGATACCCACAGGATTTCAGGTGTATTTATTTCAGATTAGCTAGTCTAACCAGATTATGCTTGTTAACTGTTGGAGCACATTATATGCAGTGCTGAAGGATATTTTCTTTAATTTAATATGAAAGATATCCACTAATCACACTGAGCACCCTCCAGGATGTATGCTTAAGGCACAGTATTCAGCAAGAACCAGGAGATCCATTTAAGAATCACGCCAATCTGAATTAGAATGTTAATATCCTTAGAAATGTCCTGAGACATTTCAGTTCATTCCTATTCTAAGTATGTGAGGGAGGTGCACTGCTTTCAGAAATGCTTGCAATGGAAAATACTGATAAACAGTGAAATATGCAGTTAGCAGATGCATAGAAAAGATGCATTAAAGTGGATCTAAGGATCATATTTTCAAGAAAATATTCTGAATCCACTCAAATTTAAATTTTACTGTGTCATAATTGTTGAATTTATATTTGTAAAGAAGTTTAGATAGAAAAACTAGCATAATTTATACCTTCAGTTTTGTAGAAGTTGAGTTTCTGGTTTTCAATTTTTGAGGGTGTAAATATCAGTAGAAATGAGTGCTGTTTTACCTTTTTCCTTTTCAAAGGTATTTTGGTAACCTTCCCTTCAAATTCACAGGTGTCAGCTCTATATTCCACATCACAGCACATAAAACACAGTGCTTTAAAGTATCCATTTCAGAGCAGCATTTTTATCAGAGGATTAGACACTTTAGGGGAAAAGTTAGAAATAATCTTTATGCTTTCTATCTATTACGTAATCATCAAAATATACGAGAAAGAATGTTCCACCTGCTATCTTGAAAGTAGACAGCTTTCCCAGTGGTATATCCCAGCAATGAATTGAGGAAATATTATGTTGACAGAGCTTGAGTGAAAAATAAAATGAGTATTGTTCTTCAACAGCTCCCATTCTCAGCTTTGGCAGCCAAGTAAGCAATCTAATGACGGCATCTTGTGTAAGTAAATTTAAAAGGTGACAAGTTTTTATGGATCATTCTCCTATTATAAAACACATATGGAAAGTGAAACAAAATTATGATTAGTTTTATTTATAACTCTTATGTTCTCTCTGACAAAATAATTTTCATTAACTGTTCTCCATTTGGAGACCAGTTCGAGACTCTTAATTGTCATAACCATTTTTTTGAAAGGAGTGAAATGAGAATATTTCCCAAAAATATTCTAAGAAAACGGCCATTTCAAAAACCTGTCAAATGGAAAAATAACTTATCAATTTCTCTTTAATTAATTAATTTATTTTTGTCCCTAGGTAAATAACATACATCATACTTAGTGTGAACAATTCTAAAAAACCTTGGTTCTGAAAACTACATTAGTTCCTAGCCAGAGAGTCCAGAACATTTGTTACCTGTGAGCCTTGTCATTCCCATGGCAGTTTGTACAGCATGTGAATGGACTGCTGCATGTTCGGCAACTTAGTAAGAATTGTTTTGCTAGTTTTCAAATGGCATATCTGTGAAAATTAATATAAAAGATATTTTCATCTGAATTCTTATAATAAAACAGTTTTAAAATGCAGTAAATTGGATTTGACATTGATACGCAATTTTCTGTGCTACAAGAGGATGTGAAGGCAGGGTAGTTCATGGATCCATTTCTTTACTTTTTTTCTAGTTCACAGCCAGGAATAGAAGTTGCATAAATTAATGAAAGAAATTCTGGGAGCCTTCACCTTATTTTGTTGCTAAGGAAACCATTTCCTTGGCATCAGTGCATCCAGCAGGTCTGTCTCACTTTCCTTTGAGTTCTAACACAGCCAGTATTGTGGAAAGGCACTGGGGAAAAAAAAAAAAAAAGAAGCAGAGATAAACAAGGAGGAAAAGATCAACAAAAGTAGCTGAAAGTTAATACAAGGATATCACCTAATTGAATTGAATTAACTCTTGTTTCTGTGTGAGTCAGCTGGAGAGCTATGCATAGAGGTAAGGATTTAAGGCTTTAGCAGGACTAGAGCTAAGAGCCAAAGAAGAACAGAAGCCTTCACATGAGATAGATTCATCTCCCCCTCTAATCTTGCCCCTCGCCAAGAAAAGAAAAAAAAAAAGAAAGAAGGAAGGGGAAAGACAAAAGGTAAAATGGTGGAATCTGAACATAAAATCTGAAAGCAGAGAGTCTGGGTTTCTGCTATTCTACCAGTCTTAAAATTGTGACTTTATTCTAAATAGAGTTCTTTCATTTACTGTTCACATCATATAGTTTACCTGATGCTGTGACAGATGAGTTGTTCATGAAAATGTAGCTATCAATTGTATTTAGTGTAATAAATCAACTTTTTGTTGGCATTTCTATAATTGTAATCTAATTTTTATTTCACTTCTGCACACTGTATCACAAATCAAAGAATGGAGTACGGAGAGACAGATGAGTGAGTCCACTAACCTCTTTTCCTGGCTGATTGTACAATGCCTCAGCTGTTTTCTTTTCCAGAAATATTCCTTGCAAATATTCCTTCAACTCTGCTAAAAATGAAGTGAGCAATAAGCAGGATACACCAAACTCCACATTTGGCAGAAAGCTGAGTGACATATGAAAACGTGTCAAATATGTTTATTAGTAAAAGCAAAAGAGACCTCAAGTGACAAAATGTTTGGCTCTGGGACAATGTAGTGGTACACAATCTCTTAAGTAAACAAACAATCAAACAAACAAATCACCCCAAACCTGCCAGCACAGCTCTAACTTTTTGCCTTAAATTTAAAGTTTAAAAATGCATTATTGCTATGGAAGAATGAAGACACTGAAGCTGGTGCTTTCTACAAGTGAAACAAAAAGAGATTCCTGCTTACCATATTCTCTTTGTATTTGTGTAAGTGACATATTTTCCTGTATATTTCAAAGTTATTTTTATGACTATGAACATGTACTGGTAAATGTTGTCAAGAGATGGACATGTTCATCTGGGGACTTAGGAAACTGTAAGACTGAGGCTGCTCCACAGGGAAGGTGAACTGAGAACCAATGGTGCCCCCAGCACAACTGGACAATGATCTCCTGGACCAGGGTGAAAAGAGCAGAGCAAGACAGTGGCAGTACCAACTCTCACTGACAGGCCAGTGCAATCAGATAAAGGCAAGCTATGCTCAGAAAAGGTCCAAGGTCAATGCAGAAAAGTGACACAGAAATTTGACATCAGTTGGCAGCACTGGAATCTACATCTGTGACGCAGCTCAGGTCTGCTGGACCAAGGAGCATATGGGATGGTTAGGTCTGTCTAGAGAGCTGATTCTATTGGTTCATATGGGACCCTGACAGGGATATTCTAGAAATATTTGAAAAGTTTATATTTACTCTGTTATTATGGATAACACACAACACATTTACCCCAGCGTAGGCTTGCAGAAATTTTAGTTTGGTTTGTTCTCGCTGAGGGGGGATACAAACAGATTATGGGGACTTCTGATCCATATATGAATTTAAGAGAAACAATGAAGGCATCACTGTGACTTCAGGAGAGCAGAAACAAGAGTAGCATTAAATATCTTCGTACAAACCTACATGCTCAGGAGTGCTGTACCATATAAGAATGGGGTTCATTATACTATCAAAGTGAGTATGGATGAGTATGTCTGTGAAAAGAACTAGTAGCCCCTCAAGAATTGTATGTATATATAGAGTTTCCTCAAGGTCTTTCTATTATTTTTTTTCTGACCTTTCTTTGTACCTTCTCATCCATAACTGGAAATGCCAAAAATGAGCAAATTCATCTCACAATAATCCTTGTCATGTAATAAACTGAAAGAACTGGGAAATGTCAGAGAATGAAGTAAGTTATTGTTACACAGCTCTGAGACAAGAAAGGACAGCTGGGCTTGCAAGAGTGGTTTCTGGTTTCTTTAAGAACAGTTATCTTTAGGGAGTGTATGATGAGTTTAAATAAGCAGTTAATATCTAAATGGATCGCATCAACCTCAAACACTGAATTGAGTCCACTCATAGTTTGCAAAGCATGAAAAAAATAACTAGTATTAGTGTTCTGGACTTAGTCTGTCTCTGAGTTCAATAAGATACATTTTCTCAAACAACTGAATTATTACTTAAAAAAAAAAATAGATAACTTTCTTTGGCATAATTTTTTTCTGTCAGCTGCTAACATGCTTTAATGGTTTGATGATTACTCATCTTTTTTTTTTTTTTTTTTTTTGAGAAGCATTTGTATTTCTATAAAATAGTACTTGAATTTACATAAAGAAGAAAGAATTTTGTCTTTGTGTGTTTGTAGCCTGAATAAAAAAATTGCTAAGTTTTATTCTTTCATACTAATCTTTGTCTGAGTTCCACAGGGGGAAAAAAAAAAAAAAAATCAGTTTTTCTTCAAACTCCGATATTTATTTTCTAGTACAGAATTTTATTTCTTGAATATATCTTTCTTACTGCTTTAATTAGAATATGTAGTATATAAAATTCAATACTGAGTAAAATTAAGAGATTATTAAAAAAAAAAATTAAAAAACATAGTTCTGTGAAGTGCTACAGAAATTGCTAATAGACAATTTTCTCAGTTACAAAGTCCAAAGCTAAATGTGCCTACACAAACAGATTATTTTCCACCGAGTTTTACAGAAATGATCTCTTATATGTAACAGGTGGGATTACTTTTCGCAGTGCTTATACACAATAATTTTATTCTTCTGAAATCTTATTTATGCAATTTTTTAAAAGAACATTTTTCTGTGGTTATGGGTATCTGCAATAATCTTTTAAATATACACGCATCAACATACTCTTCAATTATTCTGGAAGTAGAGAAAAAATGAAAAATCCTCCAGAAATGCAAAAGGTCTGGGATCTCTCCATTCTTTAGTATCACTTACACATCATCCTTATCTTTACAAGCAAGTAAACATAATTTGGCTTTACAGTATATTTTACAGTGATCATGGTTATAAGACAATGAGCAACTTTCAGTTCATAGGGAAATTCATTCACTTCTGCTTTTGAAGTACTACCTTACCTAATTATGCTCAGTATCTTCCTGAATGAAAAAAATTAAAAAATAGAATAGTTCAGTTGGAAGAACTCAACAAATGTCACTAAGTCCAATTGGTTGCTGGACCACTTAAGAACTAACCTCAGCTGATGAAAATTAATAAAAAAAAGGATCTAGCAAGAAGAGCACATTTATTGCATAAATGGATTTATGTCATCTAAATAGTAGATTAGTATTCAGATGACACTGAATGTGCATATAAAGTTATATGCTTTGGGCACATACATTTAGGTACTTTCTTTGTTTTCATTTTAGACAATGGTGATCTAATCAGTACAGCCAGTAGAAGCCAGAAAACTATTAGAAAACTATTAATGTAATCCAACAGCAAGCAGGTATTTAAATTGGCACCATCCTTGGAACTGTAGGCTGGGTCTAATTTGATGACAATGAGATCTATAACACCTAGCTCATCTTTAAAACCTAGGTAACTACAATGAAATGCCTAAGCAGAAATCCCCAATTTTTGAATCAAGTAAAGTTAAAAGTGATAGTTTTATCTCTCAGAGACCAACAGTAGGACTTATTTTTGTGCAGTTTTTGCCTGGATACATTCTGTTCAGTAGCTGAACTTGAAATAGACACAAAACATAATTTTAAGATTGTGCTTTTTTTCCAGATTACACTTTTGTCCTTTGCTGTTCTATAGTAATTAACCACCTACAGTAACTCCTGAGGAATGTACATTTGAGAAATTAAAATCTACTTCTGCTTTCTTTTACCTGTAGGCATTAACCAAACATGCTTACATCAACTCTTCTTGTTCCAGATTTGTATTAAGGCTTAATAAATCTGTTTTCCCCCACCTTGCATAAAACCACATTGAATTCTGGGACTGCTGTAGGACTTTTGCTTTGGAGCCACAAGGAAAGTGAGATTTTGTAAGTAAACAAAAGACTTTAACTGGAAAAATATTTGGAAAAAAAAAAAAAAAGAATATTTCTTAAGATGATTTATTACTGATTATTAAAAATGAAGAAAAAATATCTAAAAATAAGAAACATCAACTATAGAAAAATCCAATTTATTTCACATTTCTGCAATTCTATAATAGTTGACGTAAGTGAATTATCATTCATCCCTTTGTCCTCTCTTTATCAGAAGTCATACTCCATTTGTGGTGGCTAGTCTAGTTAATAGTGCCAGTGTGTCCTTCATCTTTATGTCATATGTATTTATGACAATGTAGAACTTATTTTCAGAAAAGAATTTTTAGAGGAAAATGTGGAAGGCAGTAATTTCTTCACCTGTCACATGAGAATAAAAACAGGCTTAGTGAGAAATAAAAGGCTTATTTTTGAAAACATTATGTTCTGTTTTTTCCAACAACAACAAAAAGTCCTGGTATATCTTTCATGCCACAAACTCTCAGTAATCAAAGAGAGTTTTTAGAGGCACAGAACAGAGATCTTCTTTCATAGAAAAGGATTTGCTTAGAAGACTTTTGTTTTATATTCCAGAGCACACCACTAAGCTTTGAAAATCCACAGGATTTAAAAAAGGGGCTCAGGTAAGTTGAAGAGGATGGACTTCAATTGAAAGAAATTAAGAAAATATGAAATTACAAAGAATTTGGTCTTCAATTGCTAGTTCTGTTCAGCTTCTTAAAAATTCAAGAGAGTCTTCATGAACAGAAATGTGAAATTTTGTAGTTAAAATGTGAGAATATCATCATCACTTATGTGTCCATTCCCACACTGTTTTCAATCCAAAAATGTATGAAAATTTGTCTTGGAAAAATACATGGCGCTTACAAAAACAATAAGAAAGCTTTTTGCTGCATTCCTTCAATATATATATTCAACATGGTATCCTGTGTAGGCTAGAATTATTTATTAGAGATGTTTGAGTTCTACAGAGAAACAGAAAAGCCGGAGTAAATAATTTGAAGATGACTCCTGAACTGTTTTCCAGGTTTTTTGGGGGAATAATTATTTCTTCCTTTTTCCTTTATTTAGAATAACTGAATAGTGAAGATAGAGGAAGAAAATATGTTACAAATAATTCCAAGCAGTGTTCATAGGAAGCTACAAAGTTGTGAAGTATAAGTAATAATAAGAATAAGTAAAATTAATAGTCTATTGCAGGTAATATGCACATATGAAAAAAAAAACCCAACAAACAAAAAATGGCTTCTTGTAAAAAGAATGATTCTTTACAAACAAATAGAATATTTTTGCAATTGGCAACAGGGAATCTGGATATTGATATGCATTTCTATCAACGTCAAAACTGTCTTCGCTACATCTGCAAATCAGCTTCAGATCATGATATACTTCAAAACAAATCTTATAATCACTAAATTATATTAAATCCGTAAATCCATATTTTCCTTCTTTCCTACTGTTCATGCTGCTGAGAAACAGTAGAATCATCACATATCCTGAATTGGAAGAGACCCAATAATCATTAAGCTGCCGTACAGGGCAGCCTAAGTGCTAAACCATAAGAGCATTGTCTCTAAACAAGAACAGGCATGGGCTGAGCCCACTAACCAGAGGGACCTCACCACCCTATCAGAGAAGAATTTTTTCCTATTGTCTAACTTTCCTGATGCATTTTTAAGCCGTTCCCTCACATCCTACCAGTGAGAAAGACTGGTGAACTGGTTGCGATGACAACCACCTGAACAAAATCTATTTCTTTCCATTTGAGTTTCCGCCCTCATTCTGCTTGATGAAAAGCAGATACATCAGGCTGAGAACAGTGGAGAGAGCATCCATATGATTACCCAGGGTAATTCATAAAATCACTGTTCCTAAAGACAGACATGAGGCTGGAGGACTTCAGTAAGAGCTGTAAAGTGACATTTTGAAAAGGGAGATTTTTATATTCTTTCTAAAGTAGACACTGCTAGAGATGAAACTGAACTAGGTATGCCATAGGCTTGAAATAGACTTCATATCTATATGTAAAACCATAACCCTCATCTCCAAACTCTTTGCTGGCTCATCTTAATATTTCATAAATTTTAACAAAGAATTATATAGCTAGAGTCTAGTCATGCTTTGTTTATATAAGCATAACTTTGTTAAATCTCTTACCTACGTAAAGAGAAAACTATAGCACAACTGTGGCTGAAGTAGTCTATGACCTAAATCAGCTACTTATGTTTGTCTGTTTTTCTGTGCACTGTATTGAAGTAGTATATTTCAAGGAATAATTAAGATGTAAAAGTTATTGTGTTCTTCTAACACTGAAAAAGTTTGGTATGCTTGAAGGAGTATTCAGCAGTTACAGCTTTATCACAACAACTGGAAGGATGAAGAAGAATACAGCTTTTAAAAATGCAGTAATCACTTGACTGAACTATGAAACAAATGATATGAAGGGAGAACATGTTTGAATACAAAGAAGTCTTACAGTTTTACCCTTTTCACAACAGGGTGGTCCCAGTGGGATAAAAAATTAGTAATCTAAACTACAGCTTACTATAAAAACATCTAGAACTTTAAATAAACTGCTATCTTAGTCATCAATTAAATCATAAAATCACTAAGTAAACTAATTGATGGCTCTGTCAAAAGGGAATTTAATTATAAAGCTTTCATCTTGGCATTGCCACTTGAAAGGAAACTAAACTGTGACCAAAAGTGTGTATGCTCTTATCCTTCCCTTTCTAATAGTACTTCCTGTACTCCAGGGGTATTCTTTTCTTAAGTAATTTGCACATTTGACCTTTTGTATGCACTTGAGAAGAAAATGCACTTATATGATCTTGACTATGGAAGCCAATTTTTTTTTTTTTCCTTTTGTTTATTATTAGCTTAGTATGAAGCTTTAAGGAAAATTCCAGATTACTGGATTTCTAACAAGAGACAAATAAAAATAAATAATAAATATTCTTTGTGGATCATGTAGGCTTAAATTTCTTTTCTGATAATTTTCTCTCAGTCATAGAAATATTACATAAATATAAAAGGCAATAGGAATATCATGTCTGTGATACTATCTGCTGTCCTTCTGTACTACATTTTTAATCTTTTGCTCTTTAAAATATATATATGTGTGATTTTATTTTATTAATTAATTGTTTTATTTAAACACAGACAATATATTGCCATGCATTACTATGTGTACTAAAAATATATTGATTGCTAATAATTAAAACTATGTTGTATTAATATTTATCTTATACTACATAATTTTGAAATTCTGAATTTTATTTGCATTTAGTATTTTTAGCTCTATACAAATGAGTAGAGTTGCTAGGAAGGCTAAAGTCCAAACTGGTAGTGCTGGTCTTGAAATAACACAGGAAAGTCTGGCTGTGTCAAAAACCCAGCATTCCCACACTACTACAGTTCTAAACAGAGCTGTGTGAATATTTCACACTTCTAGATCAATATCGAAATTGAAAAAAAAATAAATCAACTAAAACAAGAGCCTACATCAAATCAAATGCAAGTCATAGTTGAAATTTGCCATAAAGATATCCTGTCAAAGAACTTTATCTTAAACTTCAGTGGTACTGGCAGCAAGTTTGTAGAACTTTCGATGACTGTGGTTATTTAGATCTGAAGAACTGAAATGCTTTTGCTATTGCCCACAAATGATTTGGAATTCAGTTCTCTTGGAACTGCATATTTCTGGTAAATAAAAATGTCTAATTCACCAAACACCTTTGCTATGCTGTAGTATTGAAACAAAATCCTCTAATGGCTTGAGTGGCAAAAAGGGGAGATTCTATGCTATGGATGGGGTCGGCATGAGTGTGCTGTATGTGGGTTTCACTTGGGGTTTCTAGCCTCTAACAGGGCATAAGATTAACCATGCTACTCACTTCTTCTACTTTTATATCTAATAAATAACATCTTACACTTTAACTTTCAAGTGCAGGCAGGGAAAACTCTAGGCTACTACAAAAAGCTTTGGTTTTAGAGAGGTGTTCAGAAGACCTTGCAAATGCTTGGAGGCCTGAGGAGAAGGAAAGAAAGAGAAATAAAAATAATGATCAAGTAGTTCCATGCAAAACTGAAAAGCAAGCTGGGGCTGATGGAATTCCAGCTTGCATCATGATTCTGAATGCAATGAAGACTTTGCAAGGAGTTAGACAGCTTTTTTGCACTGGGAAATGTTCATTCATTATGATCAAAATGCAAGGCACATGACCATTAGAGGATTTTCTTACAAGGAAACAATCCTATTTCACATATACTCAAAACATGTTCTTATGAGAGAACAGCACTGTCATACAAAAGCAAGGTCATACTAATGCTGCAGTCACTGGCACCAAGTGGGAGCTACCTGCAGTTTCTCCATGACAAGCACGCAGCTGAGCTTGTCTTGGGACCACCAGATTTCTGTGGCACAATGCAGGCCTGAATACCACACTGCAGATGCACCATGGTACAGCACAGGCCCGTATCATTCAGATCAGCTGTGCTATGGAACACACGGGCATGTTCAGCTCCCATAGCATTCATGGTGCTGTTCGGACTTGATGAATCATCCCAATTCACTACAGAGCTGTGTTTGAATGATGTTACCTCTGGGCAGAGAGGCTAGTCCTAAGGACTCTTTGAACACGCATGCTCAGATCTTCCTCAATCCTCAATTACTAGGAGAAATATGAGAAAGCCAGGTAGAATTTTAAATGCACTAGGAGGATGCTACACATATTATGCATTAAACATAACCTTTTGTAGAGCTGAATTGCTTTAATAAATCTTTTGTTCCATACAAGTCATTGTATAACTTACATTAGAAGTCACCTGATGGATGTTTGACAGCCTGCAAAAACTTGTTTTTCATCTTCTGATGTTTTTTAACAGCCATATTAAAATGGCAAAGTATAGAAAGCCTTTAGAAACATGCAAACATTGTTGGCAAGCTATGCTGATATTTCCATTGGCTTTAGATCAGTCCCAGAAATCCTGTAGGGCACTCAGCCCTACAAACCTTCAAAGTATGGACATGTACCATAATTCCCACAATGCAAATCAAATTCCAATTTTGCACCAGCTTTCCTAGCCAGAAATTGATTTACTTATTGACTTCTCTGAAGCCTTAGAATATCCTCTAGACCTTACTGTTTTAGGGGTTTGTGATATAGTTTTAGGACAGTTGTTCTCTTTATTGATGAAATTCTGAAACTACAGACTCAAAAAGTCAGAATAGCTTGGATGAAAGAATTTACAAGGATTTTCAGTTCATTAAAAATGTCATTCCCATTCAATAACTCATCTCTTCAAAACTCCTTCAATTTGAGAACAGTTTTGGCTGAAAAATATACTACAAGAACACAGTGATTTTAGCTTTTTTTCTGAAAATTACAATACTCACCCAATATCCTAGAGACAAGATTCAATTATTTTTTCCTGTTTATAGGGTAAATCTGTATCTTTCTTTCCTTGAGAAAACTGGCCACTCCAATAAAACTGTTCTGGCATATGGTATATTCTGCCTCTATTGTGAACTATGCCCCATTTACTTTAAATATAGACCGAAGACTAGAATTTATATGCTTCATTAACTTGGCAACTGGACACTGAAACCAAAAGACATTTCTTCTAATTTTGTCCATTTGAGAATCCTTCTTTGTTTTTTGGCTCAAACTTGCTTCCTGAGATATTTCTTGTGATAAGACTCTGATTGATTTGTTGAGGAGGCAAGTGATGGGTGCTACCATGTGACAATTGACATCACTTTGTGGACATTTGAAAGCCCCTTCCTTCAGAGCTGCTTACCTCCGGAAGAAGTGCTCAGGAGTGGTTTACTGGTGGAAGATTTGGCCTGTGACTACATAGCTCCAGGTTGGTATGGGAAAATTGGGGAATGATACCATCATGTCCTGTGAAAGACAGGATGCAGGTGGGCATCCCTGCTCCCTCTTATCTGCTGGCAAGGCCCGGAAGGTGGGAACAAAGGAGTTTCTGCTGAGATCCCAGAGCCAGAAGCTGCCACTCCAAGGAGAGCTGACTTGACCACTTTGGAACCATTGAAAAGGGGCCATCATCACCATGGTCACTGTCATCATCGTTGTCGTCAACAGAACAACAACGCCTGATGACCCATCACTACTGAAGATCAATGAATGAACAATGAAACACGCTGGATCCATAGTGATGACTATCTCCCTCTTGCTTCCTATAAAGACTCCTTGCTTCTTCTTTCCTATCCTTTCTATTGCCCTCCTTCCCTTCCACATTACCCTAATTTATGTCTGTTCTCCCCTTCCCACCTCCCTGATTAAGGAATCTGTAATCTGATTAAGATTTGTAATAAACTGGTCGGACCAACATTTGAACCATTGTTTCTTAATCTCACGCCACGTATACAAATATTAAAAGAACCTTCTTTCTCCTATAAATTGGAGTGAGACAGTCCACAATTAATTTGAATAAAATTTAACCTTTCTTTGGACAATTCAGAAGTGTTGTGTTTCTATAATGAGTAAGTAGGAAAAAGGTCAGTTATCAGTATATGATAAAATACATAGTTAAAAAATTCCTCAGAAAATAGAAGGAAAATGTATTCAATATTTTTTTTTATTCTTTCTTTCCTCCCCTCTTTTTTTTCCTCCCATCTTGCTTTTCATCTCACATTCCACTTCAGATTAAATTAAATATTCATGTTAAGCATAAAAATTAGTTTTGACTGTTGAATAGATCAGTTAACTGAAAAATCAGTTTACACATCTTTATATGTTTCTTAAAAGAACAAGATCAAAAATCCATTTATTAAGCATAAATAGATGTTATACTTTTCCCAAATTATGTAGTCTGAGAATTTGCTTTTCAGGTTAGCTTGGATGAAATATTTAAAATGAGATCTTTCCTGCATATAATTTTACCTGCATAAAATCAGAAATTTAAATATGTTTGTTGTTGCCTTATACAGAATACATACCATACACCTACATCTTTTTTTTCTAAACTGACTGTCTTGTTTAGGAAAATCAGAGGGTAGAGTACCAGTACAGCTTCCCCAACATCTGCATCCTCAAAGCAGTGACTCCCTGAGATTCAAAAGAATGGAGATCTCAAAACTTCTTTGATATTACCATGTCTTTGAAGTTTGGGGCAGTGACAGGGTGGCCACTTTATATCAATGAATAATGTCCCTGACCTGACTTAGACTTCAGATAAGAATCTTCTGTGGTAGAGCTTTCTGAAAATATACACTTTTCAATGTTTTATGTATCATCCATAGTTTTAGATGTTGGAAGTCTGTCACACAATACTTTTATTTGAGATCTGAATACTTTTTCTACAATAAATCACTTATTCAACAAGACTTGTAATCCAGACTTCCTATTTCCTCCTCCAGTTGTGTATTTTGTTTATTTATTAGCTATCCACCACATTTCTGCTTGTTCTTTGTACTAACAACCTTATTCTATATCCTGATGTACTTAAAGTGTACTGATGTTATGAGCTTTTCCTTTCCTTTCAATTTGTCTGATGTACATGGTTAAATATTTCACATAATTCTATCTTTAGCTGCAATATTCCCAGGACAAACCCTATCTTCTAATTTGACTCTAATATACAGCCACATAATTTGTCAGAACTGAATTTATCTCATCTGTTGTTTTTTGTTGTTGCTGTTTCTTTGTTTGTTTATTTATTTGTTTATTTGGGCACTTTTCTTCTTGACTTCCTACCATTTTGTCTTACAAAGGAATTTTGCAAGCATACATAAGACTTTTTTTTTTTTTCACAAAGTATAAAGATTGTGACTTTTAAAAATATCATTATAAATGACTTTGTTCAGACAGGTATCTGAAAGGAAGAAAAAAGAAAATACCATTTGGAATTCTGTAAAAAGCAGAAGCACATTGAATTTAAAAATCAAGGCTTATTTTAGAAGAAAAAGCACATGTTTCCAATCATTTATCATCTTAGTTTACTTTGGAAGTGCTTCAGTTTATCAACACAGGACTTTCTAATAGAAAACTTGCAAATTTGAATAAATTGGATTTTCAAGTGGGAACACTAACTACAATGAATGCTGTGTGTAAAACATAACTTTTCGTAATTCTATCATTATATAAAATTATTTCCACTTTTTTTTATTTCACCAAAGTAATTTTGAAACATAGAAGTAGCTTTTTTTTCATTCTTCTGGGGTGATTAAGATTCCTAAAAGTTAGATAGGGTCCATCTAACAGAATTTTTTACAAAATCCTTTCACAACCAAGGAAAGAAACTTAGATTTCACTTGAGAAACTACATTACCACATTACAAGTTACTGTAAATTTTCCCAGAAGAGAAAACAACAGATGTTTCCAGAAGTACATTTTTGCAAATACATTAGCACATGGTTGCATTCACACAGCACACATTGAATCCATTGCTGTTTCAGTACTTTATTTGCAATTCATTTTTTTACATCTAAACTATGAAAAAAGTTAACTAAATTTTTAACAAAGCACCTAAAAATAAAAGGAGTATCTATTCAAATGATTTGAGAATAAGGTAAAACAAAAACAATGACAAAATCAAAACGGGGCAGCAAACCTTAGAGAGCTTAGGAAATATTCTATTGGTTAATGTATTTACATATATATATTTGTCAATGTATTTACTTATATATTTCATCAAAGAGATATCAGACAGGTGGCCTTACTGACTGGACAGCATGGTCATCAGAAGAAAATGTCAATATGAAAATACATTAATCTAAATGAGAGGAAACATATGACAGCATTACTGTCTAAGACCTGAAAGCAGGGAAATGCAATTCAAAAATGTTTATATGTATTTATGAACATGTGTCATGAATATGGCAACTACAGAAAAGGAAGATGTTGATTCTATACTTCCAGGTATTGGGTAATTCTTTGCAAGAAAGTCAAGCACTACTCATTGAATTTGAATGTCTGAAATTATATCACTAGAAAGATTTTGTGAAACACACAACTTTTAAACTTCCCAGTTATCTGTGTATGCATTTTCCTATTTTTCAGTTCAGTCTTTCATTTAGATCTGTTTAAACCACAAATTTTAAAACAACTGGGTCACAAGGATAATCAGAGGACAGAAGAACCTCTCCTACAAAGAAAGGTTGAGAAAGAGGAGTTTATTCAGCATGGGGAAGAGAAGGCTCTGGAGAGAGCTCATTGCAGCCTTTCAGTATTTAAAGGGAGCTTATAAACAAGGAGATTGACTTTATACATGGTCTGATAGTGGTAGGAAAAGGGAGAATGATTTTAAACCAAAAGAGGAAAGATTTAGGTTAGATGTCAGGAGGAAATTCTTTATACGGAAGGTAGTGAGGCACTGAACAGGTTGCACAGGAGAAGCTGTGGATGTTGTATCCCTGGAGGTGTTCAAGGCCAGGTTGAATGGGGCTTTGAACAACCTGATCCCTACCATCGCGAGTCACTCCATGATTCTAAGATTTCTCTGTAAATGAAAAAATTATTGCCCCAATTTTTTGTTCACGTGATTCTCATCTATACACCAGTAATCTTTCTATTTAAGTAAATGTAGTCGTTTATGTAACTAAAATCTAAGACATGCTGTGTGTATGCAAATTTATGTATTTAATATGTAAATACATAAATTATATGTCAGGAATATTTCTCTTGGTGGTTGATGTTAAAGATATTATATTTAAAAAAAAAATCAGTTCCAGAATACTCCTTTTCAACTCTGATGTGCCTCTGGACATTGGATACATACACGCTATGTTATCTGACAGGATTGCAATTTTATAATTTACACGTTAAAAAAGGAATAGTGAACATGAGGGAAAGAAGAATTTGTCACAGAGCTTACATTCTCTAAACTGAGCATGATGTTCAAACTCAGCACTGCTTTGTGGAAGGAGATAAGCTGGTTTTCAATTAATGGCTCAGTAGTTTCCTTTGTGTATGGCCTAGACCTAACACAGGAATTGTGTCAAGTGACATATAGTAGTGTTTGTAAACGTAACAGGAAAGAACAAACTCTGTCTGTAATGTAACCTGTGGTTAATACAATCTCTAAACTTACCATTAATTTTATTTGCTAGTTATTGCAAGAATATTTTTCAAAATTTAAATAATTTACTAGACATTCTGAGTAATATTTTATTACTCTTAGTACTATTTTTTAGGCATTCATATTGATTGATCCTTTTGCTTTAGTTCTCTTTACCTAGTTCTGTTCCTCATTCCCTTTAGTTTAATGTTGTTTGCAAACGTAATTAAAAGTGCTATATCTTTCCCCAGACAATGAATGAATATATTAAATAATACTGTTTTTACTGCAGCTTCCTGTGACACTTCATTGCAGATCTCAGGTCTAATAATTCAGAATGTATATGTAATGCAGGTATGATTGCTCTTCTTCAGGTGCTTTGCCTTTCATATAACTGCTTTTATACCCATGCAAATACAATTAATTATACTGATATAAGTTTTTTAATGATCTGCTAGATCTTATGATCTAGCAAAATCTAGAGTAAGTCAAACAAATTATTCTACCATTATTTAATTTATAAGCAAGCTCTTCAGAATCAGTGACTGGGAAATAATAATCTCTGGAATGTCTTTGCTTAATTAATTCCACCTCCTAGGTTTCCTGTGTTCTTCTACAGGCTATTTAGAGTTCTCAATGGACACACACGAGCAAGCTCTTTACCCTAGAGTAGTGAAGTATTCCCAAGCTAAATAGTGTATGAGGCCTTAGAGAACTGATGATGACTGTTTTGCTCCAACTGATTATTCCATGCAACAGTTCATAACAAGAGCACCTGGAGTTACAGAATACTAAAAGTAATTGCAGACAAAATATACCATGATGCAAATTCAGATCATTAAGAATATGCGTGTGGAAATATGCTTTCTACAATTGATTTTGAACTATATTTCAGATGTCCTATTCACTCACTACACTTTTCATTCTTTCAGTACGAGAAAATACTTTAAGTCTTAACTGCTTTAGTTAAAATATTCGATGAGTTCTTTTTTTTTTTGTGCAAGGAAGATATAGTTTTGGAAAGGTGTCTGATAGTGACACTAGATGGAGCTATCTCTTTGAAATGAGTCAACCATTGGAATTCAACTTTTACTCCATTTATATCATTCTCCAGTTTATGACATTTGAGAAAAAAAATTAAAGGGGAAAGGATATAGAGAAAAAAAATCATAAGAAGAAACCACACAAGCAATATTATCACAGAATTGCAGGGGCTGGAAGGGACCTCAAGAGATCATACAGTCCAACCCTTCTGCCAAAGCAGGTTCCCTGTCATGACTGAAATCATTACGAAACAGAGCCCACAATAATTTCACGTTAATGTATATATAGGATGACTTTCTTATACACAGAAAGTTTCCTTAACAGTGGTAACTTCTAATCAAAACAGTACTGAGAATTTACAATCCATAGAAACTTTGGTCAACTTTAATTAACGTGAAATTATGTTGTTAACAGCTAGTTTCATAACTATAAATGATGCAATAGCACTAGATAGTGCTACTTTTCTATTACCCCCCTCCTTATCACAGACACTTCAAAACAAGGAATGTTGAACAATGGTAAAACAATAGATTTTTTACTGTAGTTCATACTATGGTTCATTGTAGTCCATACCAATGCAGTGTGCTTCTGTCCTACAGCTAGTGCTCCATGAAAGTTAACAACTTGGCATATATATTCTTTGTGAAAGGAATAGTAATAATTTGATTTGCAAGTGATAAAATAGTGTGGAAACACATCATCTAAAGCTAGTTCCAATTAACCAAAAGCTATGACTATCTGTGGAAGGAACTTTTCTTGCAGGGTGTTACTAAAGCTTGTTAATTCAACATAATTAATAAGACTCTTTTGTGTTAAGGCTCGAAAAGAGTTCTGTGGATTTATGGAGACTTGGAAGGAATGACTTTTAGTAAGTCTCATGTAAAATTTTCCATAGGATTCTTGAGTTTTACAAGATCTTGTCAGAAGCAAAAGAATAGGAAAGAAATAGGAAGGCTGGCTGGGAAACAAAAAGTAAGTACATTTAAATTAACATTCCCACCAATTACACAGATTTTTTTTTTTAATTTTCTGAGGTTTCCAAGAAATGTTTCCATAAGCTCTGCCAGATATCTTTCTCCATGCCACATCAACACTCTCTGAGTTCACTGAACAGGAAGATCACTATTGACAAGCACTAAGAGTGTTACAGTCCTTTTAAAAAACAAACAGAAAAGGTAAAAAAAATCCTTAGCTAATTTCTTTACATTTTAGAAAAAGACGGACTTCCAAAGCAACAAGTTTGTGGATAGACTGATGCTCTAATTTTCAAAAAAATACTTTTTTCCATTCTGAAATATTTAAATATGTTTCCTCTAAATCTTTCCTGTAGATTGCTATTTTCAAATATGCCCAAACTCCTCATCTCTCAAATTAATTTTGCATTGGAAAAGTTTGTATTTATTAATTCTGTATTTTATTACCCATGTATGTGATGCTACATGATAGCTCTTGGTCCATGAGAAAGAATTTTAAATGAATAAAAGTGTGCCTTGAAGAGTGCTCTTCTGTGGAAAGGCGAGGCTCAGTTAGAGAGCTTTGTGAACATAGCTCAAAAGTCTGTGCAATTCATTTTAGTCTGTTCACATATTATGGTGGAAAAAAAAAAAAAAAAAACACATAACAAGAAAGCAACAAATAAATACCTTCCACCCTACCCCCAACTTATCTGAAGTGAGTAGATTTCAGCTGCAGATTTATGTCAACAGATTAACCATGGATTTTAATTTCTTCCATTAACTATACTGTAAAAATATGTATTTTATATTAACTTTAATATCACTGTTATTCTATTGACAGAAAAGATTTATTACTGTAACGACAACTGTTGGCATTAGTTCTCTTTTTAATAAATATATAACATATTTATATGATCTAAAAAGAACTATTTATAAAATAAAATAGGCACTTTAAATAAGGAGAGAGACTGTGGATTGTAAAATATGTAGTGAAACTATTCATAATGTGGTGCTGTGGAAAAATGAGATTTCTTTGTTTCAGAGTAAACAAAATATACTAAAGTATTTATGAAATAAAAAACTCCACAGAGTTTGGTGAAAACAGTATTGAAGAATGCGTAGCTTCATTGCTATGGAAATCACAAAGTTATTTCTAGAATACAATATTGCTTCCTCTGCCATACATGTGACACAGAGAAAGGCTTTCCATCTTGCTTCAAATGAATTTTTGTTAGCCGAAGTTACTTGGAAACATAAGGATGAACTAAGTAAATGTTGAAGTTCATCAATAATGTGCAGGGAGAGGGGATTTTAAAACCTGAGGAATAGTTTTAAATCTCTAAATTAACTAGAATTCAAGTGCCGCATCTGTTTTTTTCTCTTATTAGAAAACTCTTAAATAGAAAATATCAAAAAACATTGTAAACTTGAAACAAGATTAAAAACTGTCCACATCACTGACACGGTGATACTGAAAGCTTAATGCATGCTACTTCTGCATATCTAAACATATTACATTTATTTGCATTAGTATTTGCTGTTAAAGATGATTTGAAGTTACAATAGAAATTGATTTTAGGGATTGTTCCATGTGCTTCAGTTTCAATAAGGATCTTGATTTTGGTTTGTACTTGTTAGCAGATTCTTGGAAGGTAGCCTATTGAAAGTTGAAAGGCAAAAAAGAAAGAGAGAGTAGGGAAAGCTTAGATGTACTGGAAACATACAAATAAAAGCAGTCCTGTTTTGCAAAAACACTGTATTTTCTGAGAGTGATGAATTGCTCTCTCTGAGGAATAAAACTTTTATAAGAGGGAAAAAAGTTCTTTGTTTTTTGCTCTGACATTAACATAATTTAACAAGCTTAAAACACTGGAAGTATGTTAAGAGGATTAATGTTTAGTTTTAGATAATTAACAGACTACTTGCAGAGAAGTCTTATTCCTGGTACATGAGAAAAAAAAATGAAAGTATAATAAAGTTTTGCATGAAACTGAGTTTCTCCTAGAGGAATTGAATTCATTAACCATTTAAATAGTAAGTGATGAATAAAATACAGAGCAATTCACTCAAAATACTCATTGATTTAGTTCCATTAGATTTATACCCAAAGATTAAATTGTTTGCACAGATCAGAGTAGTTATCTCAGTGACTGGCACCAGATAGAAATCTAAGAATGCCAGTGAAATTTTTTTTGGTTTAAATTCAAAAATGACATGAGTGTGTATTTCTCGCCAAATTTCTGTTACAAGTAAATCAGGCTTGGAGATAAAGTCTGTTCTGAGTATTTTCTTGGGTTTTCATGTAATCAATACAGAATCCTGTATATGTAATGAAAAATTTTACATTCAAGTACCATGAGCACTAAACAGAGTAACTTAATTGTCATTATTTTCAATTGGCTTCGAGAGGTACAGCACATATTGAAGGCAGAAAAAGAGAGAACAGCATAAAAATAATGTTTGTGATTTAAAAATATATTTTCTTTACACATTTCTATGAATTTCTTCTCCTGAAGTGACTATACCTGTCATTTCCTCACAGATTTCTTACAATGCATGCTGTAGCTGTATAAAAGTATTCCCAATTGTGCATTGAAGCTTTTCTTTTACTCTTGTACTTTTCATACCAATTTAAATGAAACAGAACTTTCACTTTTTCTCATACCACTCCTAACATGAAGCTTTTAGATATTTCACCATAATTATTTCAAGATTATCGACAACTTCATCCTTTTTTCTATTTTTCTTTCAGCAACTTTTATAGTCTAGAGTATCAGTGATTCATTTTATTAAAGAACAGTTGATCTGCTATCTATATCCCAAATAATTATCGACTAGCATTTTCAAGTATTACATTATAATTATCATTCTTAATACTTACGGTTTTCTGTATCTACAAATGAAACAAAGCCAAACAGAGATTTTAGATATCCCTGTTCCAGCACTATGAAAGTGGTGGTGAAAGAAATCTTTATTTTGACCTGTTATCCAACTTTTCTTAAAGATATTCCGCTACAAATTGACGGGCCATATGTGGTCTTTTCATCTCATAATTGAGGATATTACTTAGTTTCCACATACAAATCTGGATTTACAGATAGACTAACTTATTGAAACAGATTGAAATGACTAAAATTGCTGATTGCAGTTAGTCAACATTTTACTCTGTCCTTAAAGTTAACTGAATGATAAAGCAGGATAACAGCAGGTGAGAAACTTCTTCAGTAACTAGAATATTTTCAGATACTGACTTAGAAAAGTTCATTCTAGGCTAGTTAAGGGACTCACTGAAATAAGCTTCAGAGTTGTTATTAGTTATTTCTAAGAAATTAAAAATGATGTGCTAAGCCCAAGAAGAGTAGAAAAAGAAAAGAAAGGTTGAAATGATAGTTCCAAATTCCGTGAGCTCTCCTAGCTAAATGGATGTCATACCAGAGAAGTTTACAATGAGTATCAAAACAATTGACGTGACCTGTGTTTGCTGGCTATCACAAAAATAAAAAATAAAATTTGTGGATAGCATGAATTGTTTAGGAAATCTAACCTTGTAGCTGTACAAAGGCATAACTTTTTTATTTATCCTCCTGGTTATTGGAGGACAACTACTTCCTTTCTGCAGTATCATATTTATTTATAAGCATGGTATAAGCATGGTATTTAGTGTATCTATGTTTTCCACTCTTTACACATCTAAAGACATCAGTTATCAGTTATCAGTTATCTAGTCTGGAATCAAAGAATCTAGATTTTTCAAATTCTTCTTGTTATATTTTCTTGATATTTAGTCATTCTCTGATCACTGTATATCATTTCCTGGTCTCTTGCATGAGCTATGGCCTTTTTCATTGGGCCACAACTTTCACCAAAACTTTTTGTACAGCTCCACCTGAGCAGTTTCCATTGCTGACTAGAAGAAAAGGTTTATTTAATGTGTCGTTCTGATGTCAAGCTAATTTAAACAATCTACCTTTTCCACCCACCATAGAATGACATATGGTCAAAATTGTTCTTGTGCAACTCCTCTCACTACCAGGGACACAGCTGTTAAGTTTAGTAAGAGACTCTAGTAACTATGCTTCAAATACTATATTTCCAGTCTTTTCCCATTTTTGCAGGCTCCTTACAGTAAGTCCATATTTTATATTTTTTGACAGCTTATGAATATGTAATGTAGGGCAGTTTAAATCTTTTCAGGGCAGCAATATATATTGCAGATCTTGGGACTCATTACCTTGTCAAAGAAAGAAATCAAGTGTGACTTACTTTTTAAAATCCATGCTGAGTGTTTCTTGCCACACAATTACACTCCAGATAAATGCCTGTAGCATTTTCATTATTTGCTCTTATGTTGTTATAGAAACTGAATTTAGATTTTTAATTCAATAGCTGTTCACTCTCTAACTTTCAATGGCAGAATAAGATAATTCCAAGTTGTACCTAAATTATACCCTGAAATTTGTTGCTTATGTAGAGATAACTGTAAGCTTTTTAGATTGTCTAAATTTAGGTGTTTTTTTGCACTCTCCTATCTGTCTCCCTTAAATCTAATGCAACCTGAATTTACTTCAAAAAGTATCTAAGTGTTGGGAGTATTTGTAACACTGGTTGCTGAGAAGCATTTTACTCTTGAATATTCACTGTGATTGACTCTCCTGTAGAGCCTCCACTCAGAGTCTAAGAGAAGATAACATTGCTCTCAAATGCCAAGCCTCTTCCCCCTTTTAGTCCTCAGTTTCCTCGTGTTTCTCAGGCAAATCCTTTCCACTGAACATGCATTCGTGTATCAACTGCTCCTTCAAAACTGGTTTCATGCAAAGTAGATACTCTCTCTACTTGGAGAACTGCAGTGGAAACTGTACCTTGAAGAAAAAGAGTGTACAAAAAGTTGTAAAGCTGCTAGAATGGAAGTTCAAAGATTGTCCAGAAAATACAAAATCTCTTTGTTTGGAAGTATCTCTTTGTTTGGAGACATTTGAACCTGACCTAACTCCTAGTTTGTTGGTAACCTGGATATGCAGTTTTATAGGCAGTCAGATATTCTATGGACTCTATCCAAAGTGCTAGATGTATCTGATGTTTTGGGTATCTTCTCTCAGTGGAACAGAAATATAATTAATGGTGGTTGTCTGGATTCTCTATTTGCACATACAGAGATGTTCAGGGAGAAAGATTAGCTTGGAGGACATTGATCATGATTTGGGAGCCATTAGACATCTTTCTTTCAGTAAAAGTCTCTACAATAAATTTAGATGTTTATTTATGTGGGATTGCTAACAGCTGTGGCATTATACTTAAAAAGGAGTTATCACAGCATTTATATTCTTTGTGGAGTGGAGTGAAGTACATTACCACGCTTTATCTTGCAACCTTATCTTTTATTATAAGAAACCTTTATTTCCAGGTATAATCACATAATAATTAGAAAAAGTTATCATAATACACTGTTATGTGGAACACTAGAATTGAAATTGGCAATCAAATATTTAACCAAATTCAATTAGAGTAAAAAAATATTGATCATCATCAATAAAATCCCAAACTATAATCAAATTAAAATTAACAGAAAGCATTTTCCTTAAGATTTATGTCACCATTCATCTAAAATATGAATTAAATTCAGAAATGAAACTTATCTGAGAAAGAATTAGACATTACCATGGGGAAAAAAAAAAATAAAAATCAGACTTCCCAGAGTTCATCTTATCTTTCCAGATGTTATTTTTATGAAAAGGTAACTGGACATGAAACAAGTATGCTTTTAAAGTTGAAATGAATTGACTATTCTAATTTAAAACTACAAATACATAGAGCATACAAAATATGCTGGAGAAAAATATATAAATGTTTAGTCCATTAAAAAAAAAAAAAAAAAAAAAACTTCAAAAACTGAGGAGACAGCCATAATTTTTGTACATACTTTCCCTCTCTAAAGTACTACACTTATGTTAACTTGCCTGTAGAAGATGCAAAATGAGTTGTGTGACAATCTTATCATATATTTTTAAAAATGCAGAGTGTAAGAGAAGGACAAAATAATGATTCATTACATAGTGTGAAAGGAGAGACACTCTCTCTTTCCTCCCAAGGGAGAGTTTGTCAGCAAACTATCACATTAGAGTTGGTTATCACAACTTTTGGAACAGATGTATTTCTATACACTTTTTAATTTTTTTTTTTTTTTTTTTCCAGTCATTCTCATTGCTGTTTGTCTAAGGCAACTTCAGGGGATGTGTGCTATAAAAGATCTTTCCCATTTGGTCAAACAATTTACCAATTTGTCTTGTGAAAAACTTATTCCTTTGTTTTATGAATTCAGAATCCACTGACTTAATCTTAAATTTAGGTATAAAGAGAGCTCTTACCTCCATTTAAAAAGTAGAGCATGAGATTCTTCTATAGGCAGCATGTATATGATCACTTTATGAAGTTATCTGGATCACATTTTCCTTCAGTCTCTTGTTTTTCCTAAAACTTCACTTCTGGATTCTATCAGTATTCTACATTTTTCAACAGATATGGCCGATATTTTCCTGCCATATTTTCTGATAAATTCAGAATAAAACTGGAGAGAGATGGTATAGATTAAGGTAATCTAACTGGATATAATCAAAGGAAAGCCTTTTTAGGGCTAGATCTGTTCTAAGTCAGGACTAACGAATGTTTGTGTTCTTTTAACTAATTATTACAATGCTACATATTACATGACATTTTCTATTTGTAGAAGAGCTTATTTATTCAAGATGTGGTCCACAGAATTGTAGGGGATGAAAGAGGTCCCTGGTGATCACCTAGACTGCTTCCCCCCAACCTGCTCCTGCTAAAGTGAGTTCCCTGCTGTATAGGTTGCACAGGAAAGCATCCAGATGGATTTTGAATATTTTGAGAGAAGGAGACTCAAACTCTCTGAGCAGCTTGTTCCTATGCTCTGTCACCCTCACAGTAAAGATGTATTTCTCATGTTTGTATGAGACTTCTTTTATTTCAGTTTGTGCCCATTGTGTCTCGTCCTTTCTCTGGACACCAATGAAAAAAGCCCTCACACTTGACACCTGTTCTTCAGATACTTACAAGTTTTGATAAGATTCCATCTCAGCCTTCTGTTCTCCATGCATAATGGTTTCAGCCTCTTAGCCTTTTCTCATATGGCAGATGCTCCAAGCCTCTGATCATCTTTGTGGTCCTCTGCTGGACTCCTAGGAGATCAGTCTATTCTAAAACTGAAGAGCTCAGAACTGGACAGTACTGCAGATTTGGCCTCACCAGGACAGAGCAGAGGGGGGGCATCACCTTCCTCAATCTGACGGCCATTTTCTTTTTAATGGTACCCCAGGATCCCCATTGGCCTTCTTGGCCATGATGGCACTCTGCTCACTCACGGTCAACCTGTTGTTCATCAGGAATCGAACTCATGCTCTTCAGAGATCCCTTCCAACACATCATCCCTTAACTTGTGTTGATTCATGCAGTTATTCATCTCCAGGGGTAAGACCTTGCTCTTGTTGAACGTCATAACCTCCTTTACCCAGCTGTCTGGGTCTTGATGAATGGCAGCATAGCCGTAGTGTCAGCCATTCCTCCCAGTTTTCTACTCTATTGAATATTCACTATAACTATCATCAATAGCACTTTTTCATCGAAGATGAACAGTCAAATATATAATGTGGTTCAGCATGAATCACAGCTGCTGTATGATTCAAGATTCTCTCAGTCACAGTCATTAAATACAACTTCAGAATTAGTGAATGCAAAGTGTGAAGGGTCTTCCTTGTGCAAAGTCCACAGTTGCTAATCATTTGAATAAACAAAAAGAACAATGAAAAATCTCAACAAAAATATCAATGTGTGTAACTTGATTTGGTAAGTTAATTACTGACGCTGGTTGGCACAGTATTCTCCTACTTTATGAGAACAACTCAATATGGAAGAAAATTCTCTGATGTTTTCCTAGTCATTTTTAGGTAGTGAATTTTCCCCAGTGTCAGAAGTGTTATAATATCAAAGTACCAATTAGGGCTAACTATAAGAGAAGTATCTATGATTGTCTTAACATTATATCACAGACTCTCTTGACCTTCACCAGGTGCCTGTCTCAAATCAAAGTGATCAAAATATCCTCTCTTCTCACTCGGTCAGTTCCTGCCCTCACACTTTTAAAATTTAACTAACTTTATCTTCATGTATACAAAGTGTTTAACAGTCTCATACTATATCTCACTTTGAGTACACTTATTTTTGAACAAATTGCTCATCTATTATTATACTCAGAGGTGCCTGGGAGATCTTCCTCAAAGGGAGAATCTGTGTGACCACAGGTGTTGTCTCTTTCTAGTTCATTTAATAGCTCACAGTGGGAGAAAAAATGAAATGTGACTAAAAGCAGTGGAGTTAGGTCCTTGTTGATAAGGATGTAGGGAGTAAGTCTTGAAAAATTGTGGGCAATAGAAATTCCCTTTGGTGACATCTCGGTAGCTATTTAAAAAGTCCTTCCAGCTTCGCTTTCGCGAATTGGGAAAGTAAATGAGTGGGATGGAAATCATGGTACCCCATTGCTCAGAAACAAGTTATTTTCTTTTTTCTACAGCACAGCAAAACCCATTTTCACTGTTAGTCTGCATGTTTACTCCCATGGAGAAGTATGTGAATGTCCTGAGTAGGTAGCATTGTTATGCTGCTGACTAAAAAAAGTCAGAGGAAGATGTTTTATTTGGCTCTTTGCAGATAGTGACCATTCCAGTCCTATGTAGCGTGTGAAATCTGGCAAGGTCATACTTTCCAAGGTATCTATTGATCTTGACTACGACACACAAAACTACTTGTGATGGTCACGTTGGCACTGAGGATAAACTAACAAAATAGGCCTAAAGGAATTCAATGACAAACACCCTGAGTGAAGAGGAGAAATAAACAGAACAATTTCTTCATCTTTTAAACAGTGATAATTCCAGAGATAGAAATGTACTAATGTTACATTTCCCTCCACATCCCCACTCCCATCTATTTGAAAAGACTTGCCCTCTGGAAAAAAAGTTGTTACCATTCTCATATACTTGAAAGCAACACAATTAGAACAAATCTGACACAATTTAATTCCTTGACTATAATCAGGAAAGAAATCACACCCTCCTTCAATAACTTTTGCAAGTCTGAGCTTCTGCAAGGCCAGCAATCATTTGCAGACTTTTTAATTCTGATGTTTTTCTAAGTTTTTCTTCCAGTGTTCTCTTGGTTAGTACTAATAGTAATAGTGAAATAAGTGACTGCTGCTCAGAAATATGAAATGACAACTGTACTTGAAAAGCAAAGATGTTAATATCTTTAAATTAAACATCAAAAATCAACTCTATCTTTTCTAGAAACTGAACAGGAAGTTTAAAAATGAAATAAATGGACTTCATGAATGTACGACATAGAATTTATTAGATTAGATTAGAATTTATATAGAAGTTATTGAAGTAAACTTAAGTATAGGTGAAATTTAGAAGTTAATGCTTATTTACCAGACATCTAAATTTGAAACTTATGACATGCCTAATGCAAAGAATGATATAATCACTAAGGTTTAGTGATATGATTCCTTCCTGAGGAACTGCCTCCTATTATTTGTTCTGTATTTGTCACTGATCGGGTCTCTTGGTGCCACTGAAATATAAAGAGAATAGAGCACAAATGTATTTGTCAAGCATCAAATCTTGAACAACATGGAATATTTGATCCATGCAAGATGTTAACTTCAGCTTTACAGCAGGCTAAATTCATTTTTCTAATTAGCATCCAATTTACAATACATTGCCAAATATTGAGACTGTTTTCCTCCATAGTAATTCTTAACAATAATTTATCTAAATACATTACAGAGCTTTATGTCTATACTATGCATGGATACATACACATATTAAGCTTAAATTTAGTACTTAGGATTCATTCTGCGGTTGTGAAGTCCAATATGGATTTATTGACATTGAAGCTTTTATTACAATATTATAAATTTGTCTTGTATCTCTTTTTCTTTCTTTTTTTTTTTTTTAAATTCATTTATTTTGAGGCTTCTTGTGACTACATTATCTTTTCAGTCTTATTGTCTCCATCCTACCAATATAAGTGATAGAGAAACTTAAGGAAAAGCATGCACACAAATTGAGAGGGAGAACGGAAATAAATTGAGATGGTCCAGGATGGTCACTCAATTTTCTGCTGACAAAGCAGATGATAACATAATAGGACACCAATCTTGATATGAGGATAACTATAAAATAGGGAGCAGAAATAGCAATAATATAGGAACAACAAAGGAATTATATGTGCATATACATGATCTACAAGTCACATAGAATAAATCACTCATGGAAGAATAGGGATATTAATTACATTATTTTCCTTCACATTGTTAACATATTGGTGTCTGTGTTGATGCAACTTCACATCTGATGATCCATTTCGTGTTGAAGATTATTGAAATATACATATTATAAGTATAAAAAGGCACTATAAGAATTCGTGTTTATCTTATATATAACATTGGCTACAGAGGTTTTAATCTGATTAAGATTTTTTTTTTTTTTAGTAAGATGGCATACACTAAAGAATACACCATTTGAAATAAAACATAATATGGGAGAATCTACAACAGAATGTAATAAATTGCTTCAAAGCTAAATTATTCTCATAATTAAAAATTGATATTTTGTCTAATGTTTGAATGTATGAGAGCTGTTCTGAAAATAATGTTTCCTATTTTATTATTTTGGCCCATGATATCAGAGCTGGATGTTGTTAGTATGGCAATAAAGGCTGAAGCTTCTGGATAACATTCCATTACATTTTGTTGCTGGATGACAGATGCCAGCACAGAGGCAGACTGACAAACTGGTGTTTGACATGGCAGTGTATAGGAAGCAAAGACATTTAGCTGAATTCCTCCATACATAAAAAATGATACCCACTGACACTGATGCTGAACATTTATGGAGAACACACAGTGGATGTCATCACAGTGAGGTCATGGGTGGTGCTTTCAGTAGTGGTGAGAGTGACGTGAAAAACAAGCCAAGTTCCATAAGACCATGCAGATTTTAACAAGTATGGTATGCAGCTCTTTTTTCACAAGATCACTGCTTGTGAAAATGCATAGTTAATGGTGATGACTATGTTGAAAAACAGTGTTTTGTTCCTGTGAACTTGCTCTATCCAGTAGTGTTATTATGCTCTTTGCATCTTTTGTAGTATCCATGGAAATAAATAGGAGGCATTACTTTTACGGTGATCTATGTACCTTCAGTTTCCTTCTGCTAGATACTACAAAGATTTCTAGAAGAGCCTAAGTGAATAGTAAGGAAGAATATAATTTTGTGAGCTCAATTTCAGGCTTATTAAAGTGACATCATAATATCATTATTTTTTCAGTATCTATTTTATTCTGTAAAACATGAGCTACATACTTGAAATAAATATTTTGTTTATTAACTTAAATTATTCAGAGGCTTCAGAAAAATATATTTTGTAAAATGTCTTTTAGCTCAGTGTAGAAAGTTTTCAGCTAGATCTTAGAGTGAGATATTACAAAGGAAAAAAAAATGCTGTCTTTTTTATTAGCATCTTAACGTTTTATCTCAAATAGAAAATGATGACTAAAAAATAATTTAAAAAATCCAGAGTCCTAATAATGCTGAAAATTATGAAAGTTTGAGTCACAACATGATGTTGTGACTGATGTTTACATATTCTGTAGTTAGTTTAGTTTTTACTAAATATTCCATGTAATGCAATGTTATTAATTGTACATAACCTTTCTGATTTATCCTGAACAGATATAGTTGTACTAATGCTGCTATATTTAGACACCAATAATCTGATTTAATTCCAATACTGTTCATTAGATCTAATTTAGAACTTCTGTAGCTTTCAGTTTATATTAGACTTACCTGATATAGTAGATATTTTATAATAGTGGTTTTTTTTTTTGTTTTGTTTTTTGTTTTTTGAGGACAATATTCACATTATTTTAACCATTGTTTAATGAATCACTACTTTCACTAGAAATAAGAATAGGAAACTTACAGAAAATTTGTGTAATACATTAGAAAAGTAATTATGACTATTAAGATCTCAGGAAAAAAAGTATTAAATTCTTCACAGACATTCTGAATGCTTGTTCAAATCCTGGAACACTGAAGATAAGAGTTTTGACAACAGTTTTAATGGAGAAGGTTCTCTGACTGTAACTTCATGATTCACCTCAAAAAAGTATCAGCATTGCATTATTATTATTATTATTTTAAATTACTGTTAAACAGGAGAGACTACAAAGGTACAGAAAGAGAAGAGGGAAAATCAAACTTCTGTCCAGAGTCCTTGTACTGATTACTGGTAGTAATCAGTCTAAAATGCTTCAGAGGAAAGCATGAAATGAAGAAACTGAGAGGCTCTAATTAATTATCAGCAGAATAAAAAAAAAAAACAAATTAAACAGTGAATAAGTTTCCTTCCTTCATTTGCTGCTTTCATTCTAAAACACTAAATGAGTTCAAGAATTAAATACTTACAAAAGGAAACAAAAAATCAGCCTGCAGATGTAACAGTGAATATTGCTAGTACACTGATGTAAGTGCTGCAGGTCAGGATGTATTGCACATTAAATCTTATTTTACTTAGACCTTTTCCTTTTGCTTAAAAAGTAGTGAAGAAAAGAAATCAAGTAACTTTTCAGAGACGAGGTGTATGATTTTTTTTTAAAACAGGAAAAAAAAAAAAAAAAAAAAGAGCAACAACATATTCCAGTGATTCCACATGTATAAGACTAACAGCACACATGCTCAGGACTGATGTTTAAACTGAAGGCTACTAGATCAGTACAATGAAAATTTGATATCTTATTTTCATAGGCAACATTTTAGTTCAGTGAATCTCTTTCCTATCATAAACATTATGGAAGCTTGAATATGATGTTAAAATTAATCTGGATTCAAAATCTGAAAAAACTTTCTTGTTCTTAGTAGGAAAAAAAACAATGAGTTGAAGTGAAATGATTTGAAATGACCCAGTGAATATTAGAGATCATTCATTCAATCTACTAGTTTTACAATACTTTATATAACTCTTCTACCCACCAGTCACCTCTTCCATTTTATTTCTGAAATGTATAAATAAGTATATCTTAACTATGTCACCATGATTAATTATCAAATTTTATTTAATCTGTTCACTCAAATCTTACTTGGTGTTCTTCCTCATGGATAATGAAACGATCATTAGCATAACAGCAGAGCCTTAATATGGATTTGACATGTTTATAGTAATGTGGTATCATGTACACAACATACGTGACAGAGTTTTCTAAATTGTTGTAATTATAATGATTTGAAGTTTTTTATTATTATAGTTAGATTGAACAGCTTTGTTTCTTCCATGTCCTATTAATCCGAAGGATTACATTTTCAGATCCTGTATACTTCTCAGATTGGCCTACATCTTAACTCCAAGACTGTACTTTATAAAATTCTCACTTCATTCTTTTTTCTTATTATTTAAATCAAATAAAATATTACACTAATAGACTTGATGCGATGGGCATTATGCTGTGAAGAAATATCAGCAACATCTAGTTCCCTGGCCAAATACTGTTACTTATATTTTTAGCAAAGACAAACAAAGATGTTTATATTTCCAACTTCATTGCCTAAATTTCAATTTTGATGCAGTGCAGAAAGGGGTGAAATAGTGTAAGGAAAAGAAAATGGCATCAAAAGGCCCGATATCAAAATGCTATAATCATAGTAGTTGCACCACAACTACAACAAAGAAATCATATTTAAAGAAAATTATCTCACGACTACTTTTCTAAATTTTTGCTCTTGCAAAAATTTGAAACAATATGAATGCATGTAAACTACAATCTAAAAGAGAAAATCTGGGAAAAGAAAAAAAGAAAGAACAAAAGCTACTGTCAAGACTTTTTTTTCTCCTGATGGAGAAATAGAATCATAGACTCATAGAATGACTTGGGTTGGAAGGGACACCTCAAGGGTCATCAAGCTCCAATCTTCCCGCTGCAGGTAGGGCCACCAACCTTCACATTTAATACTAGACCAGGCTGCCCAGGGCCTCATCCAACCTGTCCTTAAACAGCTCCAGAGATAGGGTATCCACAACATCTCCAGGCAGCCTCTTTCAGCACTTCACCACTCTTATAACAAAGAACCGTGCCCTGACATTCAAACTAATAGGCATATTAAAAGTGCACAGTTTGAATAAAAGCATAAATAAATAAATAAATATAGAAAACGTATTTATTGCCTGTAAATGTTTGCTATAGCAAGTCAAATAGTTTTCAAACATCAAGGTGAAACATTCTACTAAGATTTTAGCAACATGTTTCTGCACCGTAGTTCCACCATTCACAATGAATATTTTAGGAAACTGGCAAAGGGCATGAAAGTTAATTGACTTCTAACATTATATACATCAAAACTGTAACACTGAGGGGGGTGAGTTTTGAACATCACAAGCAATTTCCCATTATTTTTTTCTGTCCCTCCCTAATATTTCCTCCTCAGGAAATATAACTGTTCTGACATTTAACACAGTGCATGGCTAAAGCAATTAAAATTTAGCAGCATTGCTAAAGAATGTCAGTGTGAACTTGTTTTCTACCTTGAATAACTAAATATTGGAATTAGTACCAAGTTGACGTTGATTTATTTAGGACTAAAAGTTCCCATAATTCCATTCATGTTACTTTAATGTTATTCTAATTTCTATGAGATTAATAATTGTTGACCAGATGGGTGAGCTGTCCTCATCTGTTAGTTTGTTTTTCCTTATTAATTAACTTTTGTACCAGTATATGTCAATTGTACACGCATTAAAATCAGTATGAATTAGTTTGCAACTTCAGTGCAAGTAAGAATAGGCCCTAGCAGACAGATTAAATTCTGAATTTTAAGAAACAAGCTCACACTCTACTTTTCCAGTTGTAGCAATTCTCTCTCTCTCTCTTTTTTTTTTTTTTCCAATATATCTGACTAAATAATATTGATGGAAATTTGTTTGAGCTGCTAGATCAGGGGCAAAAATTTTGAGTGAATGTTAATAGTTTTATTACAAAAGTAGCAGATTTTATTTAAGTGAGATTCCATTTGACCAAATCTTAGTCATTCTGGTCTTTCAATTGTTCAACTTGTTCAACAAAATTTCAAAAATACGTTTTTCAGATTAGTCTTTATTTCAAATGTTAGTGTACTTGGCATGGATTATATTCCCTTCACACAATAAGACTTATATATGTATATAATGTATTTATTTATTTATTAATTCATTAATTTATTTGTTTATATACATATATCCTATACTTCATATACTGAAACTATATTTTGGAATCAAGAAAATAGTCTATACTGAATGAATAGACTGAACTACAAAGTATGAAATCCTCTCTGTCCTTACTGGAATTATCCTCACAAATGATGGTTCAGGTGCTCTCAGGCAGTATCAAAAATTGTTTCCAACATCCTTGGTGATTACTTTAAAAACCAACTTGCTTGTATGAAAGTAAAGCTACTGCCAGATGTAGATAAGACTTGCTATTTTTAAATTTCTAGGGAGTTGAATCACAGGTTTACTCAACAAAGGTTTTGTAAAGTACAGAACATTTGAGCAATGGAGTCAATAAAGAATCCAAATTGGGAAATAAATACCATTTATTCTTGATGGTATTCATCTGCATAAATTAATTCAGCGTATCTAGAATAGAATAGCAATGGATAGAGCCACAGTTATTCCAAGGAATAATCCTTGAGTTTAGGTTACATGCAGTCTATCTGTTTTACACAGAACAGACTTTCTTTAAATGTTTTCTTATTCCCAGAAGGATTTTAAAACAATTCTCTCCCAGCTGAGTGAAAACAGTGCCTCAGCTGTTACATCTGCAGGGAACAACAGATGAGTAACTATGCATCCTGAACATAATGCCTTGCACACCACTGACTTTAGTAATGTCTTTTCATTTAATGCTTTCTTTCCATATATATAAGTGATAATTTGACTTTTCAGGCTATTTTCCAGATAGCAACATTTATTTATTTATTTATTTGTCTGTGAAAATTTCAGTGAATACATAGTGCTATTATTTTTACTACAGTCGATTATCCAGTGAATAATTCTCACCAGGGGTGGAAAAAAAAAAAAAAAAAAAAAAAAAGTAAAAACAAGCCAACCAAACAAAACCGTTATTTTACTTTCGACCTTCCCAGACTACAAATACTAGGAAGACAGGACACAAGAAGACAATACAACAAATGTGACTACATCTTCCATTCACAAACCACACAGCAAATGTTCCTAAATTAGACACATGCTGAAGTCAGTGGTGTTCAAACCATTCATGAACAGGAAAAAGCTAATTATTTTATCTGAAATGTTAGTCCAGCTGCCAATGTAATATAATTTTCAGGTTACTATTTAATTACTGTTGAAAGCAATGAAGAAAATTTGTCTGAAGGATACCATGTGGAAGTCTGCCATAGTTTACGATAAGCACCACATCCATTCCTGTATTTTCAAAGGTGTTGGAACTAGAAGTTTTAATAAAGCATGAGGCAGACCATGAATTTAATTCACCTCCAGTCTGTGAACAGTTAAACAACTTTTATGTAGATGTAGATTCAGTTTAACATCTCCTTGTTTCAAGTTCAGTTATCTAGTTTAGTGTCCAAAGTCCTGCTATATTTAACTTTAAATTTGATTGTAGAAATTTATGCAGAAGAAAACAGCCATAAATTTGTTGTCTAGTAAAGCTGCTTTATTACTTTGAACGTGGAAGGAAATAGCTGGAAATTTATTTGAGACTTTTAATAAAAAGCATTAATTGCAAAAATTGCACACTCCCTCCTGGATATGTTTCTACTAATGCGTTTCTTTAGCTGATAATTAAGCAGGACTTTTTAATATTTAGTGATCCCTCTTTCAATACATGTCCAATATTTTACCACACTTTTGTATAGTGGCTTGGATAGTAGAACAAGAATTTGCAGATAATAGCAATATACACTTTATCAGTTTGCAGAGTACTGTCATTTCAGACCTGTTTTTAGAAGGCACACTCAGATATCAATATAAGCAATTTTTCAGAGCGTTCTGAGGTTATATAAAGAAAAAAAAATTAACAATTTAATAAAGTAGGAAAAACTACTGCCATTAGATGTCATTTCTAGCAAGGAAGGCATGAGAAGAGACTGTCTCCTGTCAGAGGCTTTATTATAATTATATTTTAATGGAACATGCAGATTTTCTTTCTTAAGGTCTGCCAAAGAATGTTGTTTACTGTGAACCTCAAAGGATAAGGACACATTCCATCAGAAGAACAGAAACTGTAGCTGATGTTATTGACACTTTGACATGTAGTAAGGGTCCTATTATAACTGCTGAAAAAGCTGTTCCTGTGCAGCCAACACTCAGTTCTGCAGTTTGTTCTGAATTGTTTTATATAATTCCATGTATATATAAAACAAGTTGCTTATACAAATACAGCACTGTATGATTTTATTCAAACATTATCTATTAATCATTTTGTCTTATTGTTAATAATATTGTCTTTTAATATTCTTGCTTCCTATGCATCCTGGATCATCTATGTTTATATGTTTGACCACCATGGTATTTCTGTAATCAGCCAAAGACAGTTCTATTCAAGAGTCATTTTCTGGACTTCGGTCTTCTCTCTTTATCTGTGTGCTTGAAATTGTTTTTAACTGTTCCACTGAGCTGTTCTTCCTGTCAAGTGAACAACTGAAAGAGAATACCTAAAGTAGACAATTAAATCAGTTGACCTTTTTGCCTTTGTTTGAGTATATTACTCACACTTTTGTAAGGGTACATCAGCAGTCAATTAACTTTTGAATTATATTTGATATCAAGGGAGACTTAGAATGTTTATTTCCTGTTCCAGTCAATTATCATGTGGGGGAAAAAAAAAAAAAAAAGGAAAAAATATTTTCTGAAATTTTATATAAAAATAATTGATATCAAAGCAATGCTGTGTTTCTGATTTTTGTGTAAAGGTCCATACATGGATAAATAAATATCCTGTAAACAAGCGTACTAAGCAGTTGCATTTCATGCTACATAAATTATTCATTCAAAACTTTCAGTAGAAGTTCATTCAGAGTCTGAATTAAAACATTAAAATTAGACTATTTGGAATTAGAGCATCTTAATCACCAGTGAAAGGCTATTGTCCTATTGTTCTACCATTAAAAAACAAAAAAGGGAGCTTTGCAATGCATAAAGGCAGATCACATCTTTGAGTGACGGACATATTAAACAGAAAAAAAATACATATTAAATAGTACAGGTTAAATTGGGATCCATTCTAGTTTTATGTGAAGATAAACATTTTTCAGGCTATTAAAAAAATCAAACTTAAGAAGAAAAATCTTTTGACAAGAAAGTGTGCTGCTGAAAAGTAGATTCACTTAGGGCATTCACTTAAAAGGAATAAAGGGAAAGAAAAATGAAATAAGAAGATATATATATATATCATTTTCTCATTTTCCTGCAAAATATTAAATATTATTTTTAGTCTTTACAGACAAACAAACAAAACCTCTGAATAATACAGATATTTCTGTGGCATCCTAGCCACTAGTAAGAGACTTCTGCATGCTTTCTAATATTATGGTTAGTTAATGTTCAAATGCATTTGTATGAAAGAGATCTGAAAATCAAAATAAGGAGAACCTTAGTTAATGTTCAGAATTCTTGCTCAACCAGATCAGAAAACAAAAAGTAAGATAGCATAAACGCAGTGACTTGATGTCAACACCTAAGTCTAAAGCCTTATCAGCTTCAAAGGCAGTTCAAATATTCCTTATCTATGGAGTATTGAGAAGGGGAGGTCATGTGGCTTAAGAGCAAAATAGGGAATACAAGAATAATTTGATCCTGAATCAGTTCCTTTTTCAAACTAATTTTCCAAAGAAATCTTGCACGTTCCTTAAATGAAGATGACAGAAAAGAAAGCTTAGGCAACTCTCTCCTTTCTGAGTGCCTTATCCCCACATTTTTTCTGCTCACAGCTTGCTTCTGAGTGTCTTGTTCCATTAAAGACATTTTTGCAAAGCAGAGACTGAAAGATGAACACTTGAGCTGCTGCCTAAAAGCTACAAATGGTTATTTCAGAAGTTTCTAGCTAGCTCTTAGCCTTACTCAGTGCTACCAGTAGATAGCACAGCATTTGTCCTTGCAAGATGCCTTTGTCACGGAAGACATGAAACAAAAGACTTGCTTTGACTTCAGATTTGTCCAGAACATGTCAATGTATCATTTTTCTCTCTGTCTTAACTCTTCAGAATTTCATTTGGAGGCATAATTAGAGCAGAAGGCGGTTCTATTTTCCTTACAACTTACTCTGTCACAAAAGAATTTAAAAAATGTTCTAGTAAATAATTCATAGACTAACGATTTCTACCCAAGCTGCTTCAAACCTTTCAACTCTGGTATACACTGACACATAAATTGGAAACTAGAATTAAAAAGAGTTTAGGAGATATCAGTATTGGATTCCTTATCTCTATAAGTACAAAAAGTCCTAAAATTAAATGTTTAAATTGCTCCTCAATCCATGTGTAGGAAATATTTGGTAGAAATAACAATGTAGAAAATTGTTCATCTCCGATAACTTTGAAGTAATGATGAGTGGAAACTACCAGTCATAAACAATCAGAAAGGAGAATAAGTGAAGATTTGTTTCAGGCAAGAAAGATTACTTCAGCTGAAGTGATTCCACAGTTGAAAAATAACATTAAAGCAAAATCTAGATTTTTTTAGTTTAAAATTTAAATCTTACAAAACTTGAAGAGAATACTTGGCTACTTTTGCTTTAGTCTTGCCAAAATCAAGTAAAGTAACATAAAGGCAAAAGCATGGTCAGGTTAGCAAGCATTTCTCTTATCTTAGTTTTATTTTCTAATTATTTTACTAACTGTCTTCTCACAAGACACATGCACTACTACTTGTCAGTCTTCAAATTACTTTTCAATCTGGAGACTGGCACATTTATGCTACTTAAATAATTATGCACTTTTGACAAGCAGTTTAAAAGTGCATGTCAGTCAAACAAGGGGATGTTATTTTTCTTTTACTTCCACTGTTGACATATGGCAAGGGAAAAACAATCGAGGTATTTGTCACAAGGCTTCACTTACTGATGTTATTTGCTAAGTAACACAGCCATGGAATATAACTTTGAAATGACTTTCAATTTTCTTTGTTTGTTTTTCTTGTTTGTTTGTTTGTTTATTTGTTTATTTGTTTTAGACTTATCGATCAGACTATTGCCATGCTGTATACTCTACTCAGATTAATTTATACCAAAAGTTCTTTAGTGCATTTCTGTAGTGTCTGGGAAAACAATCATATACTGTGCTTCTGCTGAGAGCATAACTTAAAAAAAAAAAAACACCTCTCCTATAAAGTTTGATATTGAAAGCTATCCATATGAAAGAACTTTTCCAAATAAAGTTGATTTAACCAAGAAATAGGGAAGCAATGCATTAACAAACTGCCAGAAAGAATCAGCAAATTTTGGCAACTCATTTGTCCTTATGAGTGACCAGTGATGAACCCTTTGGGAAAATACAGAAAAATAGTCATGTACAGAGGAGTTCTTACCCTCTGCTCTTTGAAATCATCAGTTCAGGTACTTTCAAAGTTGGAAGTTAAATCCACCTACGCTTCACTAACTTGTCCAGACCTATTTTTAATCCATATATTTTTTTTGTGTCTACTAAACACTCTGACAATATTCCACACATTTTTACTTGTTTTATAAATAACTTAGTTCATATTGCTGTTTCTTGCAATAAAACTACAGAAACATAAAATGAAACGGTCAGGTTCCTTTTCTGAAACTTTTTCAAGTTATTCTCTTCACAGATCTAATGATTAAATAGACTTGTGCCAAAAGTTTTTCCATTATGTACTTTACAAAGTAGGAAATCCTAACCTACTTATAATATACTTAGATGAAAATAATTCCTTACCTGTAAATGTAGTGTATACCCTCTCTAGATGCTTCCTACCAGGCAAGCTGATATATAAAGTAAATTTGTGGATGCAAGTGATAGAAGTAAAGGAAATAAGCATAGCAATACTGAACAGCACCTTACTGTGATTTTCCCCATCTTTTCATGATTTCCCTTCTGTCTCCTATAAGCCTAAAAGCATTTTTAATTCTTAGATACATTCCTGTTCATAAAGATTAGAATTAAGTTAATGATATATGCTCCTGATAGCTTGACATCAAATGTTTCAAGGTGTCAAACAAGTTATGAACAAGATCCACTTATAGCAGCAGTTTTGGATTTATGAAATCAGGAAAGTAGCAAAATTCACTGTGAAGATCAAGGTTGGAAATCAAGTAAGATGAATAAAGGAAAGGAAATTCAAGATGTATCATTCATATTTTGCTGCCTTTTGAAAAAAAAATAATAATAATTCCCCTGATCTAGTAGAAGAATGAGCAGGGTTCATGTGAATATGAAAATTAACAAAGATGTCCAAAGAAATCCAAAAAGACCCACATGTAAGCCACATTCTTAATTACATACAGGTGAAAAATTGAAATCTCTAATACATAGAATTTGTGCAGTGGTCTTATGAGTCTTCTCTAAAAAATAAATAATTGGTAAAGAAGTCTAAAAAAATCAGTGGCATTAACATGCAGTGGATGTGAAGCCGTCTTATATCATGGATATATGGACAGCCTTCATTTCCTTTACGACTATTTAAAAGCAACTTCTCAGAAGGACTGTTGAGAAAAAAACAACATTGTATTAGTCCTAAAGAATACATTTCTGTATCTTAACAGATGTGGGGACTGGAGATGACAAATTTATGATTATTGTCAAATGTATGTATTTTTATACAGTTACATAGGTTTCAAAAGCCCTTAACACCTCAGTGAAACTTGGTGTAGTCATAACACTGCATTAATTTTATTGGATACTTGAGAGGGCAACAGGCTACCTGGTTGAGGAATACAAGAAGATATTTTCTTTTCTGTATTTTTCATTCTAGTGCCAAATACATCTAAATCAGAACAGATACTTCACCTAATTAGATATATTTAAAGAAATGCTTTTCTTTCTTAAAGGCTTTAGAACTAAGCACATAATTAGTCTATGCTGTGATTAAGCTGAGAATTATAGATCAGTTGGCCTATAGCTAAGAGTGTTAGGAGTAATAATTTATATATTTTTACCCATTTATTTTTAGGTTTTGTCTACAACTGATCCAAATTTTCATGTGCAGGTACTATGTGGTAGTCTGAGAAACTGAGCTACTTCTTTGTAGACTTCTTCATTTCATTGGATTTTAATTAAATTTGAGTAATCTATCGGTAGGCTAGAATTTCATTTGACCAAAATGAACATATAGTAAATGGATTTCCTCTGACATCAGATAACATGCTTAGATGCCTCAGACCTAAATAATGTCACCTAATTAGATGTTTCATGGGTTATAAACAGCTTCAAAATTATTTCCTGACATAACGCTAAATGCAGTAAAGGCACACAAGGAAGGAATCTAACACATGATCTTGAAGTATCAAAAGGGAGATTAAAATAAAGGTATAATTAAACAAACAAACAAACAAAAAACCTCCAAAACATTTCATAATACATACATAAAATGGTTTTGGTAGTGTGAGCTAGATTGAAAGGCAGTCTGTCCACCACACTGCAAAGTCAAATTCACCCTGTGCTTTCTCTCTAGTTGAGAGATTTTGTCTACATGGAGAGATTTCAAAAGAGATTCAAATTGTCTCACTTCAGGGAGTTACAGCCTAGTAACTAGGACATACACTTAGAAGATGGAAGATGTAGATCACAGTTTTCAGTAAAGGAATTAAAGATGAATATTTACATGTCCAACCTATATGGTGGGTGCACTACATGATATTCTACTAGGCAACATACAGTATAGAAAACATGGGAAACACTTATCTCTTCTCCATCTGTGGTTAAAAATTGACCTAATTTAGGTTAGGTTTAGAAGAGATTGGTCCTGCCATGTTTTGTGGCCTCTGGGAGTGTTTTTACTGGATTGCACTTTTGGGGTGATTCAAGCTTCACTCCACCTAGTTTCTCAATCTAAACTGAGCTCAGACATGATCTAAGTGCTGAACTGTGTAAGTGTGCCAAGTATAGGACAATTCTGGGCACGTGCAGTGACTTAATAGGTACTGAAGAGATTTAACATCAAAAGTTGAGGAGCTTACAGAGATTAGGTGTCTCCAGCTCAGGAGGTGAGTCAGGACTTTACAATCACAATTTTCCCTCTGCAGCCAAAACTTATTTTCTTCTAGTACCTAAATCTTGTACTAGAACTTGCCTTGAATGGCCTCTATATCTAAAATAGAATGAACAAAATCTATCATTATAAAGTTGTAGGATTACTTTTTTTCTAGTAGGTACCTGCAGAAACATCTTTCATTAGAAAATAGATCTTAGCAGTACATAAAATGCTTATCAGTACAGCAACAACTCATCAGCCATGTTTCTGCACCAATGATCCTCCTGATCTAGGTTTTAGCAATACTTACACCCCAGAAGAACAACAAAAATGCATAGGGCACATGACACTGAGAATGTTTGCCTCGTACTATGAATTGAATTACCAGTTTTCAACTGCAAGTTAACTCACTTCAATGCCATTATTTTCTGAAATAATTGTGACGTAGTACTGTAGAAGTATGTCAGGAGATGCCTGAAATTAGATGAAATGAATGCTGATCATCATCACTGAATATGTCAAGGATTTAGCTGAAGAAATTTGAATTTTTAGGATTCTGAATTCTGGTCAGAGACAATTCTCATAGCAAGTTAGGCCATGCTATCTTTAAAACCTATTTACGAAAATTCAATTTCTAAATCAAGCCATCTGAAACATAATTGAATATAAGTTCATATGATGCAGGAGACACAGACATGACAACCTTTACTGCTACCTGTGGTTACAGACCAAAGAAGAAACAATCAACCAAACAACAATAAAAAAAGGTTGCGTGTTCCTAAATTGCATAATTGTTTTTGAGTATCTCTTGTCCCTTTAAAAAATACAGAGTAATTCTCAGTTTTTCAAAGTGCTTGCCAATACTGGCTTCAGTAGCTTTTCTGTGAACATAATTACATCTACCTTGAAATCCACAGTTATTTTGAGGTTGTTCTTGTTTGGAATGGCAGGTCAATCTCTCAGTTGTGAAAAATATTAAAAGTGAAGCCTCACAACAAAGCTATTGAAAGATTCCTCAAATCTTCCTGAATATTTTTTTAGGGACTGTTTCATTAGAGATGAAAAGATGTTGTACAAGAAGAGGAGGTTCCTCAAGCACTGAATTTAATAATCAAATCATTGTATACATGCTTTTGGGTATATGGGTTTTCTGTCCTTAGACAAAAGCTCAGATAGAATCATAAAATTGGTTGGAAGAGACCTCAGGGATCATCAGATTCCTACCCGCCTGCCACAGGCAGAATTGTCAGCTTCTAGGTCAAGTATCAGATCAAATTGCCCAGGGTCCCATTCAACCTGGTCTTGAAAACTTCCAGAACGGGGCATCCAAAGACTCCTGGCAGCTTGTACCAGCGCCTCTCCAACCGCCCAACTTCCTCATCATCTGATCTAAATCTCCCTTCCTTAGTTTAAAACCATTCTCCCTTTATCTACCTGTGTAGATAAAGATCTTTACCTACCTGTATAAAAAGTTGATTTCCCTCATGTTTATAAACTCCCTTTAAATATTTAAAGGCTGCCATGAGATCTATCCACAGTCTTCTCTTTTCGAGGCTGAACAAGCCCAGCTCCTTCAGCCTGTCTTCATATGAGAGGTGCTCCAGTTCTTGGATCATCTTTGTGGCCCCCCTTTGGACCCTTTCCAAAAACTTCACATTTTTCCTGTATCGGTGGCCCCAGACTTGGATGCATTACTCCAGCTGGGGCCTCACGAGGGCAGAATAGAGGAGGACAATCACAACCCTCACCCTGCTGGCCACCCGTCTTGTAATGGAACCCAGGATACTATTGGCCTTCTGGACTGCAAGTGCACACTGATGAGTCATATTAAGCTTTTCATCAGCTGCAACCTCTAAATCTTTCTCAGCAGGGATGCTCTCAAGGAGTTCTCCCAGTTTCTATACATATCTGGGATTACTTTGACCCAAGTACAAAATCTTGCATTTTGCTTTGTTGAACTTCATTACGTTCACAAGGGGCCCATCCTTCAAGTTTATCGGTGTCCCTCTGGATGGCATCCCTTCCTTCTGCTGTATCAAACACACCACTCAGATAAGTAGTATATTGTTTTCAGCACACAAGTTCCTAAACTTTCCTGGATCAACACCATGTTAACAAAATCAATTGCATCATATTAGCAAGGCATTTCAGATACAATTCTATTCTTGAGCTATATTCATCTGAATCCCATGATAATTATGATTCTTGCAACTGATGGTGTAGTATTTTAAAACTTGCTAATTTTTCCTTGACTCTTCTACCACGTTGTTAATTAATTTGGGATCATTCAGATATATCTTTTTTCCTTCTTTACTCAAGCTAAGTCTGCTGGGAAGACAAAATGAAGAGCTGAGAAATCAAAAGGATCTGAATGTAGATAAAAGAGCATTTTCTTTTTAAAGCTCATATCTTTTTTTTTTTTTTTTTTTTTTTTTAACCACAGATCTCAACCTATAGGCTATTGAACTTTCTAGTACAAAGTTCCACCTTGTGCTGGATAATAACATACAACTTTTGTTTAATCTCTTCCACACAAAACTTTTCAAGTCAGGCTGCTGAGCCCACTGCCTACCATGCTGTCTAACACTGAATTTCCTTGTACTTGCCTGCCAGTGTACTCTCATCTAGTCTTCACAAACTTTTTTGAGACACTTATTGGTTTGTGTTTCTACAAGTTGTTCTCCTAAGTATTACCATTTTGTAAATAAAAATCCATAGCTGCATAAAATCATCTATGCAGGTCACTCTGAAGTAATGCCTCCTATTTATTTCTATAGTAACTATGACAGATCTAAGGAGCACAATAACAATTGGATAGAGGAAGATCTCAGTTAACAATTACACTCTTTCAATGTAGTCACTAGCATTAGCTATATATTTTCACCAGCAATGAACAAGAGTCTGCATGCCACACCTGTAAAAATCTGCACCACTGGAGGTGACCCACTGTTTTACATCTACTATGATGATGTTACCGCTAGGCAAATGTTGCTCATGCAGTCTATATTGCATCTGTCCAAATAGAAGTCAGAAGGTGCCCAATATAGGCTATATGGTGGGTGTGGTAGAACAGTCCATCCAGGATTGACAATGTGCTCCAAGGTGTTTGAAATAGTGCGGGGCCTGGTGTTACTGTGTAACAAGAGAAGAGTAGTCTTCAGAACTGACTCTGGATGTTTGAGCTGTCAGCCTAGTCAGTGTAATGATGTAGTGGTCAGGGTCGGTAGTTTGTCCAGGTTCCGGGAAATCCAGGATCACCTCTTTCCTGTCTCAAAAGACAGTGCACTTCACTTTACCTTCTAAGGACTTCATCTTGAACATTTTCTTTGAATTTACATGCCACCACTCCATGCACTATGGTTTTGACTTTGGTTCCTAGTGGTGACACCATGTCTTGTCACTGGTATGATGAGATCTTCAGCCACATACTGGTTCAGTAGGTCCTGACAAACTTGCATATGGTGCTCTTCCTGTTCCTGTGCATCACAGGTGTACACTTTGTGATATTCCACGTTGCCACCATCATTTCCAACCACTGAAGCAGTTATTCAATTCCATACACAATTTCCTGGTCTTAATCTGCTGATTTGCATGGATTTCCAATACAGATCAGGCTGCCTTGGCCTTCTTGGGCACCTGGGCATACTGGTGGTTCATGTTCAGCTAGCTATTGGCCAGCAAACCTGGGTCTTTTTCTGTTGGACCTACTAGCCACTTCCCCAAAATTGTACTGCTGCATTTGGATTCTTGATACCCCAGTGCATCACTGAGCCTCATTAAATGTCATATGACTGAACTCTCCCCAACAATCGAGCCTCTCCAAATCTCTGCACAGCCTTCCTATCTTCTGGCAGATTGATAGTTCTACTTAGTGTGGTGCTTTCTGCAATCTCAACGAGGGTAACACTCCATTCTCTCGTCAGTATAGTTGATACGGATCTTAAACTAAACTAGCTGCAATACTGAGCCCTGGGGAGCACTATTTAGACTAGCTGCCAGCCAGATTTAACTGCATTCAAAATGACCAAGCTACCAGTCAGTTTTTTAGCCAGGGAACAGTACATCAGTCCAAGCCATGAGCAGCCAGTTTCTCCAAGAGAAGGATGTGGAAAACAGCATCAAATGCCTCATTAATGTCCAGGTAAACAATATCCACAACCTTTTTTTTTTGTCTGCTAAGTGTGTCATTTTGTCATAGAAGGAGATCAGGTTATTCAGACAAGACCTGCCTTTCATAAACCTATGCTGACTGTGTCTGAACATCTGGTTCTCCTGTACGTGTTGTGTTGGTGGTACTCAAGATGATTTGCATCATGACCTGGTGTGGAGTTTAGACTGACAAGTTGTAACTGCCTGGATCTTCTTTGCCATTCTCGTAGATTGAAATCACTTTCAACAACTGACAGTCAGCTGGGACCTTCTGGTTAATTTCTCAATTGACAAGACAATACAACTGCATTGAATGAAACTGCAGCCAAAAGAATATCTCTTAAGCCATTATTCTCAGCTAGTGAAATTATTAATATAAATATTCTAGCATTTGCTTTATTAATACATACACTAAAAGTACAACTCAGATTTATAAGAGGTATGAAGGTAAATTAGATGACTCTATTTACTGTAATTTTTTTTTTTTTTTCAGTTATTGCATATTTGCTTGTTAAAAAGTTCTGACTTTACAACTTATATGAAGACTCAACCTGCAATCTAAGTATGAGAGGCAGACTGAAATTGGTGATAAGGGAAAGTTGTTTTGTTTTGATGAAAAACATTACAAAATTAAAGAGGAGTTTGTTGCAGAAATTTTCTCACTGTCTGCCTCTGTCATATGCTTTCTCTCTCTTTATTTCAGATCTTTCAATTTTCTCTAAAAGAATGGTGCACTTGCTTCAGGATGTTTGTGACATTTTTATGTTCATAGATAGAAATGTCTACACACTTCTTATTTATTATGCCTGAAAACTTTTACAATCATGAAGTAACACTTGTGTGCAAAGATGATAACAGAGAATGTCATGGCACTGTACATTCTTAATGTTTGCTTATCATTCTAATTCAAAATAACAAAAAATGTAGCAAGAAAAGCATGAAATTATAACATATAGCTGTACTAAGGAAATAATTCCACATTTCCACTCTTTACCAAACACTCCCTGCTCTGCAGAACCAGTTGTTGAAATATATCCTAGTAGAGACATTATGTATACTACTCACTTCAATTTTTCTGCAGGAATATAATATAATCAAAAGGAAAGAAGGCTTAGCTAGGGTTTCCATAAGTATGGCATATATAATAGATGAATGTTGTTAGAAAAAGTGACCTAATACTTGCTTTGTTTAGGACAAAAAAAGGAGAACAATAAAATAATAAAAGAAGGAAGCATTAAGCAAAAATAAATATTTTAAATATTATTCATTTGAACATTTTTTGTCTCACAGCTCCATTCATTCAATCTTCTATTTCTTACTTTTTTTTTTTTCTGTTTAACCATTTACTTTTTAACTTTAGTCTTTTATTTTTATCCTATAGTACTTAAACTATGGCCTTAATTACTTATTTGTTATTACAAATAAATAATTTGAGATTTATAATTCCAAAATATAAGAAGTCTCTTTTGCCCAAGTCCCTGGGCAGCCCATTCCAGCACCTGACCACTCTCTTAGAGAAGAAATTTTTCCTTTCATCCAACTTGAATCTCTCCTGGTGCAACTTGCCATACCCTATTGTCCTATCGCTAGTTACACAGGTGAAGACACTTATCTCCACAGTTCCACAACCTCCCTTCTCCAGACTAAACAATCTGAGTTCCCTCAGTCACTCGTCAGTAGCCTTGTGCTCCAGATCCCTCACCAGCTTCGTTGGCCTTCTCTGGACGCATACCAGGGCCTCAATGTCTTTCTTGCAGTGAGAGGTCCAAAACTAAACACAGTGCTTGGGGTGTGACCTTACCAAAGCTAAATACAAGAAGAATGGCTATGCTATTTCTGATACAAGCCAGGATGCCATTGGCTTTCTTGGCCACCTGGGTACACCACTGGCTTGTGTTTAACCGAGCGTTGACAAACACCCCCAAGTCCATTTCTTCTATACAATCTCCCAGCCACTCTTCCCCAAGCATGTAGGATTGCCTGGGATTTTTGTGGCCACAGTGCAGAGCCAGCACTTAGTCTTGTTGAACTTCATCCCGTTTTCCATTACCATAAGAACTCTTGAAGCCATCTAAGGCTTTTATTTTTTATTTTTATTTATTTTTATTTATTTTTAATATTATACAAAATGTCTCTGAAGACAGGATCATCACTTAATATATTTGATTACTAAATAGTACATTGCAACTCTTGCAATTCATATAATTGTATAATTGGAAACCTGTCACTCTGCTAACATGAATATAGCAAAACAGCATTTTAGAAGTAAGATAATAAACAGTACCCATCTTCTCTGTTTATACTACAGAACTCAGTACTTATTATTGTTCTGTGCAAAATACTAAGAAAACAATCATTTCCAGGCTACATAAAAGCAATGTAAATATCAGCAGGTGTATTTAGTGCTATTAACCCGACTGTAAAGAGCTTATTTGCACAGAATGTTCAGGAAGAAACTCTTATTATTTGGCAATGTTACTGGGCTATAATCTGTAAACAAATCCCGAGATCATTAAAACCTAACTGTGCTGAAATGGAAACGAGTACATATACACAAGAGTGTTTAAAAGCCTGGTAAAACAGTCTGAACAGAAGCAGACATCTTTCTCCTCATCAGTTATAATAAAATCGACAAACTTCCGTTTTTCAAACTGGGTTTCCTTTGAAGAAAGCTAAACTACCAAAAGTTACTTTGAGACATAAATATATAGGCATCTCTGGATAAAACTCAGTTTCACAGCAAGATATTTCATAACCTGAAACATATCTCAAAATGCAGTGAGTGAAGTCAGATTTATTAGATCACTATCACTACCATTCTGTTTTATTGATTGTTAAACATCTTTCTATCAATAACAAGTGGTATGCAGATAAGATATTTCACTGTCCATATTTATACAGCTGGAGCTGTTGAGTCACTCGGTCTTATACAATTCCACTGTTGCTGCCTAAGAAGATCAGAAAGAATCAACACTGTACACAGATAAAGAACAACTGAGTATTTTTCAAAAACATGTTAAGAAAATGTTCTTTGGTTTACTTTGGCTTGGGTTTTTCTGTTTTTCTGTTTTTCTTTTTTTCTGTTCTTCTGTTCTTCTGTTTTTGTTTTTCTTTCCCTCCAATGATCAATGGAGTTATCAGTGGAATAAAATGAAACAACAAAAAAAGAAGAAATAAGTAACAACTGACTAAATAGATACAAATTACAGAACTTAGAGGGAAATAAAAGAAAAAAAAAAGATTAAGATATTACTGTTGTGGATCTTGGAAAAATGCATAAGGGAAATGTATAGGACACCAATCACTGATCTGATAAAAGAAAAAAATAATGGTATATGCAACTTCTAATTCTCCTTTCATAATATTTTCATACTTAGTGCTTGAAAATGAGGAAAGTTAAGAAAACCTAATGTTTACTATGAATTATTAATCCTGAACTTTTTCACTTATATTTAAATAAGGTACTCCTTACTCAATCCTAACTCAAATGTAAAAGCTTTAATAAATGTGACTAAATGATGAACTATATTTTATCTTCTGTTGAAATCTATTAGACTCAGATAACATGTCATAAGATTCCTACTAAACTTTAAGGAAATCTTGGGAGTTTGAAAATACTGTAAAAACAAATTGGATAAAAGACATGTAAAATCAACTTTAATTATAATCCACATGTGAACGGTGAGGCTAATCCTTGAGTCAAAACTTCAGTGTTACTGAGCATAAGAAAAAGGAAATCAGAATGCAAAAAAATGATGCTGGTTAGAAAGGTTTATATCTAACCTCTGGAAACCGGAAAAGAAACAAAACAAAACAAACAAATAAACAAAAAATACAGCTCTAGGGAAGAGGAGGATAGAATACTTCAAAATGAAATCCAAATAGAAAAAAACAAAACAAAACCAACTCACCCCAAGCCAAAACCAACAGTAGAGAATACTCAAGCCCCAAAACCACCCCATCCATGCAATCTAAATGTATATTTGTAAACATTAGATTTATTTCTTTTCTTTTTTTTAATAAATAAAATTTGTTTGGTTTTTTGCTCACAAAGCAGGATAGTTACTATTCTTTATTTTTATTTTTATTTTTTTTCTTCTTTTGAAGCTCTTGTTTGCTATAAGTCGAGTATGGGACATCTAGAAATAGTGAAAAACCTGGAAAATTTTGTAAGATGATCCTGATGAATAATAGCAACTGTTAGTTACCTGATAAATTCAAACACTTTAATTTATTAAACTTGATCATAAATTTTATAAAAACAAGTACCTTCTCAACCACTGAGGCAACAGATTATTATAGCCTAGATCTTCTGAGTAATTGTTTTTGATCCCCAATTCAGATTTTAATTAAAGTAAACAAATAAGAGAGAGAGAGAGAAAAAAAAGAAAGCAAAAAAGAAAAGTTTTGATACCTGAAAAATGCATCAGCATTATTAGATCCATTAGAAAAAACTTTTACCTAACAGGACAACAGGTAAATGCAAGGGGCACAGAACAACACTAGTTTTGTAATCAATAAATATAAAAGGAACCTGGAAAAGGGCAGATCCTAGTCCTTTCTTAGGAGTCAAATATAGCATTCTGAGGTCAAAGTTATTAAAAAAAGATTTTGGTAAGATGTAATATCTTAACCCTCAGTACACCTAGTTCTGCAAAATATCAGGAGATAATTTTGACATACAATTTCCTTCAAGAATTTGTTCAACTAGTTAAATGTGGTTAGATGATTTTCTATCATTAAAGCACCCACACTTCTGATTTCAAGATGTATTTGGAAAAAAAACTTCTGCAAAATGATGGAATATTTTGAAATCTCAGTCAAATATTTCCTTGAACTTAGCTTATGAGGAGTTGACATCTATGCAAACTAGTTTCTTCTGTTGTTAAACTGTTTCTCCAGTGTACTTCCTTCCCTACTATTCTTTCTCTTCACCGGCAAAGCATTAATTTCCAATGCCTTATGCAGTGCAATTATATCAGAAAGGGGAAAAAAAAAAAGGCACGTTGCCTGAAAATGAAAGAATTGATCCTGTTCTGAAACATTTAAAGGTAAAGATTTATGGGTGGGGTTTTTTTTTGTTTGTTTTGCTTTGGTTTTTTTTTTTCATTTTCTTGTTGTTGTTTTCTCTGGATAGGAGCTTTTGTATCACAGCCTTTTGGCTGAGTCAGGCTTGTATCTACATCCCCTCAATATTCAGAAACTGAAAATATATACTATACTTAGGAAAGATACAAATAGAAGAAAATGAGGGAGATTATCCTCTCATTTCCTGTACCTATAGTAAATAAACTGTTCCAACCTTCTCTGCTTAAAATTTCAGGGATATTTTTAGCAACATGCAAAATTCTACTTCCAGCCAGTTATATATAGCATCTGTACTCATTGTAGAAACATTTGCTAATATTCTAAGAACCATGAAAGAATTTCCATTTAAATGTTTATTCTAGTTGATTAATCCTTGACAATTTTCAGTTGTTTTTTGTTGTTGTTTGTTTGTTTTTTGTGGTTTTTTTTTAATGAAATAAATCTTTGGTTAAGCTAGAAAGGATTTCCCTCTAAAAACTGTCATGCTGTTTCTGAGTGGTAACTAAGATGAATTCACATGAATTCGCTCATCAGATCTTTGTGACAACTAACCAATTAATTTTGCCCCTACCCATATTTAAGCTCATGACCATACAAAGAAGGTAGAGATTTTTTTCAGTTGCTATACTGTAAAAAAACCCTTTTGATAAAGATGACACAGCTTTGGGTACATCAGTATATATATTTTGTTTCAGAAAATGTGAATTTCTTGACTCATGGAAAGAAGAATAGAAGAATCATAGAACAGCTCAGCTTGGAAGGGACCGTGAAGATCATCTAGTTTCAGCCTCTCTGCCATGTACAGGACCAGACTGCTCAAAGTCCCATCCAACTTTGAACATTTCCAGGAATGGGAACCTCCTCAACATCATTGGGCAACCTGTCCTAATGCTTCATCACCTCTCTGAGTAAAGAATTTTCTCCTAATATCTAAACTAAATCTTCCCTCTTTTAATTTAAAATCATTCCCCCTTGTTCTATCTGGCCATGCAAAAAGTCACTCTTCTATAAAGGTAGGCTAAATAAACAATCTACATTTCCAGGTTTTGTTTATTCTGGAAATGGAAATAAGATTTGCAATGCACTTGCTCAAAATGAGACTTTCTCTGTGATTTTAAACCAATGCACAAGGGCATGAACATAAATAATCATATCAGAAGTCTGTAATTTTCCTCATGTTTAGTGAAATCTTTCACAGAATGCACGACGACACTGGAAACAAAGGGTCCAATGTGTTACCAAGTTCTCGCAGTAAGGCAGCAAAAGAAACAATAGTACCTGAAAAGAAATTAAGGCTCTGTTTAACTCAAGCACTTAAATAAACAAGCAAACAAAATAACAACAATAAAAAACATTAATAAATGGATTAATTAGTGAAACTTTATAAAGATCTGAATAAAAGCTTCTCCTCAGATAGGCATGCAGAATTTAATCGCTAGTGGCCAGAGGCAATGAAATAACTCATATAGTTTTGGCTTACAATGAGCACACACTCATTGGTCAAAGCAATTTCATTTCCTCTGTGAGAGAAAAAAAATCTTTGATGAAAAATGGAAGAATTATAAACCATGTATGCATTCATAAACTTTTGGCCATCTTTTACATGATAATTTCATAAACAAGGCTGAAAGACATGTATAGATGAGACAACATTAAGCTAGATGGAAAACTTATTTGGAAAGATTAGTTTGATACACAGTAAAAGAATCATTTGTGATGAGATCCTTTATCTGATGATGACTACAGAGATTTGTCTCAGATCAATGCCATCATTGTCATTTAACTCACTGAGACATTTTCAGTGTCAGTACAGAAATTTTTACAGGCAGATCCAGTAACAAATCTTGACAGATTAGAAACACTGCCTGAGCCCCAAAATATTAAATAAAATGAGGAACGAGAATGATGAAATTTCAGGAAAAAGATAACCAATGGGCAGAAATTTAAAAGCAAGGGAAAGGACAAGAAAAAGTTTAGAGAAAACTAGGAGGAGTAATACTAAATTGATCTGTACTTGATCCATTGGTCTCTTAAACTCACCGTTATGGTACCAGTCAATAAGAACTGCTTAGAGAAGATGTTATGAAAGAGAATAAGAGGGACTGACTTCTTCCTAGTATTATTCCTGACACTTTTTCTATTTAAACAGTCTTCTACTTTATAATAGACAGCTTCACAAATGAATATAATGTTCTCAGCATCAACTTACAGTTGCAACCTTAAAACGTGTGGCAGAAGTCCCAAGTTAAAAATTTGGCTCTAATGCCAAAAAGATATTATAATAGTAAGCAGAGGTCAGGGAAGTTTCAAATCACTATCAGGAGATATTTCTGTAACAGTAGGTTAGACAAATATTTATGCGAGATGATAAGTGATCTTGGAATGAATCAGAGAATTAACCAAATAAACTCTTGAGATCATTTTCCGGTAAACTTTCTATGATTATATATTTTCTCAGTCATCTTCCAACCATCTTTCAGGTGTTTCTTGTTTCTTTGGCAGAAAAAGTGTATTATGTGTTTCATGAATAAATCATGTGCAATGTTTGGCAGAGGAAGATGAAGCGAGAAGGTCACAGCTCTTCTCAGATGGAAGATGATTCATCACCACAAAAAAAGAAATAGACTGAAAACAAAAATGTCTGTTGAGAAAACCAGATGAACTTTAATATCTATACTTGATATCACTTGATTTGGTAAAAAAAAATAAATGAGTGAGGCCACAAGGAAAATTAAGTGAGAATTCATGCTTCATATGAAAACACATCATAGCAGCGTCTCAGCACATGAAGAAAAACACTGTGTTCATAAAATAAATGAGTATTTTCTTCTCATGTAATTCTATGCTGAATGTATTTTATTATATTCTTCTTTCACCTACTAAATAAAATAAAATCTATTCCTTTTCTTGACTACGTTGGCATTCCATATTCTTATAGGTAAGAGCAGACACTGTACATCATACACCAACTTGCCAATTAAAGAATAGTTAGCTATTAAGTTTGAAATAAAATTTATGCTGGATGTTAGCTAAGAACAATTGTTTTTCATTATGTCAGAGTTAGTCTTAAGCATTACCTAGAACACTAGAAGTGTGAAACAATATTTAAGCTGAAACTACTTCAAGGCTTCAGCCACTCAAGGTGTTTGCATTCTTCTCAACCTTCTTGCAGTGAAAAAAATAAAAATAATGATAATAAAAAAAACGTGTAAGAGATTTTTTTTTTAGGGAAAATTCACCATTGTAATTCTCTATAGGGGAAAAAAAGAAAAAAAAAAGAAAAAAATATAGCTTTTTTTTCGTCTCCTGTTACATTTATAAAATGTATTACAAAAAAACTCCCATAACTATGGAAAAACTTATGCCAGAATCAGCAAACTAAGCCCCACCTTGACATTCGTACACTGATGGTAATCAAGGCTAATCAGAATTGTCCCTGTAGCACATAGCAACATGGTAGTTTTCTAAACATAATTACACCCGTAGGCCTTAATTCATTCTTTTGGAGGCACTGGGATTTCCCTTGACATGTTGAAGTTCAACTAGTTACACCTTCAGTTTGATTTCTACAAAATGAAATTTTCTAACTGATAAAACTCATGTTTATTGATCTTGTCTATTTTTGCTTTGCTTTCCCTATGATAATTAGTGTTTTGTGTGTACATCACTCATGAATTTTTGAACACTGCTTCTAGATATAATTTTTCTCCCCCATGTCTATGATTACTTCGTTTGTCCCACAGTCCTTAACTAGTGGAAAAGTAATAGAGGATTAGACCTGTCAGATGTCTTATGAAAGTAACTTGTTGCATATCAAGAAAGTTTCTGCAAACTAACATTATCTGTTTCAAGAATTGCAGTATAAATCTTACAGTGACATGTATTAGGTACAGGCTTATACTTGTTATTTAAAGAATGACTTCAATCCTGTGTTATTCTTCCTTTTATGAACACAGTTAATATTGCAAAGTATGAGGAAAATAGATAGCAAGTAACATTATGGAACTTCCATGGCAATTCTGATCATTGTCTACCAAAATTTTCTATCATATAATTTATCACATGTTAAATATTAATGCTGAGAAATAAAAAGGTTTGAATTTTTTTGAAAATGTATCCATTTAATTGTAAAGAGCAGTTTCACTTCACAAAATGCTTTGAAAATGTTACTTCTTTTTTTTTTATTATTCATAACAAGTTGATATATTTACCTTGATTCACCAGTGCTCAAAAACAGTAGTTTTGAGCACTGTTTAGCTTTATTTTATAAATTTTTTTTTTTCACTGACATGATTGCAATTTCACCAAGTGAAACATCCTCTGTTGGTTTCAGAGAAGTGTAGAAAGGATCACACTATGCTCTACACCAAAAGTTCAGACGTCACTTTCCATGGAACTTATGACAAGGTGGTGGAAAACTGTAGCCATATTTTGGCTTTTAAATCAAGGGAAAAGATTGTCATTGCCAGAAACAATTCCCTCTGTGATTCTTTGCCTCTGTTATCTGCAGCATTCTGGCTGTTATATGTTTTCACTGTTCATTGTTCTGATTGGCAAAGGAAGTACAGGTCACTCTGCAGTGCCACCTGAATGCAGCTGCACAAGCTGTTCCTTGTAATGAAGAGCTTGTTACACAATAGTGAAAAATCAAAGTGCTCATTTCCTGGCGAGTTGAAAGATATCACTTTCAACAGAAGGATAACTAATGCAAAGGGGAGAAAGAATCCTTCACATTCATATCTCACTGTAAAAGGAACTATTGCATAAGTTTTGTATGCCCTAAAATGTGTTGAGGTCTGATTAATAAGGAAGTCGACACCACGAGAGGAAAAATGTTGTAGTGGATACAAAAAGTATTCTGATCAAATGAAACACAAGCCCCATCAATCAAGGCTTTAAAGAAGCTGTCCTGAAACAAATGTGCCTGTCATTTGGAAGAATGCTTAGGTAAAAGTGAATTACATTGTTCATGCATTTAGTAATATAGTTTTCTATATATCACATAGTAGAGATTACAGTGGACTGAAGACAAATAATAAGGATCTGACATTTTCTGTCTAGATAATATGAATTTATTTCTAAGAGGTTGAGTTCTATGCAATAGAGACGCAGAAAGTTATTTCTGAAAATCTGCAAGTGATTACTGGTTAAATTATGTGTTTAAATAATTAAGGTGAATTATTTACTCACTTTTTTTTTTTCATTTTCATTTATACTTTACAGATAGAATGACATACTTCACTCCTGAGGATTTTTACTGATTCTTCTTAATTGAGCTGTCAAATTTTTGAAGTAATGCACCAAAAAGTCTTCTAAGGAACATTCAAAGACCAGAAATTTTAAGTGAAAGATTAGATTTCACAAAATAAACAGAGTTTTAGGAAGCAATTTAGCAAATTTAGCATATTAAGATAGGTTTAAGAGCAAGCAAGATTTTTTATGTTGTTCTGGCAGTTTTCCTGTGACATTATCCAAAGAAAACTCAATTTCCTTTTGAGTATCTCACAAAATAAAATACATATTTGTCTGAGGCCCATCATGTCTTTTCATAACTATCATTGTTAAAGATATGTACAATCATATACTTATCTTCTGTTCTTTACTAAGTCTTCATTAATATTTAAAGATCATCTCACAGTAACACTTTCTTGACACTTGTTTCAAATGAAATCTCAGATTCTTACAGTGATGTACCATAGACTGAGGGAGTAGTTTAACTTTATTGTCTTGCAGAGATGATTTCAACTAGGTTCAAATTGGAGATAAAATAGATTTAAGAAGTATCTTAAACAGACAGTAGTAGATCATTGTGTTAACTGGAAGTGATGAAACTATTATATGTGATAGAAAAACTAATCAAGATTTATTAACCTCAGCTAACAAACCAGTTTGAGAAGGCTCTGGAGAAGTAGGATAATCTGATTTTATCATCTCTTGGACAGGAAGACTATCACTCAGAACAAATATTCTGTTCACAGTTCTCATTTGTGCTTCACATTACATTTGTTGCAGGTTTGCAGAAGTTCTGTAATATGTCAAGCTCCACTCCTTCATCTGGACAGTGTAATTCTCAAATAAACAAACATCCAATGAACAGTTTTAATCTAACTCTATCATTAGAGAACAAGCACATTAGGCTATTTGTATTTATCAAACTTCTCATATCCTCTTGTCATTGTTAATGAAGTATAACATTGAAGTTGCTCATGCATACAGGATTAGTGAAAAGCCATTTGTAAAAACTATTCCAAAGACTGCCCCTCTCCAAGCCATTTTTCAAAATGTACCCCTGATATAACTGACTTCAGCTGATGAATTCTTGCTCCTTCCAACTGAATAGAACATTTGTTTTTTTTAAATAGTGTAGCGTGTTGCTCTTGATCTTTCAATATTACAAAGAGATTAAAAGAAAAATAAAAGCTACTGAGCTCTGTTCTATTCTCCAACTTTTATATTTCTATTTTTAAGTGGTTTTCCCCTCAACTGTATTAGATAACTTCTGAAAGTATTTGACTTCAAGTAGTGTTTTTGCTTTTGTTTTCGCAATATGCTAACCTTCAAGTCCCCCTTTAAAACTACAGATATTTGAATAGTTGTATTGCTCTTACAGCAGAAGATGCAGGAAAAACAGCAGTGAATGGATTGAAGGGTATTACTTTGGTACTAATTAAGTCAGTGAAGAGTTGCACAGTGGTATTACAATACATTTCTACATAATAGTCATTTTTATCCTCAAGATTTCAGTATCTAAATTTATTTAATTTCGTATTTTCTGTATAATCAAATCTCTTGAGTAATTACCTGGACTGCTAGTTATCAAAAAAGAAATTACCTTTGATACTTCCACAATGCACAGACTGATTTTCAGACAGAGAAGACAATCTTTTCAGTGAGATTCTCAAGCTCTATAATTATTTTATATCTACACAAGTAGGCTGAAATAAATTTTAAGGAGCTTTACATTGTTATGGGTTAGCTTTCTTGACTTAGTTTAAATCTAAGTGATTTTTATTACTGCTGTGGTTTCAATCATCCTTGCAAAGATGTACTACTCTACTGAACAGGAAGTGTCTTCACACAGGGTGAGACTGGACTCAATACATACACTGAGTAGCCTGTAACTTTATCAACTTTTCCATGAGTTGTTTGCCAACTCTTTAAAATTTGAAATTCTCTTCTGTCTTATCAGATTGACTTGCAAGCTGTGAATATGACTGCTAGGCTCTCATATAGATGTTCTTGCCAGCTCCTAGCAAAGTCACTTCATGTGAATGTTTATCTTCTTGGAAGTGATATGCACAAGCCACAAAGATGAGTATGATTTTTATTTTTTACACAGACTCCTGTGGAGATTTTTGCATTTCTTTTTTTTTCTGTTGTTTACAGTTTCCTCATAGAACTGCAAACATTCTTTTCGGACTCAAGTTGTACTATAAAAAAGATAGTTGTAGCCAAAGGACTGGAATTAGGAGGTAGAAAAAGGAGATGGATTCTCATAACAAAGCTAGTGATCTTTCAAACGTATTTACAGTGCATACGTACAAACACAAACAAGACAAAGACAGAAAGAGCTGCCAAAAATATCCAACAAGTGAAAACAAGACTTGAGGAATTAGGCAGGGATGAAAGATGGTCACAATTTTTTATTAGAATTTTAAATGAGGGATTTCTTCAGTGTAATGAAAAATATTGTAATTTGTCTAAGTTTAAATTAATATTTTTCTTGTATGAAGAACTGTTGAAAAATACAGCAACAAAAAGCAGAATTGATAAATTAAAGTGGTGACTTTTTATAACAGGCTATTCATCCCATCCTTGGGGTTTGTCTTCAATTTGAAGTTATACAAATTAGATAATAAACTTTTAAATCCTGAGAGGATACTTTTGAATTATAAGACGATACTGGCTGTACAAAATGATCAAGATAGTTGAGCACCTGTCCTGTGAGAGAGAGAAATGGGATTATTCACCCTGCAGAAGAGGAGGCTTGAGGGGGCTCTTATCAGTTCTGTCAATGCCCAAAGAGAGGAAGAGAGGACATAGCCAGGCTCATTTGCTCATTTCATCGGTAACCAGTGCCAGGACAAGAGGCAACAGGCATAAACTGGAATACAGGAGGTTCCCTCTGAACATCAGGAATAACTTTACTGTGTGGGTGACAGGGCACTGGCATAGGCTGCCCAAACTGGCTTTGTAGTCTCCTTCTTGGAGAACTTCCAAAGCTATCTAGACACGGGCCTGGGTGCACTGCTCTGGGTGTCCCTGCTGGAGAAGCAGTTGGACCAGAAGACATCCAGAAGGCCCTTCCCACCTCAGCCATTCTGCAATTCTGTGATTTCATCACCTTTGTTTATTTTGAGTCTTTCTTAATATACCTCATGGTTTATTCTGTAATTTAAAATCTATGAGTTTGGATAATGTACATATACATCATATACTTTTTGTTCAGTATTAAAAATAAAATTTAATAGCAACTAATTAGAGTAAAGCATATAAATCAAATATTATAGAGAGTTGAAAGCCTAATTAATAACATCACTTTATTGTAAATGAAGTTATGAGCAATTGCTTACACGAATTTAATTACTATGCATTTCAATAAGATGAATTTACAGCTTCAAAATTATAGCTTCTCTTTCCAATATTCAAACCGTGGGGATCCCCTTCATTATGCTATAAGCACATATATTCTATATGGAGTTTCTGAATAATAGCATTTGGATCTGGAGCAGAAGTATTTAGCAATCTTATTTAAATGTGATTTGAAGGAATTAATTGAAATAATAAAAAATGAATTTGGCTATAAAACAACTGACTGATATCTGATTCTGAACCCAAATAACGATCTCATTTGCCTTGGTATTGAATAAAAATGAAATTCTACATCATAAGACTCTTTCAGCTGCTGAAGGTTTTGATTATAGCCATAATAATTACTATAACCATTCTGTATCTGGCCTTGTATACATCAAGAATTACTTGATTAAATATCTCTGAAAAATATTTGGATTAAAGTTGAGATTTTAAGGAAAAAAATGTTTAAACATCTTTTGCAAATAGAATTTGTAATAGAAAGCCTAAATTTGAACAGGTATTTCACAGAAAAAAGAAAAAAAAATAGCTGAAGAGGAACAGTAATATATTCTTATTATCACAAGCTCAAGTATTTGATTATTGAGCTTTTTTTTTTTTTTTTTTTTTTTTTAAGCTGGAATAAATATTTGGAGCATAAAACAGAGCATAAAACTTCATCACTTTACTACTTGCTTTCCACACAGTTGAATGCACCATAGAGCCAGGGATATTTGTCAATTATCTCATGGCAGCATCACCAGAAGCTTGGAAACATGCACTTTCTCCACCACTGTGTTAATACAATAGGATGGCAATAGATTCCCTGCAATACATTTCAAGAGAAGGAAAAGTAGTTTCATAGCTATTAAGCAGAATACAGCACAGACAATTTGTGGTTACCTTTATCCTTTTTGTATTGGTTTTAGATGTGAGCATTAGTCATTTTTTAGTAAACTTTTGCTGTTGTTTTATTTTTACATTTTTAAAAAGACATTATTTCCTCGGCAGAATATCTCAGTGTATTTCTCTATGGCCCACAGCGCCCATAAATAACTTTTGGTGAAATTACATCCAATTTTTCCTTCTACATCAAAATAATGAAAGGTTATTTCTATCAGAATCATAAAATGATGTAAGTCTGGAGTATAAAAGCTTGCATTTTCTGTTTCTGCACATACATAAAACTTCAACTACATTAGTTCCCATGTGTACTGTGTGCTAAGTGCTTCATTTGCTAGTGCAGGTATTCTTTCCAGGATCAGCTATATATATGCATCCATCCTCTTCTACTTATTATGGGAAGTAGGTGAATTTCCTTTTCCTGATGTTATCCTCTAAAGTAGGATTAGAAAAGGCCGATAGTAGTGGCTCTGACATGAAATTCTGCTGTTTTCTGATCAGACCCAGGCTTCAGATTATCCTAATGTCCATGAGACTCATGAAGCTTTCGATTATCAATTTGCTCTCTCTAAACCTGTAAAATGACAGAACTGTGTGTTTTATAGCTCAGACTTATCCAAACACCCCTGTTCCACAGTTTGTTGATATCATATATTTAAATACTGCTACATTTTTTTTTTCTCTCATTCTTTCATTAGAAGGACAGTAGATATGTCTTTAAAAATTTTCAATACCAAAAGCTGTCTGATTGACTTGAAAGCATTACCCAATAACATTTTTAACTTGACTTCATGACACTGTGATAATTTAATATTATTCCAGTACTGAAGGACTGAAAAGTTCATCTTGTTGTTTGCAAGAATACGTAAGGAATTTTATGAACTTTCTACTGATCATTCTAGGGGGTCATAATTTTGATTAATTATTTTCGCTGGTGGATTACAGAGATTTTGTAGAACACATCCTAAGTGTTCAGTTTTTGAAATGCATTCAATCGTATCTGTAAGTCTACTCCATTTCTTTAGGAGAAGATTATAATTCTCAAAATGGTAAGCCTCCTCTTCTCTACACATATTTTTTGTGTAAATTCATCTGTGTTCAAGATGAGTTTTCTTATATAACAGCAATTCAAATGATCAACAATAGAAGCACTTAGTTTTTCACACCAGAATTTTGCCAAAAAAAGAGAAAACAGATAACTTGCACTGGATGTCACAACTTAGTACAACACTATTTGCATATGAAAGAACATAGTTACATTGCCATGTCTATTCTAAGTTCAACTGGTCATATCCCACCTGTCTGCTTCCAGTAAGCTATCTTACAGAAAGGAAACACCTGTTAGGAAATGCCTCTCCCTTTTTCAGACCTTTGAGATCCCTAGTAACAGGCATATGGGAAAGGTTGCATATCTGTTAGGTTTATCTAATTTATCCAGGAGTGACTTTTAAATAGATGATAGATGCATTCATTTGTTTAAAAATAAAAAGAAAAGAATCTGAAGATTTCCATGCACATGATAACCACCTTAAATTTACAGCTTTGGAAGTCACATCTACTATATTTAAAAATTAGTGAGCATATACAATGTATAGTTTTGATTTTACAGTCCTTTCTTAAACTGTTAGACTTTCCATTTTTTTTTTCTGCTTCCAAAAAACACTGGAGTTGTACAGACATGGTAAGCACTTATCCTACACCCTTATAATGTAAGGGAGTAAAATTATAACGTAAGTGAAACTTCACAGTAACATTAGGTGAGAGGAAATAATCTCAGCTGATAATTGAATTCATACATAAAGGACAATAAACTCCTTTATTAAACAGAATAATTCACTTCAATGCTGAAAATCGCCTGCAATTATAGTTTCTCTATCTTCTGTGCTATACTCTGCTTCTCTTATATGAGAGATTTGTTTTGGAATTACAAAAGCTTTTTTTTTAACTTTTGGACAATCTTAAGAAAAGCTGTGCCCAGCAAATTAGCTTCTATGAACTTCAATTATATTGGTACCATCATCTATTTTCTCATCTTATTCTCTTAATGTTAAGGAAGTATTCAAATGTAATAGCCCAGTGATGGATTTTTGGGTACCCATTCCTCACTGTCATGAACTGAAAATGTAACACTGTTAGACATTAAAATCAGTAGCACTGCAGCGTCAGTGGAAAACTGTGCATAAGCTTCTACCTCTTTGACACATTGCAGATGTTCAGTAGAATATTGGAGATTGAACGATTTCAGAGTCAAGAAATATGATGCTGGACTGTACTATCACGTATGTATCCGAAATTAGGTGGTTGCACTTTGAGGTAGAAACATGACCAAAGTCTGGTGATAATTATTTGATAAATACCTCAGAAAAAGCAAGAATTGAATATGTGGTGAGGAGTAATTATAATGCATTTCCAGGAGAATACAACTACTACAAAAATGCAATTAATTGTCATTATCATCATTTTTTTTTTTAATGCTTTTGAGCATAAAAAGGCATACATTACTCAAATGATCTCTTCCAACTAGCAAGTGTCTGAGGCTATTCTTGAAAAATATTTAGGGTACCCAAAAAGTTGTTAAAAGCTAAAAGTAACTCACACAGCTGCTTGATACAAGGCATACTTCTGAGAAGGATGCTAAACTGTGAAGTAACTCTAATTGACACTTTGTTCATAGTCACAGGAGAACTGCACATAAAGGAAACATCTCTTAAGCTAAATTCTCATTAGAGTGTGAATAAGAATGAGAACACAGCTGTGATTCAAAATCATGTTACTTGTCAAGTATATTAGACTTACATTTTCTTTCCTTTCTTGACACCAGAAAATTAGAAAATGAAGCAGTTGTCAAAGCATCAAGTATTTCAACTTTGAGGCATTCATATGAAAATGCACTGATTTCTCTCATGCATGGAGCGTGCAGTATGTGTAGTACTTAACAATGAACTAATAAAATGTGTTCATTTCAAATTTTTTACTTTATTGTATATGAAATTTCACTTTTCCATTAGCCACAGCCACTGCCATTTGTCCTTATCAGTAAGACACGCAACTGCTCTGGGAAAATACACTAGAATAATTAGTCTCTATAAAAACTCAAAGGGCCTCATCTGAGCCATCAAGTACCACTAGTTTGTTACTGAGTGGGGACAGAAAATAGTTGCCATCAGCATGATTTTTCTTATTTTAATCTGGTATTTGTCAAATGATATTAAATCTTCTTTAGGTGTTAGAAAAAGCTGTAAGTGCTAGAACCACAGCAAGCATTGAAGTGTGCCAGGTCTGCAAGCTATAATGATTCGAAGCTTTTTATTACAGACAAAAACTTAGTCAGATTATAATGCAACTATGAATTTTGAGAAATACAACCTGAAGTTACGACATTTTATTTCTTAACATTTGAGTGTTGTTCTCTAATACATGAAGTGACTGCACGCAATGCTTGCAGGTTTGTGCATGTTGGTCTGCCTCTTTGGCGGCATTACCATGCGTGAGTTCTGTAGGCAAACAGAGCTCCATTACAGGAATAAGCAAGGAAAAATAAAGAGTAAATTTTCTGCAGAAACAAGCAAGCAAAAAATCTAATGTGAAAGAACATTGTCATTTACCAGGTAGTGCCATATTTACTGACCTATAGGAACAAGGCCACTGACTAGTGAATATATTATTTACTGGTTGTTAAATAGATTAAAATAAGGTTCTACCTCCCTCTAATGTTAATTGTCAAGGCACTTGCTAGCAATAGGGAATGAGTACACTGTCTGTAATTACCTCTGACACTACCTTTCTGTTATCTATTGCTACCTTTCTGATCAGCTTCTTAGGTTTCATAAAATGGTAGAGAGCAGAAGCCTAATTAGAAATGCAAAAGCACTTGCTGAAAACTGTTCCAATGAGAAGCCTTTTTACAGAAAAATAAAAATTCAAATAAAAAAGACCTCAAATAACAAAATAATTGATTCTTTAGCCACTAAAGTGAATTACAGCCTTCTGCTTTAAAAAACAGCTGCAATGACAACAACAAAACCAACCAACCAAATAAGGACAACACAGAGATACTAGACATTTTCTGGTTTTAAATCAAAATTCAGTTGAAAAGTATTCATGCAATGTTTGAACAGTGCATCAAATTAGTACTGAAGGTTGATTTAATCAAAATATTTACTTCCTATTTCTTGTCCCACTGAAATTTCTTCATTAAAACAGAAAATAAATTTGAAGGACATTCACTAATAAATGCATTATTACTTAGTATTAAAAATTGTAAAGTCATTTCAGTAAGTGAAAGTCTTATCCATTCTACATTCCATTTGTACATACAGTTTGGAAGAAGATATATGAAGATACTTTTTATTTTTATAAGCCTAGTAGCAACCCAAAAAGAACATACGAATGTTCAAGGACTTCTTAAAGTTGTCGTTAATGCCTTCATATCCAATCTTATTATTTTAGAGAAAGCCACTGATAAGATTAAAGTAATTTGACAGTAGATATTAAAAATCAACAAAAGAAAAAGACTTTAAAATATCAGAAACAAGTTTTCAAATTATACTATTTCTTTCGTTAAGTGAATTTATCTTAGCTCAATACATCTGTTGATTCTTTTTCAACTTTCATGGGCTCAGAGTCCTAATGAAAGTATAGTCTGAGACAGTATGAATTCAACTATTCTTCTGAAATACCACTTCAGCTGTCATTGCTTTAAACAAAGAAGTACAAAAGTAAAAATAAAAACAAATGAATCTTCTGTTAACCTAAAACTAACATCGTATAAATAGACACATTCTACTTTGCTCAGTGTATTTAAACTACACTGTTACTTAAATAAAATAGCAGTGAGTCAGAGCAAAGTATGTGGTAAACACTTAAAAGATTCTCTGGTTCTAAAAGATTATCTCTTTTCTGGTTTACAGTTAAAGATTTCAATGATACAATATGTTGAAAAAGAATAAAAAGAAAATCATGACATTACTTTCAAACCAGCAATTTTTTCTTAGGAAAATGCAGGAACAGATATGTTATTTGTCTGCCTTTTTATCAGAAAAAAAAAAAAAAAAAAGTTTAGAATAGAAAGATTTTGAGGATGTAAACCAAGCAACAAGGATTAAAACAGTAATCTGTCACCTTTCTGAAATGAAACAGATGGACAAGATCAGCAATGGAAGAGCAAACTGAAATAACCTGTTATATGTAACATTCAGATAATGTTTTTCCTTAATCCTTTTAGACATTTATCCCTAAATTAAGTTCGTATTTTATAATTCTGTATAATTTGCTATACAGCACTCTCTTGACTACAAATGCTTTCAGGCAATATGCGTGCAAAAGTGTAATAAATACCTGAAACTGAATTAGAACAAATGAATCAGAACATTTTGAGAAGGAAAGGCAATTTTCTGAGAGGATTTTAGAGGGTTATGGTGATACAAAAAGGTATTAAATTACCCGTAAGAAAACACAGTGTAAGTCAAATGCACCATCAGTGAAATAAAAATGATCTGATTGTCTAGGTAAGAATTAAAAGAAAGAAAGAAGCTAAAATATCTAAATAAATATCTAAAGGGAATTGGGAGGCAAATGGATGAGGCCAGGCTCTTCTTGGTGGGGCATAGCAATAGGTCAAGGTGTAGTGACCTAAAATTTGAACATAGGAAGTTCTGTACTAACATGTGGAAGAACTTCTTTACAGTAAGAGTGAAGGAGCACTGAAACAGGTTGCCCAGAGAAGCTGTGGAGTCTCCTTCTATGGAGATATTCAAGATCCATCTAGATGTCCATCTGTGTGACACACTGTAATGCTTTAACAGATTGGACTTGATGGTCCCTTCCAACCCCTGTGATTCTGATTCTATAATTCTGTGAAGCTATAATCTCAGTTTCAAAAAAAGCTCCAGCTACTAGCTCCACTTCTTTCACTTTTTATCACTCCAGTGTTTTTTGTTTTTCTAAAGGAAGTCTTATCTTGAATCTTCATCTCTCAATTAAAAAAATGAACAAACAACAACAACAAAAAAACCACCACAAACAAACCCATGTGCCAAACCAAGCAACCCAAAGCATTTTAGTTTCTTCACCATTAGACTGTTCAATTTTTAGTGAAAGTATTCACTTCTAGTAAGATCAATAATTCTCAAGTCAGATGAAATATGATTTAAAAACAGACCTAAAAAATATGTAATTTTAGTTAAGATTTTTATAAGCACTGGAGCTTGCCTTAGATCAAGTACAAACGTGCTTAATCCCTGACTCCAATACTAATTACAGCGGACAGATTTTTGACAGAATATTAAGGGAACCTTGTATCTATCTAATCCAGTTGTATGTTCAACCTCCAAGAATATTACAGATGTCCCTGAGAAAACATTATACTATTCACTTTGCTCTCCATTCTACACTATTCCAAATCAGAAGACCTTGTTTTTCTTCCTTAGAGCTCATATTCAGTTTATTTTCTCAATACTGTTTTTACAAGTAAACTTACTTTTATGATCTGCTTATCATTGTTTTTACCTATGACAAAATAACTAACAAGTGATTTTATTTTGTTACATTTTGTTTGCTATATATGTTATATATTTATATGCATTATATACATTGTATACACAGACACATTAAAACCAAGTGAATATAGACAGTCTAAAAAATAGTTTTTGTAAGTACCTTGATAACTGAAAGTAAACTCAGCATAATCCAATCCATAATAAATTCTATCTTATGCAGCTTATTCTATCATTGCAAATATTTCAAAAGATAAACCAAATTATTGTTTCAAAATCTCAGCACTCAAATCATTCTATTATTTTTGTCCCTTTATCTGACATTTGTCTAAAAAACAGCTGTGATATTTTGATCACCAATTCTCTATCCCAAATGTATTTTCTGTCCTGAAGAGCTTTCTGAAAGGGCTGCTCTGAAATTAATGGTCCTATTTAATTATGTTGGTCCACGGCATCAGAGGTGGCTGTTGAACCTTCCTACTAGGATGTCATTTCATTTTGTTGCTGTGTAACAGATGGCAGCAAAAGGCAGTCTGACAAAATGCACTGAAGTATGCATGAAGCAAAGGTGTGTAACTGAATTCCTGCGTGTGGTTAAGTGAGACTTATGGACATTCATTGATGCTTGCTGAACATTTAGCTAGACCAAACAGTGAATATCAGCTTTGTGAGTTGGTGGGTGATGCATTTCAGCAGGGGTCATAGTGATGTGAAATTCAAGCCGCATTCTGGATGGCCATGAAGATTTTTACAAACATAACATGCAGGCTCTTGTTCATCGGTGGCAAAAATGTATAGATAATGATTGTGATCATGATGAAAAGTAGTATTTTGTAGCTGAGAATTTGATCTTTTTTTTTGTGTGTGCGTGTGTGTGTGTGCTCTTTGTATCTGTTGCAGTTTCTGTGGAAATAAAGAAATAAAGAGAAAGTATTATTTTTATTTTTTGGAGCGTCCTACAGATGTAAGGAATCCTGCCACCAATCATAGCAATTGCAATTGCAATACAGCAATTCCATAAATTACCTGCAAAACTTTCACACTTATCAAACCCATCATGAGATCAACTTCAAATGTTCAGAATGCTTACCCAATCCTCCTTTTCCTGTTTCATCTACATCAACTAAGGTAAGTAAAGGATAGGTTTGTTAACTCCAAAAGAGTTTGGAAGTCAGAGGAATATGTAATTACCTTTATGGTTGGACTTGTTGATCAAGTCTGATTACAACCTAATCATTGGAAATTTTTTCCCATCTAATTTAATGACTTCAGTCTGAGGCATGAGTCACTGATAAGAAATTGTTATTCTATCTTTGAGAAGAGACGTCACTTTTGTAATTGACAAAGAGTTGAGGATTCTTTGAACATATTGTTTAACATTGTCCTCTAAATTTTCCATCAAGCATTAGCTGCACCAGCAGAAAAAAACAAAACAAAACAAAACAAAACAGATTAAGTGTGTGTGCATCTATAAATACATATACATGAAAAGTAGCTTTTAAAAGAACAGTATAAATAAAAGATGCCAGTATATTCCTCTCAGCTCTCATGGGACTCTCAGCTATTATTTAATTTAATTAATATTTTACAATCAGAGTTTGTAAAGCCAATAATACAAGTTGTTGTGGTTTTTTTATACTTTGAACTCCTCTATTCTGAGCTGTCATTGACTATATTTGCATCAGCATTAGTGACTGAAGATTTTTGCGAGGTTTAATATTTTTCCCGAGGACCTGATGCCAAATTATCTCCTATCTGGGGTCTTATCTCCTACATAGTGTCTTAATGTTGTTTTATGTCATAAATATTACACTAAAACAAAACAACAACAACAAAACTACTTTAAGATACTGCATTGATTAAAATAGCTGCTTTTATTGCTTAGAGTAAATAATATATATTCTTACGCAATAAATAACATTTCCACAACACTACAAAAACATCTTCATAACAGTTTAAAGCAGAAAAATTCTTTTGTTGAAAAGTTCTGGCGGAACTCTGTAAAACACTTCAAGTTAGAAACACCATCACATGGTTTTTCCACATGGTTCTTTGATACTTTAACAATAGCAAGAGTTTAGATTTTCATCTGACTGTGGAAACTGATCTTTGAGAAGTTATTGTCCAAGTGATTTAATAAACATTCACTCTAACACTAGTTTCAGTCAGAGAAGCCTTATCTGCCTATGACTGTTATCTAAGTCTACATATTTAAAAAAGTGTTGAAAATAAAAAAGAATAAAAGATTAAAAACAAACAAACAAACAAACAAAAAACATTCCTAAACCTAAAGAATAAAAAACTCAGCCTGTAAGTTCCTTCATAATGGTTCACATCAGCACTACCCTGTAGTCTTCGCTTGTTCAGATGGAAGCCATGAGAATCAGAGCTATCTATAAGAATCTATTCAGAAAAACCCCAACAGTTACCTAACCAAAACTTCAAAATAAAGCAACTTTTCTATTTCCAGAATTTGATGTTTGCCTTTTCTGTTTTCTTATTTCAACCTTAGGTTTTTTGACAAGTCTTTTCTCCTCCTTTGTGTGTTGTTCAAAGGAGAACATAAAAAATAGAAAAACATTGCCTAGTTTTAAAACTATATTTTAAAAACAGCCCCATAAAGCCTCTGATGACATACAGTATTTCATCATCTTTCACCACATCACAGAATGACCAAGGAAACCTGCAGTTTCATGCATGCTAAAGCACTTACTGAAATTAAAACATTATCCAAGAGATATACATTAGAGTATGAAATGTGGGAAAAGATCTAAGACATTACCAACTATAATGGGAATGGATAAAGTTAGGTAAGTGTCTTCTAAAAGTTTTCATAGTTGTCTGAGGCTGTCCAGAAAAGATTACAAAATATATTAAATTTGGAAATCGTTATTCTGCTTCTTAAAAGAGAACTGTTGGTTGACTGATGCTTACTAATTGTTCACAGCAATGAAGTCACCTGCCACATAGATGTATTAAATGACACATTAACTACCCCTGAAGAATGAGATGGCTGTAACTGTACTACAATATTTCATTAATAAAATGACTCAAAATTTAAAATATAATGCAACTTGCTTAAAAATGTATATTTATTTATTTACTTCATAGCAAAAGAGTCATATTAAAAGGAACATCTTGGAGTGTCTCTATGGCCTTCTTAAATCTGTGATAGATTTAATGTGATGATAACACATACTCACACATGAGATATGCTGTTTTGAATTATTTGGAAAAAAAATCACCATTTACCTTATGATCTAAGATTCTTATCTAACCTTTGCTGAAATAAACTTGCCATTTTTATTTTTCCTTTTTCATCTTTAAGACAATTTAATTATATTTTTATTCAATCGTGCAATGTACTTCTTGCCTAAAAACTTATGCAATGATGTTGTGTTTGTTATTGTTGTTGTTTTGATGATGGTTGCATGTTTTTTTAAGGAACTTATTTTATCTGCATGAGATTAACCAAACTTAAATAATAATGAAATATTTGCTGAAGTAAAACCAAATTGTTTTTGGTGGAAAATTTTCTATATCATATGTCTTAAAAGTAGAACTCTACCTCATCATGAATTTGTGCTGATAATATCTGACTTAAGTATTTAGCTTCCTTTATTAAATATCTGAATACTGCATATGGGGAATTTTTAAATAGAATGATAGAATCACAGAATGTCTCAGGTTAGAAGGAACCTTAAAGATCATCTATTTCCACTTACCCACATGGGCGTGGATGCCTTCTACTAGATCAGAGTGCTAATCCAACCTGGCTTTGAACATTCCCAGGGATAGGATATCCTTAACTCCTCTGGGCAGCCTGTTCTACTGCCTCACCACACTCATAGTGAAAAGTGTCTTCCCATCCTCTTTTAGTTTCAAACTACTACCCCTTGTCACAACACTGAAACTTTCCTCCTCATCTTTCTTGTAGGTCCACCTGAAGTACTGAAAAACTGTAAGGTCTTCCTGAAGCCTTCTCTTTTCTAGACTGAACAGCCAGATAAGGTTAGATGAAACACTTATTCAGGCTAAAACATTCTGATAGATTAGTTAAGAAAGTTTGAGCTACTCAGAGAAAAATTCTTCAAAGCAGACCTTATCAAGACTGAATCTTTTACTCAACACTAGTTTTTCTCTGCTGATGAATACTTTGAACATTTTTAGCTCATACATAAGTAATTAAGAAAATTAATGTCATGTTTATGATCTGATAGCTCAGAAGTAACGTAAGAAACTAGCACAAGTAATGAAAGGGCCCACAGTAATAATCTAATGATAACATTTATTATCTATACCAGGATCCCAGCAACTGAAAATTTCAAAAGCGACTTTGCTGACAGATTTGTCTGTTCTTATTTTGCTGCCCTGGTGTAGGCTGCATGTTAATGGAAATGACTAGGTTTGGTTAACCCATGAGCAGATGTATGAAAAGACTTTGGCACTGAAACAGATAATGCCAGAACACTTCACTTTTTACCAGTAAAGATTTTGCAATTGGAAAATTTATAGTCCTGAATTAGCACAGTACTGTTAAGAGAACAGATATCCCTGTATTATCACTTGTAAGAATTTTTTCCTTGGAAATTGATTTGCTATCTCCAAACACACATATAATTCCACCTCCACTCCTATTTGATCTAGAAGAAAGCATTCAATTCTGAACTGGAGACTGTCATGGTCATATATCAAAGATAAATGAATTTTATTATTTTTTTGAAGCTTTAAACAGTCACAGACCCACAACAGACCAACAGCTGTTGAAAATACATCAGTTTTGCTAAGCAAACAATTGAGGCAAAAGTCCTGTCTCTACAGTGGACTACTGAGGCATATAAAAATTTTAATAGCACTATCCAACTTATATTATTATTTACTTTCGTAAAACATGGGGTCTTTTGGACCAGCATCTTCATTTTACTAGTGAAAACATTCAAGTGTAGGGAAGAAAATGGAAGAATGTTATTGATTAAATGTGCCTTCTCTGAAAGTAAATTCACAAATAGGCTTACTATGTAGGCCTATTTATGTAATTAAGACAAAAAAAAAAAAAAAAGAAAGAAAGAAAGAAAGAAAGAAAGAAAGAAAGAAAGAAAGAAAGAAAGAAAGAAAGAAAGAAAGAAAAACAACAAAAAAGAAAAAATGAGGAACCAAAGAAAATGAAATTCCAAAAGTAAAATATGAAAACTAAAAAGTTACTTTACTATAAGGAAGGACATAGCAAATCTCTAACTTTTCCAGAAACCAGAAAATATTTTTAACCATTTTCAATTTTAAAGGTTTGTTGTTCCCTTCTCCCTTCTCCCCCCCAACAGATTTTAGTTTTGGAAGAAAAAATAAATAAATAAATAAAATAAAATAAAAAATTGAATATTTCCACAGAGTTGCAAGTTCTGCAATTATGATAAACATTTTTATAAGCATAATCATAAAAATGGATCCATAAGTGCGAAAATGAAAACTCAAGTGAACTCAAGTGAAAAGAAATAACTTTCATTAGGAGACTCAATTATAAAAGCAGACCTATTAAGATAATTCCAGTACCTTTGAAGTTTCTTAGTTTTTCAACAACAAAAGTAATTTAATCATTCCTACTGAGAAAAATAAGTGAAATTTGTTATATTGGTGTTATCCACATAATTAGAAAAGTTTAATCACTTTTACTACACAGTAAGATGAATGAAACAAGATATTTACAGGAAAGTAGGTTTTCAAAACTTCAAAAAGTCTACCTAATAGAGAAACTTAAAGGTCTTAATTTTATAACATGAATCATACTCATTAATAATACTATTTTCTGGATTTTTTGGATCCTCCTCTAGCCCTCTTTCCCTCATGAATACTAGTTCTCCTTGTCTATTCTACCAGGATTCTAATGGACCTTGCAGAATTATCACCCATTAGATCAAGCTGCCCAAGGCCTCATCCAACTTGGCTCTGAATATCTCCAGGGATAGAGCATCCACAAGATCTGAGATAACCTCTTCCAGTGCCTCACAGTTCTCTGAGTAAAAAATTTCCTCCTAATATCTAGTCTAAATCTCCCTTTTTTATTTTGAAATTGTTCTCCTTTGTCTTATCACTATCACGCTGCATAAAAAATCAATCTCAGTCAGTCTCCTTGCAGTTTATAAGCTTTGTTTAAGTATTGGAAAGCCTCTACAAGCTCCTCCTGGAGCTTTCTCTCTCCTGAACGAGCCCAGGTTCCTCAGCCTATCTTCATAAGAGAGATGCTCCAGCCCTCTGAACATTTTTATTGCCCTCCTTTGGACCTGCTTCAACAGCTCAAAATCTTTCTTGGGCAGGGAGCCCCATGCCTGGATGCAGTACTCCAGGTGGGACCTCATGTGGGCAGAGTAGAGGGAGGCAATCATCTCGCTCACCCTGCTGGCCATCCTTCTGATGTAGCTGAGGATGTAGTTGGCCTACTGAACTGAAAGTGCACACTGCTGGCTTATGTGAAGCTTTTCATCCACCATAACTCCCAAATTCTTCTCTGCAGGGCTGATCTCAGTGAGTTCTTCTCCCAGCCTGTTTACATACCTGGGACTGCCCTGAGCCAAGCACAGCATCTTGCACTTGGTCTTGTCTAATTTCATTAGGTTCACATGGGTCTACTTTTCAAACTCGTCCAGGTCCCTTTGGATAGCATCTCTTCCTTCTATTATATCAACTGCATCATTCAGCTTCGTATCATCAGCAAATTGTTAAGTAATTCAAGGTTTACTTGAATTTCCCATAAAACTTTGTAGTTTACATAGATATAATTGTGGGATAATGGTTTTGTAGAAATCTCCTATTAAAGTCGTTCTTTTTTTCTTCTTCTCTATGGACCTTGAGTGTTGTTTCACCTTTATCTGCTTGGGAGAATTTGTAAATCTGGTCACCCCTTCCATCCTTCATGGGCAGGACATGATACACCTTGCACTTAGTCTCGCTCAATCTCTTTTGATTCAGATGGGCCCATTTCTCAAACATATCTAGGTCCCTTTGGATGATATCCCTTCATTCTGTGGTATCAACTGTACTACTCAGCACACTGTCATCAGCAAACTTGCTATGGATGCACTCAATCCCACTATCCAATTCACTGATAAAGATGATCCAGCTCAAAGATGAAGATGGACCCCTGGAAGACATCTCTTGTCACCAGATTACACCTGGACATAAGTTCATTGAACACAGTCCTCTGGCTGAGAACATTCAATCAATTCTTATCCACTGAATAGTCCACACTTCCATCAGTATCTTACCAACTTAGAGATAAGGATGTGACATGGGACCATGTCAAAGGCCTTGCAGAAATCCAGGTAGATGACATCAGTTGCTTGTCCTTTGTCTACTGATGTCATCACTCCAATATAGAAGGCCATCAGACAGCTCAGACACAATCTGCCCTTGGTGAAGCTGTGATGTCTGTCTTGGATCACCTCCTTGTTTTGCATGTGCATTAACATAACTTCCAGGAGGATCTGTTGGTGTTGAAGACAAATAAGACCATGATTTTTTTTTATTTTTTTTAATAACAAATAACTTTAATTATAAAATAGCTGTAAAAAATAATAAAAATAATAAAAATAATTTAAGCAAAAACAAAGTAACAAAAAACATGAGTTTTGTTCCAATTTTTACGTATGAAATAATAATGGAACCCAACAAACTCCAGTTGTAATTTTTATATGGTAATCAAATATGGAAATGATTGCTAAATAAAAATCAATATAGATTCAATGTTACAAATCAGTTACACAATTTATTGTATGTATGTGGTATGCAAAACTTCAGTTATAATCTGGAAACTTTCAATTTATACATTCTACGCAGTACAGCAAAGAAACAAATGTGCAGATATTATTTCCGGGAACCACAAGTCAGTACTGGTGCTTTGTAAAGTTTGATTGAGAAAACTGGTGAACAGATCTTGGTTAGGAAGAATCTTAAATCTTACCTCTCTAGCCCTTCTAATTACATTTACAGACAATTATTATTAATAATTATTAATAATGTCATATTTAATTTTAATTTGTCAAATTAATGTTTAGTGTAGAATTGACCTAAGCTGGTTACATTATGTATTTTATCTTAGAAAGTATTTACAGTACAATCTTCGTAACTTGTTTAAGTTACCATATTTTTATATCTGCATGGTGAAAAAAAATATGAAACAGGAATGGTTAATAAAAAAACACCTTTTTGTTGTTGTTGTTATTTAAACGGACAAATTAACAGCTGTCCATAACAGCTGCCAGACTTCTAATTGTTGGACAGATGTATTATCCATGTAATTCTACATTTGCAAAGACCAGCTGCTTCCCATGTTGCTCTAACCAGTTTCTCCCTGTTCAGCATTCTGTGATTTGCTTTGAACTAAGGCTTTTGTTCTCCTGAATATTCCATTATTTGTACTTACAAAATTGTCAGGCAAAGCAACAGATATTAGGATTAGAATTGGAATTTGACCACACACCACTTCTTTGAAGTATTTTCCTGTTAGACTCAAAGATAAAAATATTACAAGTGGCATTGTCTTTATGTCTGTATAATGTTTGTATATACCTTTTCAGAGACGATTAAAGCTACAAAAATTACCATTTCTTATAAACTCTTGTTCAAATTTAGAAATTAATTTGCTTTAGAAATTAAAGAAATGTATTCATTTTCAGTAAAATTTGAGTGCATCTGTTTTGTCCCTTGAAGGATGGACTACTTCCTGGAATTGTACTAGAAAACTGGAAAAGAAAACAAATTGCAATGTTGAATTCTAAAATTTTCTGGGCCAAATCTTACAAAATGCTGAGCAGCATTTACAAAATACTGATCCAACTAAATAATTAGGCCCAGAAATTACAACAACTATTCAGCCTCAAGGGTGAGGGATATGTCTCACTTGATTAAACTGGACATTTCCAATATTTAACTTTGAGTCCAAAAGTACTTGCTCTGCTAGATTGAGTCCAGAGCCTGTAAAGTACTGTTAGATAAGACATTTAAGTGAGCCACAGACTGACAGTGTCCTCAGTTCTAGGGTTGTAAAACTCATTTTTTAACATAGGTTGAAGCAATAACAGATGACAGAGAAATGAAATCTGTCTACTTCATGTATGACGAGACACAAGGAGGAGCAAGGTTCCCAAAGCCTGTTGCCAGAGATCTAGTATTGAGGTAGTTAAATCTGAGAATGTCAGACCACACCCTTCCCTGTGAGAACAGCACATCCAAACAAAGTTATTTTAGCTGCGCTGAAAGAAGAATTAAGCAGTCTTTTGCTTGCATAGCAAAAGAAGAAAAGAATAAACAATTTATTTCTTATGATTGTGTGTGTTTTTTATGCAGTTACTCATCATCTCCAAGAAGTATACATCATGCATACGCTCAACAGTTGATGATATTTTATCTGTTCAGGGAATAATTAAAATAGCTCAGAATTTAAATGTTAAATGGTCATACCAGTGATGAGATATACCTGATTCAGAATGTAAGAGTTTAAAAAGAGGTGTATTTGCACGCTAAAATAAAGGAGGAATCTGCTTACTTAATTCCTGCCAGGAAAAAAAAATAAAAATAGAAATAAAAAAAAATTTCCACAGGTTGCTATCAGTTCTAGTATCTTCATGTATATATTCAATTGTAAAAGCTTCTCATGGATTGTACAGCATCTACCTAACCTGTATGTCTGTGACCTTGAAATTTCTTATTTCCTTTTATCTCCTAATGGTGACAACTATGTCTCTCATATCTCATATTGTCTTGTTAGTTTGGGGGTATGAAGTATATTATGATTTTATTCAATTAACTCTATGGTTCTCGGATCTCATGAACTATCTTGTTAAAGAATATCCAGTGTCCATCTAGCCAATTTTTTGTTGTTGACTGTGACAGTACTAGTCTGAATAGATAATAAATTCCTAGCAGCAGTTACATGGCAATTTTGTGCTGACCTATAAAAATTAGAAACACATTTAAGTTCTAATCCCCACATTTCACTATTTTCCAAACAAAATAAAAAACTTACAGTTTCCAATTCTCTTGCTACTTTGCACTGCTTTGATTTATAATTATAGTCCTTGTTGTAATCTAAACACTTGTTACTTTTTGCCTTTTATCTCAAAGCGTATCCATGTGTGATGGCTAACAGCGAGCAGAATTTATTGCATTGCTTGAATATAACTTCAGTGTCCTTTTGTCAGGGATATTTTTATGCACAGTAAAATCTCCTAATTAACTGTTCCATTATGTCTTATGGTTCTTTCAGCACCTCTTTGGGTAGTTCTTAGGACTGGATTCTTTCACAGCTCTTAATCAGTGCATTTCCTACTCTCCTACTTACTTTTCTTTAGCTTTCTTTATAAATTTTTCCTTGAGATGGATTGCACAAATTGTTCCATATAATGTAAAATTTTGGATAATCCTTCAGACTTTGTAAGAACTAACTAGAATATATTTTAGCTTCTTTCATAAAAATTCATAAGTTCAAATAAAATAAATAGAAACACTCCTGTTGAAATCATTGATATAAGGACAAAATTTTAAAGGTGCCCGAGTGGTTAAATTATTTTTACACACTTTAACAACATCAAACCTTTCTCCCACCAGTTTGTGTGTACTAAACCTTGTTATGAATGTAATCTATCTGGAGAAAATTTTTCATCAAAAAGAATGGAAAGACTCACCTTTCCATTTCTATTATGTGAAAAAGTGCATCAATACAAAATTTAAATAAATGTGCTTTTATTTTTAAGATTGCCCTTCATATTTTTTTTGTATTTATTATCTTATTATGTTAGAAATGCTTATGATTATATTATGATTTAAATGTTATGATTTAAAGTGTCTAAGAGTAGAAGTCAAGAGAAAATATTGTTTAACCAAAATGTCCCTTTGACAGAAACACAACATTAAAACAATTCTTTGAGATACCTATAATTGAACAAATAACAAGCAAACAAACAAACAAACAAACAAAACCCTGGAATTTCATTCTAAAATAGTTAGCTAAGGTAAGCTAGCTTTAAATTTTTCTTATCTGGTTAAGGATAGTATTTAACAGAGGAGGACCATAAATTCTAGGAATTTTTTACATGGCCAGATGCAGCTATACAAATGAAATAGGTCCATAAATGCTTGTTAGAACTCAGTACAGTTTATAACATGAAATTCTAAAAATAAAAAGGAACTTTTAGGATGTAGATTTACTGCATCAGAAAAAGGAGAGATGTGTGTGCATTTAGAGTAATGAAAGTTACAAAACTATGATACTGCTAATACTTTAACTGGTAAGCAAGGACAGTAATAAAACAAGAAATGGGAAATATGTAAAAAATGTCAAGGGGATTACAGCCATCAGATTAACTCTATTCAGGATTATTTCCATGATACAAAGCATGTGATGCTACTATGAATAGTCAGTCCTTTCTACAATTTGAACTTTTTTTTTCTTTTTTTCTTTGCATATAAATTGAAGAATGCCCTTCTTTGCTTGCTTTTTCTTTTTTCTTCTCTTTTTTTGACCTCTGACAATAAATTAGTTGAGGATAATCCATTGCACAAGAATAACTAAATACACTTTGACTTAAGCTGTCCTGCTTTATGTGTTTGACTTGCAATCTACAACTGCATGTCCCTACTGAGAAAATTATAGGGTTTTATAAGCAACAAAGAGTATTGAACCATTAGGCCAGTTTTCCCAGAGATACAGAACATTAGGTTACTCTTTCAAAAAACATTACCTACCATTTGGTAGCGTCAGACAATTGTGTGTACTTCAATTGGTAACCAGTATTTGACTCAGTTTACATAAATAATCAAAATTGCTCATTCAGTTTATTTCCTAGCAACTACAGTGATTCATTAGTAGATTCTCTGCTTATAAGCAGGCCATAAGCAGTGCTTTTCCCCAAAATTGTTTGCATTATCTAGATTATCTAGATTATCTTCTCACTGTAATAGGCATTTCATGAGATACCAAGAACATGAGTCAGGTTTATTACGTTAATCACAAGATACCAACCTCTTATGGCTGCATATTCCAGGGCATCAAATGGATGACATGTTTTATGCAACAGAGACAACAGAGCTTCAGGTTTCTTTCCATGCATGTGCAAATCTATTGCTCCATATAGACACAGCTAACAAAATGTCCTCTAGTGACACTTCCAGCTGTGAGCCTTGTGAACTCATAGATGTTTATCAGGACACTGGTCTCCAGTATGTTAAAAATTCTGAGTCTTCATGGTCTTAGGAAACAGTGCTTCTAGCTACTGTGCTAATAAGCATTTCATTATGCTGTTTGCCCCAAATCAAAGGTTGAGTAAGTTGGGACTGTTCAGCTTGGAGAGGAAAACACTCTGGGGAGACCTCATTGTAAGTTGTTTCAAGTCTTCCAGAACTTGAAAGGAGCTTACAAGCAGAAGGAGGACCAACTTTTTACACAGGCGGGTAGCGATAAGACAAGGGGAAATGTATTTAAGCTGAATGAGGAGAAGTTAGGTCAGATGTTGGGAAGAACTTCTTCACCCAGAGTGTGGTTAGGCACTGACACAGCGTGCTGAGAGACTGTGGATGCTCCATTCCTGGAGAAGTTCAAGGCCAGGCTTGATGGGTTCCTGGGAATTCTGATCTAGTGACTGGAAACCCTGCCTGTCGCAGGGGACTTGGAACTTGAGGTTCATTCCAACTCAAGCCATTCTATTATTTTATGATTCTACGATTTCTGCTGGCTTCTTATAGATAAGTTTTCAGTAGCTTGTGAAGTATTCTGAAATCTACTTTCCTTTCTAACGCAGAGTTAATATAACAAAAACATTTTTATGAATATGGCTATGACAGAAGTCTCATAAGACTATAACATAGTAATGGTTAAGCCACTATTATGTGATAAATAAAACCCAGTGTTGCCAATATGCAAGAATAAAGTGATCAAAGGAATGCAATTCTTCTTTCTAGTATTGCAATCCAAATTAAGTAGTTAAGTTTGGTGATGGTAATAAACAAGGAAGGAAGGAAGGAAGGAAGAAAGGAAGGAAGAAAGGAAGGAAGGAAGGGAGGGAAGGAGGGAGGAAGGAAGGGATGGAGGGAGGAAGGGATGGAGAGAAGGAGGGAGGGAGGATCGATTAATGGAATTACTGCTTCTTTGCTATTTATTGATTTCAAGAGCCTACTTTCAATATGATGTATATAAGCCTGCTTAAGCCTTGAATACATTCTCTGACTTTAGCCTTGTCCAAATCAGGCTTATACACTGAAACCAGAATTTATTGGGTCTGTATGAGGTAGATTAAATTAACAGAGCTCAAAATATACTTCTGTGGTATGCAGTTACTGTGGAATATGGTGGCTTGAAAAGGAAGAGGTTAAAACATCCACAGGGTAAAGTCTCTATATGACAGCTTATTTAAACACCTTGAAATCTCACCTAACTAGAAATTTTCCAAATTTTTGTTAAAATAACATATAAAAACAAGATTGCTTAATCTAACCATTCTTAATGCTATACATAATTATTTTCTGTTGTCCAGAGCTTTTCTTTTGATCTTTATCTCTTCGTTCTACACAGAAAATCCAAATTCCCACAAATGGTCCAGTGTTCAATGTAGCTTTTCTTGACTTTTGCCAAAGTCATCTGTTTGTTTTCAGAGCTGATTTTGATGGACAATTTCTTTAAAAGGCCAAGAAAGTTAAAATAAAAATCTAAGTCAGTACCTTCTCTCTATTCCGTGTCCCTCCTTTACCCAAACATCTCTGTTATTCCATGAGAAATTAGTGTTAAAATATAAATAGATTTAAAATTCTTTAACCAGGCGATTGGGTAAGAAAGAGAGTGAAAAGCTACTTTTTTACTACAGACTTTAGCAGTGCTTACAAAAATACGCCATCCTTTACAGAGCTTTTCCAAAAAAGAAAATATCTTAGTGCAGTTTCCCATCTTATTAGAAGTTTGTGACTGGCCAGACCATTACTTTAAGGAGAAACAAGAAATAATATAAAAAAAAGAAAAGCAGCTTACTCCCTAATTAATATAGTTTCTGGCATGTGACCACACTGGTCAGAAAGAACTGAAATAGGAAATAACATCAAAATATAGGTCAGTAGACATCATCCAAATACTATTGCTGGGAGAGGGCCAGCTGCTGTGGGAAATGAGCCTACCTTCCTGTAGCCCCTTGCACTTTGGAAAGTGCACCAGCACATTACAGTGCTCCTTCTAGTGTTGCAAGAGGAGTCAGAGACTCAGTGGGACTCAGGCAGCTGAAAATGTCTTCCATGTTCTCCATGTCTGCCTGGAAAAAATATGCTGCCACTGCAAGTAGCCTAAGGTCCTAAACAAGATATTTTCTTCCTTTCCTAAACTCCGTATAAGGAACATATGACTTTCTCTTGCCCTTACTACTACCAGCTAATAAAAATTCATCTTAAGTGTCAGAGGATTGTTTTTTTGTCAACAAATTATACAGCTCATGAATAACTTACAATGCCAAGACAGTCATACTAATTAGGAACATTGAAAATTTCTGTTCTTATAAATTGGAAGGAAAAACAAGATTTTTATTTGATTCTTTATTTTGATAAAGAAGATGGCTTTTAGAGTTATTAGGGTGTAATATGCTTTGACTTCTATTTTACAACAGTAGGAAAAATAGTTAAACAGTGCTTGTTTTCCAAGCTCTAGTTCCAAGTTTTAATGATAAACAATACAACTACAAAGTCAGATTTAGCACTCAGATTTAGAGAGATTTTGTGAAATCTACCATCTTATCAGTTCTAAGAATATTCAAATCGAATGAAATATTACTATAAATCAATCTGTTTTGAAATCCATGAAGTGTACTTAGTAGCCTTTTACTATTTTCGCAATATTTTGTTAGAAATTCTTCATTAGGAAACAATTCCTATGCTCAGCAAATTAAGAAAAAAATCTAGGGATGTCAGGAAAGGGAATTGCAAAATCTGTTGTGATATAGTTTGGAAATACATAGGATTGTTTTATTTTGTTTTTCTCAGATCTAGTTTTAAACATGGTAACTGAAGAGTAACTGCATAGAGTCAATCTGTTCTACAGTTTAGTCAATATCATTGTCAGGATGTTTCTTTTAAATATATCCAGTTTTCTTTTCTCTTTCTCAAGGGAACTGAGCTATGGCTCAATTTCATATGCTATTCCAGTACTTTGTTCTAGAACTACTAATCCTAAGTAATTCCTATGTCTCGATATCTGAAATCTTCAGATACTCATAGAGTTGTGAGTTTGAGTGGGTGTTCATACTTCAGGCTTCCTGCTGGGAGAAAAAGTTGAATAAAACAATTCAAGATCTGTTCCATAGTTCTGAGATCAAGCACAAGAATGGAATATTATCTGAAATGGTTTAATACTTCAAGACAGGGTCGACTGGGTAGGAATGTGCTTGTTTGTTGGGCTCCAGACTACACTCAGGTGTAGCTTAGGAGAGGGCTTAAGGACCTAGGTCAAGCAAAGTCAGGTTCTGTACAGTAAAACAACTTCAAGCTGTTTGCAGCAAAACTTTTCAATCTGTTCTGAAATTGAGAAAGTTATACTGAAACACACTTCACATGAGAGAAAGGACACTCTGAGAGATCAGTTAATACCCTGGTCAATATACTTTCTTTATGTGAGACTGCCAGTCACTTGACCTGTATATATTTCATTTCCACACCTGCAAAGTTGTGCTTTCTATTCTTCCCAGGAGTACCATTAAGGATTATAAGGCTCACTGCCTTTCTGGCAACATCAATTCTGTCACAGTGCACAAATAAATAGAGAATGACTGTTCCTAGCTCTGATTGTTAGAACAAATTTAGTTTAAAACTGTCTTGACTAATTTGGATTTCAATAGGTATTACCATAGAAACCTTTTAATAACTTCCAAAGATCAAAAAATACACTAGAATTAGTTTAATTCTGTGGTTAGGCACTGTACATAATATGCTACAGTCTGGATCCCCATGGATACCACCAGGAATGCATATTCTAAATAGAAGCTTAATCAGCAGATCAAAGCACCATACCTGCCTGTGATCAATTTTTTTTCTCTTGTTTACAAAATGCAACATTTCTTTAAAAGGAGATTATAAATTATAAACTACATTATATTAGTAAAGACAATAATGTATATAGAAATTCTTGGAACAGAATCCCATCCCAGGAAAATATTTGTTATGCTTCAGGATTAAACAAAATACACATTTATGTCCCACTAAGTACCAAATCATTGTAAGAATATGATGTTTCTGATAAGGTTTTTAAAAGTTTATTCAGGGTCAAAAAAAAAAAAATCAATTTCAGTTCAGCTTCCTTTTAACTCACGCAGGTTTTCTAGATAATTGTATTTTTTTAAATACTCACTATCCTTCATTTGGATTTAATGTATCAGATCAGGAGTAATTAGTAAAGATAAGCAAAATACAGAAAACAACAACTTCCACGATAACATACCATGAGAAAAAGAAAAATCCCATTTTTTTTCAGTGTAACACAAGAAAATAAGACAGGCTTTTTTCTGATGTGACATGCTTGTTGCCCTTTCAGCCTTATGTATGGCAAATGTCACTATAGCATTGTGTATCAGAGAAAGCACACTCTGATGACAGATGAAATCAAATTTAAGAGAAGCAGCTTTAAAGGTTTCCTTACACTCCATTCAGATAAATGTATATATAGAATACAGCATACTTCTACACTTTTCCCCCTCCTTTTATTTAATTTTGTCAAAACCAGTTTCATGTTTTTATATTGGAAAAGTTATGTTTGTCTCCCATAGATTCAGTTTAATGAGTAACACAAATGAAATCTTTAAAATTATGCACATAGTTCTGCTGGTTCATATCACTTATTCCATATGTAACTTCAGGTGAAAAATGAGAAAAAAGTTTAACCTGTGTATTGTATTAATGCAAAATAGGTGCAGACAGTTTTGTTCAAAATGATAAATTCTTAGATTTTAATTATTGACTGTAATTATATCACTGAAGTTGTACAATTACATTCAATAAAAATAAAACTAGTTTTTTTGTTTTGTTTTGTTTTGTAAGCAGAGCATATCTTCTTCTTTAAAAAGGGACTGAATAAATTGTTGAGGTGAACCTTATGTTTAATCTCATTTCATAAATTTAGTACTATCTAAAATCAATGCAAAGATAAGTTTAAGGTCTTATCTCATCAATCCCTCTGCTATGCCAAAAACTCTCTCTATATTTTTGTACTATTTCACAGTCACAGAATTGTTAAGATTGGAAGAGACCTGTGGAGGTAACCTGGTTCAGCTCTCCTGCCCAAGTATGTACACCCAGGTCTAGTAGCCCATGACCATGACTAGGCAGATTTTGAAGTTCATCTCCAAAGGAGACCACACAAACTCTCTGGGAAACCTCTGCCAGTGCTCCATCACTCACACAGTAAAGCAGTGCCTCCTGATTTCCATCAGTGTAGTCTGTAAGGTGGTATTGCAAGGGAAGATAATACTGCAATGTATGTTACTTTCATTTGAAATGCTGGTAGACTATTTTAATGGTTGAGCACACAGAGATCAGAATTTGAAAGGTACAAAGGGACTCAGAACTCAGAATCTGAAGTTGCGGGTTGTATAAACATAGAATTGTATTTAAATAACTACAATGACATATTTAAATGCTAACAGTTATATATACATATATGTATAAATAAATAAAAATTATTTCTGAGGACATGGCTGACGAGAAGACAAATTCTACTGTGCATCTGACCAAAGTTCTGCCACATCACTGTATCTAAATGACAAAGTTACTCAAAGGGTAAACTTTGAGTCTTGAGCCCATAATTAAGAGAACTGTCAACAGCAATGTCAGCTGAAGAATGCTGTCATCAAAGGGGTCACTTTTACACTGACTAATTCCTATAAACTAGGGCAATCTCTGCTTTCTTAAATTTGTGCTGAGTTTACTGTTTCAAGCTATAATTATGAAACGATATTTTTTAATGAACTTGATCAAGATTTTCATGAAAATACAAGCTTGACAAGCCATAACAATGCAATAATTTCCTAAGCTAGTGCACCACCCACTGAGAATATTGCTCTGTATCTGAATCAGACATGAGTCAAGTTCTAAATTATTTAGAAGGCAATAAGGTGGCATAAGACAAAAAAAAAGCTCATTCTTTTCAGTAACTAGAGAATCTAAAGTCATATTTTAGATCATTGCTGTTACAGTCTCAAGGACTAGAAGATTTTGGGCAAAAAGTGTTATTTTTGTTTATTTCCTATTACCAGCTTTGGATTATCCAACACAGTTTCCATAATCAGTTAACAATGACCTTCAGGCTTTGTTCTTTACCATAGACCCAGGCAGGTGTAGACAAGAGTGTTCACTCTTACATTTAAAAATGCTTCAGAAGATGGTATTGGGCAATTACTAATAGTCTGGTCTGTAGCAGGCCAATCAGCTCCTCATCTGCCACCTATCATGCTGTCATTTCCAGGTGGCTGAACTCAGGATAAGAAGACATACACTGTTTCTTCTTTGATTCAGCTTTAATACTGCAGTCTTTGCATTTTTATAAATGCTCTACGTGAAAATGAGTTTGATCCAAAACATTTCCTGATAGGAAGCAGGAAATGAAAAATTTGATGTGTATTCATAGAATTCTTCCTCTTATTCTTTCTCTATTTCTTTGCTTCTTTTCTTTGTAGTGGTAATATGAAGTTCCTCTAACAACTGTCATGTCCTCTGAAAGTGATAATAAGAATGCACTGATGCTGTTGTATCAAGTGGTGCTGCAACATGATCTGAATTTCATCTTATTGTTCCTCACAGATATTAAATATATATTTATACAAATCATTGTGGTACGTGTTGCTAAATACAACTCTTCTTTACCTATTTTCTCAGCTCCTTCCATCCTCAGTCTGTAAAAGAGAGCTGTTGATATGCATAGTGGATGTATTATATTCCCTTTCTTCCTTTGGAAATCAGCTTTATTTCATTTTAGAAATATTTAGCATTAGACTTTTGCAGAATCATTAGGATGTGTACTGCATAGGAAATAAATTCACAGGTAATTAACAGTCTTGGAAACTAAGAGAAATAGGATGAACTGTATCACTGTCATACAGCAAGTAAGAATGGACTAATGAGACTTACTCTATGACTAGATTGCTTAGCTGAAAGACACAAAGGAAAAGAGAGATGAAAATTCTTAGCTGGATTAGGAGTGGAATTGCGTGTTCTAAAAGTCATGGAGGAGACTTGATGTGATTTTCTTCATGTTTCTGGAAATGTGAATGCAAAATGGAACCAGAACAGGAAAGACAACTGAAGTGGTCACAGCAAAGGATATATTTGAAAGAGGAAAGAAAGACACCTTGTTTTACTAGGCTTATCAACACTGTAAGGAATAGAAGATAGAAAAAAAAAAATATATATATATATATATATGTAACGTATTCAATATGCAATTAATATACACATTTATACTTGTACTTATGTTCTCAATACAAATAAACAACATATAGTGAAAAGATGAATAGAGTAAAAGTTAACCATTCTAAAGTATAATTCTGTGAGAAAAAAATAACATTAACGTGTAGTTGAAAAATTATTGAAAGAATGAGATTTTGTTAACAGTTTTCCTAGAATGTTCTCTGGTAGAATGGGAAGGAGGATTTTAAGATGACAATTGATGTGTTTATTATACATGATGTTTATGATCATGATACAAGGTCCCCTGATGTAATAGACTGCTAGGCACAACAACCTCCACAATATTTCTAGCATTCTCAGATACTGACCTCCTAATCACAGAATCACAGAATCACAGAATGGCTGGAGTTGGAAGGGACCTCAAGGATCATGAATCTCCAACCCCCCTGCCACATGCAGGGCCACCAACCTCCCCATTTAATACTAGACCAGGGCCCCATCCAATCTGGCTTTGAATACCTCTAGGGATGGGGCATCCACAACCTCTGAGCAGCATGTTCCAGCACCTCGCCACTGAATGCTGCTAAGTTACATCTTATAGCACATCTTATGGTTCATGACCAATTTAAATGCTGAATGATCTACTCCCAGACAGAACCTTAAGATTCAGTAAACATATTTCACATCAACATCACCCATTTAAATGTACATAGCTAAGCAAAATTGTCAAAGGAAGTAATAATGAAACTCTGTATTTTCATTTAGTCAACAAATCACTCATGGTCCAGGAGATCAAATTTAAATATCTGTACGAGGCTAATTTTTCTCCCATTCCAGCTGAGACACAACAGTGAACCATATATAAGACCTTAGTTACAATGCAAGGTAAAACAGGGATATCTCTACTATCTGTGATTAAAACATCTATTAATGAACTATAGTACTTAAAAATATTATTAAAAGTTTTTTTTTTTTCAAGCCTACAACTGATTTAGCAAAGTAGGATTTGTCTTTCTGTAAGAAACAGATAGACAAAATATTCTTTTTATTTCCATGTGACAGTGACTTGCATTAACTTTATTTTACTATAAAATTTTTGAGGATAAAAATGGAAAGATAGTTTTACTTTCAAGTATGTTAGGACTGTCGCTGTAAAGTAGAATAAAAAGTCTATATTATGAAGTAAAAATATCTGTAATTGCTGCTAATAAAGAATAATACTAATATAATATTATCATGTGAATTAGGACTGTTAAAACTTTCTATTACTGAAAAAGCAGAACAGAGGACTACCATGGTAGTCCCATAAGATAAAATTTTCTTAATTGTTCTGGTCATCACTCACCTCAAACAAGGTCATGTCTGAAGGGAACACAACTGTCTGATATTACAGTAAACTGAAAAAAAAAAAAAAATCCCAAGTATGTGAAGTTCCTTCCCAAGAGTAAATGTTATTTTTAATTGGTGAAAAATAGAGCATGTTAATTCTATCAAATCCGTGAATGAATTACATATGTGACTATGTTCACTTGATTAAGGCTATGCTTATGAAGAGGAATTTGGAAAGAAAAATATATGAACAAAAATCTAAAGAAATCTATCAGTACAGCACTATTTGTAGAATAAATTCTATAAAAGTGTACTCTCTTACTGTTGGAATGTTTCCTCTGTTTTTTGAAATTCAAATATTATTCAAATACTCCCCAAATAATCTTTGTTCCCCATATCCTTCACAAATTGGTTGTTTAATTTGCCTAGTTACTAGCAAAAATATCTATATACCTTTTCCTAATAACAAATGATTATTTTCCAAAATGCATGACGTTGCTAAGTATTACAAAATGGTCTGTGCTCCTATTTTCAATTAAGGTAAGTTAGATTATGTTCCAGGGCCCTTTGATGGATAAAATTAGATAAACTTTCTTTAATTTAAACAGGAACAAAGCAATGGGTGCATATTAAGGAACATACAACTCTATCTGAACACAAGAATACAATCTTCTGCTGTGGGGTTGATCAACACTGTCCCAGGCTGCCCAGAGACTTACAGAATTTAATCTATCCTTGGACATCGTGTGGAGCAGCCTGCTCTGGATGGCCCTTCTTAACTACTGGAGTTGGACAAGACAGACTCAAAAGATTCCTGTCAACCTCAGTCATTGTGTGATTTTGTGATTCTTGATAATCCTGTATATTTGTCTTAGAGACCCATACTTCCATTAGTTTGTCTAAATCTGTTGCTGTTTTAAAAACCCAGGTGATCACAAAATCTCAGCCTTTCACAGTAATATTTTTGGTTGCCTTCAGAATTAGTCTTATTTTTCATTCACTAATATCATGCAAAAGAACTAATGTGAGCAAAATATATGTCCTACAGCTTGTTGATAAAAAAGTGAGATTAACATAGTTTAAAATACTTCTAGAATTACACTATGAAAGTATACAAGAAGTCATAATATCACTTTGATTCTTCTTCTTTGAGCTAGTTGTAGGTGCTATGGTTTCTGAGCAACTCATTCACTAAACTGCTTGTTTAAGTTAATGTGCAAAAAGATATTCGTGGTTCAGTGATCCTATATGAGCTTTTACAGAAGGTTTTTTTAGATCTATTTTTATTGTGTTTGCTGATTGATTAATATTTCACTTCTTACAGCAATTGAAAGAAAACTTGGCATGATAAAACAAACAATAATCCTTCATCATATCTGGTTATCTGCCCAAGGAATGTGTAAGTCAAACCTATGATCAACATATGATATGGGCTTAATCAGCAAAGATTTTAAGAGAGCATGTTATGGAAAGAGCATTATTTTAAAGGAATCACAATACTTTTTGTTTATAGAGAGAGAATAAAAACAGTGAATTTATATAAAATATAAATAATATAAATCAAATTAGAAGATATCCTATATTAATGATAGTGCAGAGATGGGCTTGAGAAAACAATAATTTTATAAGAAAATGCCTAAGTTCTATATGCAGTGCTGTGCATCTAACAATAGTAGACTCCTGTGTTCCAAATTTAATGCCAATGCTTGCTTATCTGAACAATAGCTCAACCGTATCAAACACCAACAGGCAGTTCTGCTTCCATTCAAAACGTGTTGGGTGTTCCACTTCATTATAACACGCCATTAAAATATGCCTTTTAAAATGCAGAACAGAATATAGCTTTAATTTGAATAGGGTGAGGATAGAAGATTATGTGGATGTGGCGCTTTGTGTGGTCAGGAATGTTCAACCAGTCCGGGCAGTTGTCCTGAAAGAAAGATGAAAACCTACTTTTTGCTTAAATGTTCTGCCTCCAGTAAGTCACACTATGAAAACCATTTATTACAAAAAGGCTCAATTTAAACAATTAATAGAAACTGATACAGATATACTTTAAAATGTCACACACATCTACGCACAGATAAAATCACTTGCACTGTATCAACATATATATTGTAATACATATTTATATTTAGGAACATAAAAAAGTACAAATGGAAACAAATGCATTATTCTGAATTGCTATTTCTCTCACACCTACATGAACAAAAGCCTCTTTTTAGTGGAAGAAAATAAAACTGACACAAATACTTCACAATGCTAATGGCAGTCATACATCAACTTAGTTAGCACACTGATATTCATATTGATTGCATTGTTACTTATATTCTGGGCCTTATCAGTGTATGAGATGGTACACTATATGGTTCCACAGGAAGTTATCCTTTGTCTGTAGGAGACATTGAGTAAAATGCTTTTAAGAGATCTTTTACTCCTGTATTTCAGAGGGAGAAGAGGAGAATTAATACCAAAATAAACTGTACAGAATGGGCCTTTTGCTCTATGGATGATGTGATTAAACATCACATTTCTACTATATCAAATTAAAGTTTAACTTTTGGACGCAGTTTATATACTCCTAACTGAAACTGCCACCCTGAAAATTCTGGCACTGAGCACTGGAGGAACTTTATAGGAGACACAGATTTCTAGCTGAGAATTCCTCAAGTTCCTGAAGTTCTGTTTCTGTATATGCCCAGAAATATCTCTTTTTTGTAGGATTCAACAGGTTGTGGAAATTTCACACTATAGCCTGACTGATATCCCAATATGAGTTGCTCCTTATCTTCTGCACTGTTTCTTCCCCCACCACACCCTATTTGTAGGTGCCTAACTTTCACTAAACCCAATTAAAAGGCTTGTTGTAAGGTTCCAGGCTCATCTCTGCCAGCAGGACATATTGTGGGACCTTTTGGATGCAACTGAGAAGGAAAATAAAATTTAATAGCTGAATATTAGGCACAAATCAGATGACTTGCCCATATAAAAGTGATCTGTGGCATATCTGGATCTGTGTTAGGAGTCATAAATGAATTACAATAAATATTTTAAATCCATTATTCTAATAGCTTATTTCTTGCCCACAAGAAATGTATTTATGTAGTATATGAAAAAGACATTGTTTCTCTCGTGATAGGGGCTGACATCATAAATTCTTCATAGCAGTATATAACTTCCAGTTCAGTTCTTTGTTTTATTTTGTTTGTTTCACGCCCCTATTAAAAACAAAACAAAACAAAACAAAACAAAAAATTCAGACAACATATCTCATTAAGGTACCATATTTACAATACTTTTAACAGGACATTATAAAACTGAATAACAACCAAATGAACAGTGTTAGATTCCTTTAGGCTTAACAATTAGCAACCAATAATGAATTGCCCATATATATATATTTGGCATACATTAAATTGGTGCTGACTGCATGCTCTGCATGCAGTGTGAGCTGCAACTCCTTGGATTCAGTTTCCAGGCATCTTTTTCTATTTTATGATGTAAGGCTTGGATATGATGGCAAGTCCTGAATATTTTATTCAAAGAACAGAAACAATGGATGTATATGGTACAACGAAAAGTAATTTGATTTGATCTCCATTTCTTCCCTAATCATTCATAACTTCCTACTTTCCATTAGATTTTCCACTGAACATCAAATATTTCAGACAGCTTTCTGCAATAGTCTGTTGCCAATATTGTCCCGATAAAAACAAATCAAATCCGGCATATCCAAACACTTCTATTACTTTCCCTGAAAGACTGTAATCTAATATCTAAAACACAAGCAGAGATATTTTTGAGTTTTTAGAACAATATTTCCAGTAAAATGAAGTTGAGACCATAATATTCTGATTCAAAAAACTGAACTACAGAATTATATGTAGGGTTAAAATTGTTAATATATTTTAATAGTAGGAAAAAATAGTTTAACTCATCTTGGTTTATGCATTCTGACCAATTTCTTATTTTTGCAGTGCTTACTGGAATATTCTAGTCACATTTTGGACTACACTACTCCAGACAGCATGAAATTGAATCCTTGACAAAATAATACTGCTCTTAAAATGAAGTGTTAAATGTTTTTTTTATATCATGAATACTAGAATTGGAGTTTCTAATTGTCTACATTTGGGGGCGACAAATAATATCTCAGGGTTCTTAATGAGAAATAAATGCTTTAATTGGACACAATTTAAATGAAGAACAATATTTATATGGACAGAATAACTCTAGAGGTAGTGGAATGTATATAAATTATTATGACTGATTACATCTCTGGTGAGTATCTACCCTAGAGAAAATGTTCAACAGAACTGAGTGAAATATGGGAGGAGTAAGTTTGGAAAAAGCCATTTCTTTAAAAGTATCTATTTAATAATGGCAAGCTCTAAAATCAATGGTGTTAAATAGAACAGACTTTCTCTAATAACAGTTATTTGAAACCTTCTAGCAGTCATTACTGGAAGGATATTTTTCATAGCTAGAAAGTAAACTAAATCAGAAAAATAAATAAGCTTTTTAAATAGGAGCTCTGCTTGAGGGAAGAATACATAAGCACAGTCTAAATATGCTTAACAGAGGATCTTAGCTGAAATAACCCAGCACAGGTTTTCTGATTCAGCAGTGTCACTCCAATTAACTGCTGCTGAAGATTGGCACAAGGTGTTTAGCTTACAGAACATGGTCTTAGCTTCTCAATTTAGAGGTCAAATGTGCTTTATTTCAAACAAGACTTGAATTGGGATCGTTCAAGGGTTTATTCTTGGTATCACGAAATATCTTGACCCTACTTATGGGATAAGTAATTGCCTATGATCTCATAAACTCATAGATTAGGAGGAATAAAAAGGGCCATTATGAATCATGCTGTTTGACCTAATGTTTAGTTCATGCCAGAGAATTATGTCAAGTGAAATACAGTGATGAGCAACCACTCTTGTTCTCTTTTTAAACATCTGTGATACTTCTGCAGCTGAAGACTACAGATACCAAACCATAAGAGTTTATGCACTGAAGATGTAGAATACAATTTCTCAGGATCTTCCTTTCCACTGCAGTGCGACAGAGTTACAATAATTCTGCTGTAAGTCCATATCTCCTGGGGACAAAAAAAAAAAAAAAAAAGAGTAATTTAGTAATTTCTTTTGTTTATCTCTGCAGGGTCTTTATTAAAACCCATGTTTGGAAGATGTTATGTTATTAGCTGATTAGTAATGCAGAAATAGTTTCAAACATCAACTTGAATTTCACATATGCCAGTGATGAGCTTTCGTTATTCACTCCTTATGGTTTTGTTTTGTCTTTTAAGACAGTTACTTGACAGCAGTAATGCTTTCCTTTGGAGAAATTCTGACAATTTCTCATGAAGAACTTTCCTGTAAGAATCTGCAGCACAGGGAGGCAGCACAATGGTGCGTTACGGGAAGAGAAAATGTCCCACTTACTCTGGGGAATGTGCACGCCTCTTGCACAATGTCGCCTTCCTGCCAACAGCTCTACTGGGCATGACAGTCCTCTGGTGACAGAGCTAATCTCCATACTGCACTTCTTACTGCCAGGATAAACTGGGTGACCAATGTGAAGGGAATACAGACAGCATTGCCCAATATGAAGCTCGCTGCCAGCTGCTGTTTTAGCCCTCCAGGACACACGTAGCTTGAGTGATTCAGAGCAGATTTTTCATACAGGTCTGAACAACAGAGGTGCAGATTTGAGAAGGGAATACTCACGAGCATGAACCTTTCTCTTCTTCTGTACTCAGGACTCCCTCTAAATATTCCTTATTCATACCTGAAGACTCAGCTGTTTATTTATAAATCAACTGCTTATTTATAAATATTTTCTGCCTGGCAGTGCAAACAATCAGAAGAAAACTATATCAGAAATCAGCTCCTGCTTCTGAAGCATTTACTTTGAGAAACGGGAAAAAAAAAACATGTTGAAAAAATATTTATTGAGATACAACATATCATGCCATTAAATCTCAGAGTGGGAGACCCCCAGTGTCCTACATCTTTAACAAACCTCTTGTGGTGATAGTGTGATACTGTTCTTCTGTCTTTGTTTTAATAAAATACTTCCTAAGAGATTCCCTATAGGGAAAATATTGCCTCTATGGTACAGTTTTTCATCAGTCGCTCTTTCTGCTCTCATTCCTAGAGTAAAATTTAATTATTTTCAGTAATTTGGGGTAATTTGACTTTCTGTAATCATTCTATGAATTCTTAATTCTGATTTTTTCAGTTATTTGGTAAGTTTTCTCTCAGTATAATCATCCAGTTTCAGACTGTAAAAATAATGAATTACATATCTGCCCTAAAATCATAAAGTAATATATGAAAAGCCTTTTGGGAGAAGTGCAAACAAATTATGTGTATAATTTTTTCCTTTGAATGTTGGCAGAACTACTGAAATGACTGCAGTAGTTCTGTCTCCTGTTGCAGTGCAAGAACTGCCAAAGGCCCCTCTTCAGTGAGGATTCAGTTAGAAGCCAGACCAATGCTGAGTGCTCAGGACTCACTAGACAGCGGTAGTTGCATGCTTATGCCTATCA